>ML213516.1:410702-561516 GCA_004369045.1 Heliocybe sulcata | reverse complement strand
AGTGGATGGATTCAGCTGAGGTCTTAAGTAAGTATGGAGAGCCCTATGAGGAGATCATGCTCTCAAAAGATCCTGGCCGGCACCCCCCTGCAGCAGCAGGAAAAGCCAAAATACATTTTTGGAGCCGGCGGTTGAAATCAGGTTTTGCCTAGAATGAATGGAAATAGGACCCCTCAAAAACCCCTGAGCAGTCCTACATATGCAGCACACCTGACTGGACCCCTGCAACTACCGCAAATCACTTGATTGCAAGGAACAGCCATCCAATTCAGGATCAGCCAGAGATTTGGGTCAAGATGACCTCCCTATTGCATTTTGCTATTTTTAGACCATGGTAAACAGGTGTACACAAAGCCAACCATGGCCCCACCAATTTTTTGCGGATTTTCCCTGATTTTTCCCGATTTTTTGGCAGTACCACAACCTATTTTACCTGTTTTGGGTAAATGTTCCCACACTAGACACCCCTCCCCCCAGAACAGGTCACTTTTTGTTTTCTGAATTTTTCCGATTTTTTTCCTGATTTTCTAGCAGCCCCACAGGCTTTTCTACCAGTTTGGGGCATATGTTCCCACCCAGACCCACCCCATCTGTCTCCCGGCTATTTTGGGAATATGTTTTCTCCATATTGGAGCTTCCGTAATACCCTTATGTCTGGCTGGTCCACGGCAGGACCACCAAGGACCATCTTCATTAGCCTACGACAGCATTGTGATAACTGTGGGCTCTTCCTGCACAGCCACAGAAAGCGTATTATAATACAGCTGTAGGATATATCCCTATGTATCACAATACTGCTACAGCATAAGGTGGGAGATCTAGATACTTGTCAGCTTCCCTCTCGATCGCTACCTCTGTCAGGTCGCCTGTGGTGGGATGGTTCACTGTGGCAAACCTCACTCGACGTTGATAGGCCCCAATCTGTTCTGACCCCAGAAAACGCGTTTCGTGACGCTTCTGTGTCTTACATGGGAACTTTGTGCTATTCTCGGCGACGGCGACCTCTGGACTCTATACACCAACTGGGCTATTCTTGGGCGACAGCGCTTTCAGTCGACGTCAGCAAGGCCGCGTCAGCGTCGGCAACCGCTGCCTATTCAGCGTCGTCACCAGCGACTCGGCCGCTGTCGTCATCACGGCCGACCTACATTCAGTCGGAACGACAGCCCGCTCCTAGGCTTCGACGCACCGCTCTCGACTCTGGTCTAGGCGTCGGCACATCGCTCTCAAACGCCACATCCCTCACTGAAGCTCCGGCCGTGGTCCCACACGCTATCGTCCCTGTTATCTGATCCTATCGACTCACATCCGCTTACGCCGAACCGGCCGGGTCCGTCAAACAATAGATGCTCGGTGCACGCTAGCGACATCCCCGATGTGGCCGACATTGCTGATGTGCCAGAGCCGCTTGCCAAGACCCGGGTTTCGGACCAGAGCCGCTCGAGAGCGTTCACTCACAATTAGACGCCTTATTGATCTGACTCGACGATGGGCTATCGAAATCTACTATTGTCTCGATCAGCGGGCTAGCGGCGGCGCTCGTATGGCTAGTCAAGATAGCATGTGCAGCGTCGCGGTGCTGTGGTGGAAGGAGCGGTGTAGCGGGTTGGGATTGGACGATGGGCTTGATAGAGGGCGAGCAACGACCGGATGCAGCGTATGGTTTGGCAATTGGTGAAGTGACTCAGACGGACGACAAGACAATAGGGCAACGCAGTAGTAGTCTGTAGCGTACTTGTATTTAAGGACGATTTTCTGTTTGTACAATCCAGGTTATATTCTCCCGTTCACATCTCAGCTTAGCATCAGAGTCTTCAGCGACTAAGGTGCTCGTCGCGTCTTCCGACTTCGTCAAGAGTTTCCGTCAACCCCCTTTTAAAAACAAGTCAACAACTGCTAGTGTCATATGCTCCAGTTCCACTATCCTCTCCGAAGCGACCCCGTGCATCGTAAAAACTGTTCACCATCATCGTCCTCGAGTTTAGGAAGTTGCTGTCACTAGCGCTGTCGGCGCCGCTGTCGCTGTCGCTGTCGCTTCACCGCTTTAGCGATGCTAGTTCGTTAGCGCCGGCCATACAAATGCTGCGTGCTACGATCCTCATATCAAAGGCCCCTCACCACAGCACATCTTTCATCCTTTTGTTCCCCTCGAACTAATCAATACCCTTCAATTCTCCGGACCTCGCAGCCGCGTACCACCAAGGGTTTGGTGGTATTGTGTGGTTGTTTGTTCTTTCTAGGTCTTCGTTTCGGGTTTTGTCGAGTGTCAGTGTCTCATCAACGTCCGAGGCGCCTACTCCCCTTAGTCACCTGTCTGCGTCTGAGGATACCAGCAGCTGACTGCGAGCTACCGTTACCTTCCTTGACGTTCTGTTCGGTGGGGCCGCCCACAGCACGAAAGCTGCACGAATCATCCTGCTCTGACCATCCGATGGAGCCAGCGCTGCTTCGTCCTCCCTCTGTGGCATTGGCGGAGGTCGACTTCACGTCATAGGAAGGCATCAGCAAGGCTGATGTCGTAGAGGTCGAGAGACATGCAGGCGAGAAAGGCTCTGGGACCGCGTCCCCAGTGGCCAAGTAAACATGGGCCTGATCGTCCTCGTCCTCGAAGGGGTTGAACTTGAAGACACGCGGAGCACAGTTAGCAATGAGCCTTGGTTCACCACCCTCGTCGGTTCGGATTGGCCCATGTTGGAATTTATAAGGGCGGACAAGCTGCTGATTGTGTCCCTGTAACCAATCCTGTCCTATCAATGGATCCTCTCGCACTCTCTCAGCCACGGTGCCGCGTGCTGCATGCATGTCGATCGTTGCATGAGGATACGGGTATTGCATGGCATCCAGAGGCAGCGATGTTGCCGGTTGCCCGGAAGGGCAATGGAATGCTGGATCCCGCTCATTATGGGGATAGTAGTCGAAGGTGTAGTGATGAGTGGTTGCATGGGGCGCCGGATGCTGCACCATGACCGACTCGGGCGTCGCCCACGAGGCGTGGTTCTGCGGAGCTCGTTCATAGGAATGGCAAGGGAAGGGTTGTTCAAAGAGGGAATTATTGTATTGGGGCCCGGTGGGACTCAGAGCACCCTCTTCTGCAGCTCTGATTTGCTGGGGACGGCATAAGGAGTGCTGCCTTTCTCTCGCTATGCGAGCTAGTCTTGGCGGAAGAACACCCAGTCTAGGACAGTTGTAGGTGGCCTTTCTACCACCATCACAACGTGTACAATGCCGGAGCCGGTCTTCAGCTGGGTTCAGAACGCCAGCTCGGTGCTCTATGGCTGTAGAGTTGTCCTCGCTGCGTTGCACGAGGTTTGTTATTAGTACGCCTTCCTCCTCGAGGTGAAGCTAATGACAAATTTTCTCAGTATATGTCGTCAAGGAAGGCTGGAATGCCCGTTACCTGCCAGGTACCCGGTGGCTCTACAACTGGGACCATATGCTCGCTACACTCAGTCGCCTGAGTCTGGCCAGTGTCGACGCTCATCCCGACCAATCCACCCATCGGGTGCGCAGCAGGCTGCGCTGCATAAAGAGAAGCTTCAGCAGAGCTGAAATAATGCGACATCAAGACGATCGGCAGTTGTTTGGCTCTGTATCGGCAAGGGCTGGGTCGCGAGACAGGCCTGCACATCCCGAGCCTGGGAAAATGAGATTTTTATCACTGATAAGGGCGACCACAGGCCTCCTCAAGTCTCCCTCCAACATCCAATGCACTACATCCGTGGCTTATCCCCGACTGCAATGCAACGAGGCGTTCCCCGGTCTGCTACATGATACTGAAGATGTGCTAGACTGATCAGCCTTTGTTTGAATAATATTGACGTCAAAGTCCGGTAGGTTCTCGTTGGAAATCCATCCCTCTGAGACTTGTCTCATGCATGAGTTGCGCGATCTGTCCGTCTTACTTCTATGCTCTAGTTCTCGACGAAATGACTCCTCTCGCATCTGCGCAATTGGATACCCCATCTGCCACCGTAGTTGACCAAACCCACTCGCCTCGCAACTTCAATTTGACATGCAGTTGCAGACGATGCGTTGTAAGTCTAGAGACGCATCCACCGCTAAAGTTGGCAGCTGTAGAATGGGCATGGATCGATGCGACGTTCTTCCACAATGTAGCCTGCTATAACCGCCCATCTCAAAGTGCATCTTGCCCAAGTCTTCGTTGTACAAACAGTCGGTACATACATAGCCACGGATCCAATCAACTAGTAGCTCACAAGGCCCACTGGCATTGAAGGCATCTACAGAGGAGACTGTCCGCAGACGAGATGTGGCAGGTGTCAGAGACCCGTGGCGGATACGCGAGACGTGACATCACGTGTTCTTCGCGTTTTTGAGTCACTCCCATCCATCCCTTGGTCAAGGTGCATTCACGTCAAAGGCTAGTATTTATCCTTGCGTGCCACTACCTGTGGCGCTAAGTCGATGGCAGAGTTCCAAGGAGATCGAATCACATACATACTACCCTCACTACATGTAAAGGGTCTCTTGGCCAGTGCCTCGTGAGGGCGAAGCGGTGGAGGGCAGGAGGGCAGGAGAATAAGGAAGACGCTAAACAGCTGACCGTGAGCTGAGGATACAGGATTTCATTAACCTTCTCAACTTCTGACGAATTGTCAATGGTTAGGCGTCGGGGCTCGCTGATTAGACATGGTTAGATGATCAAGTTTCTGGACAAGTTGCCGAGACTCTGAGTCCAGACGTTGGGCGCGAATGTATACCTGCAGCCTCGAATTGAAAAGCGGCCACGAAACAAGGTGCATAGCGGACGTCCGACCTTGCTCTGGTGCCAGGGAGATTGCGTTCTACTATCGGTTTCTCCAGTCTCGGACTTCATTGAGCTTCTCGGCGGCCTCGCTTACCACAATAATATTCTTCCGCGTGAATTCTGCGGGATTCGCTCGCGGCAAATATTCTTCTGTAGTGAGATTGGAAAGGTTTGGTTACGGAGAGATAGCGGTGCTCGACGACGGACATGTCCGACTCGGCGTCCTGCCCGGAACACTTGCCGATCATCCGGCTTGCGATTCTGTTCTGCAGAATTACACACATGACGTCACGCGTCGGTATAAGATAAAGATCAGTCCAGTTTCTTTTCATTACCGAACTCTCATCGCAACACCATCCACCGCACACTCACTCCCTCTACACCCACTCACAATGGTCGAAGGAAACATGAAGGCTCTCTACTACCACGAGGTGCATGCAGATAGCGTAGACTTTGGAGAAGGAACCTAACTTGCATGCGCATATAGCCCAGGAAATTCGAGATTAGGGACGTTCCGATTCCCAAGTGCAACGACGACGACTTGTTGCTAAAAGGTGAGAGCTGCACTTGTACCGCGTGGACAGCACGTTAACCAAGGGTTCCAGTGACCTACTGCGGTATGTACCCTTAGCCAACGGAGGCGATGGTTGTATGCGTCAACGGTTCAGCCCATCGCTGTCCCAAGACCGCCCACGGGATCCTAACGGCTCTCTCCAGGTGTCTGTGGTACCGACGCTCACATTCACGATGGCGAGTTCATCGCCAAGTTCCCTGTACGCGCCTTTCCCTTGGTTCCTTCGACGCGGGCTGACGGTCTCCCAGCTTATCCCAGGCCACGAGGCGGTTGGGAAGGTGGTGGCAATGGGAAAGGACGTCAAAGATTTCCAGATCGGTGACCGTGTAGTCGCCGATGTCGGTATCTCGGTACGGATGCGTTCATCGCTGGTCTTCTCTTGCCATATCTAACCCTATCGGTATTCAGTGCGACAAATGTTTCTACTGCCGACGCGGCTCGCAGCTTCTCTGCGAGAACTTTAACGCACGCGGTGTTACCCAGGACGGTGGTTTCGCAGAATACATTGTCTAGTATGTGCGTTCATTGCCGTGCTGTTCATGTGCATGACCGCTCGGCAGCCACCAGAAGAAATGCTACAAAATCCACAACATGAGCGACGAGGAGGCGACGCTTATGGAACCTGCAGCGTGTGCGATCCACGGTCTGGATAAGCTGAACCCGCCCGTCGGTATCGAGGTGCTCATGCTCGGTGCCGGCCCGACGGGTTTGATGTTGGCGCAGCTGCTCAAGCTCAACGGCGCCTCCAAGGTCGTCCTCGCGGCGAACAAGGGTATCAAGACGGAGATTGCGAAGGACCTTGATTGCGCGGACGAGTACGTCGAGCTCGACAGGCAGAACCCCGGGGCGCAGTGGGAGCAGCTGAAGAAGGACTACCCGTACGGATTCGACGTTGTCGTGGAGGCGACGGGCGTGGAGAAGCTCGCGCAAGAGTCGATCAACTATGTGCGCCGTGGGGGGACGTTGATGATCTATGGTGTGTACGAGAACAAGGCGCAGGTGCACTGGCCGCCGAGCAAGATCTTTGGGGATGAGATCAAGGTGAGGACCTCCTCTTTGCGTTACTGAAGAAACGGGAATCGCTGAATTTGTCTCGTAGATCATTGGCTCTTTCTCGCAAACGTACTGCTTCCCGCGCGCGGTGGCGTACCTCGACAGTGGGAAGATCAAGACGAAGGGTATGGTCACTGATATCTTCAAGCTCGAGGACTATCAGGGGGCGTTGGACAAGATGAGCAGCCGCGGGGCGCTGAAGATTGCTATTAAGCCGTGAGAAGTGAAGTATTCTCTTTGTGGCAGTAGCAAATAATGTATAGTGTTATCGGAACGCACTGTGTACACTTGTAGAGGAGATTGTGAATAGGACTTGTTTCTTGTGGATGAGAGTAGAGTTTGGTGTGGAGTAGTGTGGATCAATCAGGGTGTGATTCATCGGATATGGTGTAATGGTTAACATTACCGCCTCTCAGTTAATGGAACGCGGTAGCTCGGGGTTCGATTCCCCGTATCCGAATATGCCGCATGAGAAAGTCTTTTGATCTGCATGGCTGGAAGAAAATCGACACGGTTTGCGGTACGGAGTGTTTTAGAGGCAATTCTGATACCCAGGGTTGGGAGGTATAATATCCAGGTCATCTGAAGGGAAGGAATAATAACGATACTGGTAGTACAAGAGGGAAGATAGAGCTCTAAAATTGGCAAAGTCTGTTCCGCTCTATGAGGAGGACGGAGATGACGATATGGTCGAGGGTTTCTTGGTCGTTGAGGCCGGCGACCTCGAGGCTGGCGGGGGAGAGGACGACGACGACGTCCTTGTCGTCTGTGTGTGGGGGGTTGAAGGTGGCGACGAGGGGGGTGGTGTCGCGGCCGGCGGTGTAGCTGACGCGGTGGCACTGCGTTTCAAGTTGGTTGAGCGGGGAGGGGAAGGGAGGGAGTGGGAAGGGGGGGCATACCTTTTTGACGTGGTCGGAGCAGTTCCAGAGGAGCTGGGTGTTTCCTGGGAATTCCCACGAGTAGGGGTTTTTCCATGAAAAAGCGGACTGGATTGTAAAGGGGCTTGTTAGCGGGAAGGGAAGGGAGGGAGGGAGGGACTGACGGTCTTGTGGTTGCCTGCGCCCTTTTTGAAGACTTTGGCGAGCCAGACTTTTGTGCTGCCGATGCGGACTGTGCCGATTCGGTCTTTTTTCTTGTGGTCGGGGTTGCCGAGTCTGTGATATGAATTTTGAGAGGGGTGAGATATAGTATGGGCGGGGAGGGGGCTCACTCGATCTCGCCGACGAGCGGGCCGGAGGGGGAGCCGCCGCGGCGGACGGTGGTGGTGTAGGCGGCGGGGAAGAAGCAGTTGAGGCTGACGGAGATGTGGTAGAGCGCGTCGTCGGCGCGGGAGGGGCCGGTGGATTCGATGGGGGCGATGATCATGGAGGTGGGGGAGAGTTGGGAGAAGGAGTAGCGCGTGGGATGGGCGGTGGGTCTGCGCGCTTCGGGACTTTGGAGGGTGGCCGGGTGTTGGTGTTTAGGGTGCTGTGGGGATTGGACTGGGGGTACGTACGGGGTTAGGAGGAGGGGGCTCACGGGGCCCGAGTGGCGGGCGTTGCTCGATTGCGAGGACGCGGAGGAGGGGGGTCCGCGGGGAGGGCGCTCGTCGTGGTACGAGCGCGGCTCCATGGGCGGGGACGGCAGCGGGTTGGTCGGGGCCGGCGGGCTCGTGGCGAACTGCCGCACGCGACCTGGAGTGGTCGGCGAGGGATAGGTCGCAGATGGCGCGTGGTCTTGGTCGCTGTACTGACGGCGCATGTCGGGGGCTTCGGCCGTGTAGCTGTGGGGGGTTCGTGAGCGTCTTGGCGACATGGGATTCTTCGACTTGCCTTGGAGGAGGCGGACTGAAGAGCGTGGAAGTGGGAGACAGAGGCTCGGGCTCTTCTGTTAAAAAGTTCATGGTGCCCAGTAAGACGGTTGGCCAGACGCGCTGTGGACATATATTGCCCAGTTCATCGTATTTCGCTGTTCAAAAGGTTGTCCGAACAGGGGCGAATCGCTGCCCACTCGTCTTGCGTCCTCACGAACGTGCACGGCGCTTTTCAACCATCCCGGGGCGGCCAGTCGGCGTTTAGTGGATCGAGGCGTGTACCTGAGATCTTGAGACTCGCCGACTTGCTGGACTCTATCCATTCAACTATTCGGGCTATAAACGGCAATCATATAGCTTTTTCTGGAGATCTTTGGGAGGACAGGATTCGGCAGAGGACTTAAGCTTGATCACCTATAGCACGAATAACTGTAAATTGGCGGAGGCTGTCGATCCCTACCACCGCCGAAGGAGAGAGAACTAGCTAGTACATCCACTTGAAAAGCTTCCGCCCCAACACACCTCAGGCACGACCATACGTCGGATTTGCGTGCATCAACGCTGACAATCCAACTTATCGGGGACCTGAAAGAACCATTCCGAACCCCACGAATAACCCACATCCAGGGCAGCACTTAATGAACGGGACGCCGAGTTCCAGATCGTACCGATACAACGGGCACTGCGCTAAAGGTACAAGCTATCTCGCTACATGAACCAAGCAACAACATGACTATACGATATGTACTGCCTTTCTATCAGGTCCATGCAACCGACGGTCCATTAAACAATCCGAGAATGTAGAATACACTAGATCCTCTCATACATACATAAATACGCTTTCGCCTTGAGCACCTCCTCAAGTGTAGTCAGCCGCACGACAGTGTCGCTGATGTACGCCCACTGCCGGGTAGCAGCATGAGAGCGCTCCTGCTGCGCCCCATCACTGCCCGCCGCATCCGACTGCTGCGACACGGGCGAACGTGCATCGGGGAGGGCAGTATACGCAACGTAGTGACCCCCAAGCTACAAGACCCGTCCGTCAGCACTGCTCTCACCCGCACGTACCCTGCATACACTCACCATATTCCCGATATGCACAACCACGGCGTACAGCCTATACATACACTTCCCCTGCCGTCTCTGCCGGGCCTTCTCCTCTCCCCCCTCGCTCCCCAGCCCAAACTCCTCCTTATTCGGCGCAAGATAAGGACCCAGATCGAGGTACTCCGGAAACGCCACAAACTCATCCAGCTTCCTAAACCCGCTCGAGAACGACGACAGCGCGGGGCTCTTCGAGATCTGCTGGAACCGCTTCAAATGGATAATCAACACAGGCGGCGCAGTCGCAATGAGATACCGCTTGTACGCCCTCCGAAAAACCACTTGCTTCGATCTCGGCGTCTTCCTCCTCGCCCCCTCGTCCAAATTCAACCCGAGACCCACACCCCGCGCCAGGTTCTCCTGCGACACGCCAGGCGACGCATACGCCGAGCCATCCGAAAACCCCGACGCATCGCTCTCCGCGCCCGACCCCTCGCTCTCGCTCTCCACCTCGCTCTCCGACTCGTCGCCCTTCCTCTCCTGCTTCCCGCGCCCGTAGCGCACCGGCGGTGCGCTCAGCGAACTTCTCGACGTCGACGCGCCCATGCTATCCACAGGCAGACTCGGAAGCGGCTTCGTGGCGGACGGAGACTCCGGCGCAGCAGTCGTCGAAATAGAAGGGACGGGGAACCCGCGGTATTCTGGGATGACCTCGGGGGAAGGGCTCGCCTGTGATGAATCCAGCGGCGCAGCCTCAAGTCTGAGCGCCGATGGGAGATACGAAGCTACAGTAGCGGCAACAGACGATACGGATGTCCCAGCTTCTGCTTGCGCGGGGAGGAGCGACGACCGAGCTGACTGTGCACTAAGTGAAGCGGTAGAGGAGGCAGGAGACACGACCTCGGCTTGTAGATCCGGCGCGGACGCCAGCGGCTCAGAACGCAGATCGCGACCGGGCGACGCGTCCCGAATCGACGCCGGCAACGAACGCGCCTGTACAGCAGGCGACGCTGACGGCGACCGACTAGCCCCCCTTTCCGCTCGCCGAACGCTTTCTTCCGACGTCTCCGAGTCCTCGACATCAATCCCCGCGCGTTCGCGGTTCTTCTCACTTTTCGGCCGCTTCTGATACGTCCCGTTCGCAATCTTCCAACACCGCCTGCACCCGACCATATTCTCCCCCTCCAACACCTCCACAGACGTAAACAGCCTCAGACACTCCTCGATACTGGGAATCTGCCCGAGCTTCGCCCAGAGACTCTGCGCCGCCGTACTCGTCGCCGACGCGGAGGAGTGAGGATGGTGTGTCGGATGCGAGCCGGTGAACGACGGCGGCCGGAAGAGCGCGAGCGGGTGCGACGACGTGGGGAGCTGCACGTCCGCGAGGAGGCGCCGGAGGTACGCGGACTCTTCGCGCGACAGCTTCGGCGGGCGGGGCGTTTTGACTTGCTTGCCGCCCATTAGAGACGGGCTCCCAGCGCGTCGGATTATCGGCATCAGAGGGGAACCCGAGACGAGCGGCGACGCGGAGAAATTGGGGGAGGGGCTTGCAGTCCGGGAGGGTGGCTCTCTATTCTTGATTGGGATGGCAGGGGAGGGAGGGCTAAAGTGCTGCACCGACGGAGCAGGCGACGAGGCGATATCTTCGCCGTCTTTATTCTTGGACTTGCCGCGCTCAGACTCGGTCGATCGGACCCTCTCCATAGACCGGCTACGCCTCTCCCTGTCCTTCTTCCCCATCCCCATCGCCACGGACATGCTTATTCGTCTCCCAAGCTTTACCCAGTCATTATCCTCCTTCTCCTTCTTGTCCTTCTCCGGCTTCTCGACGACCACGAATTCGACGTGGTCCTTGTCCTTGTCCTCCGATACTTTATCGACCCCGCCCTCCTGTCCATCTTCTGTCGCGGGGGGCTCAAACTCCGAACTGGCCGCCAGGTTCCGGAGACTGCTCCCGGGGAGTTCCTCCGTAGCTGGCGTCGCGTCGATACTTCGCCTGCGGACATGCTGGTGCTCCACCAGCGGCTCGTGCTCAGCAGCCTCGTCAGAATTGCGGCGGATAGGACTCGCGGGGACTGATGAGGAGCGGGGGACGCCTGGCGCTGTGCTCGGCCGCAATCGAAGCTTCTTCGCAAAGGTCTTCAGCTTGTCGCGCTTGCGCTCGCGCGCATAGTCCTCGGGTTTGATGCTCAGGCTGAGGTCGTTAAAGTCCTCGTAGGTGCACGAGATGTGCTTGCACTTTTCGCACACGAGGAAGCTTGCCAGTTTTCCGCCGAAGAGCATGTCAGAGAAGGTCGCGAGGGTCTCTTCGAGTGAGGACGGGAGTGGAGAAGGTGCTGGCACGTCCCCTTCAGCCTCGGGCGATGGGCGGCTGGACTTGGAGCTTTCCAGGAGAGGGGGGAGAGATGTCTGGAATTGCGCGGTGCGCGGTGAAGCTGCGCCTGCTGCCGAAGAAGATGCGAACGGTTGCTTGGATGAGCGCCGGCGCTTCTTCTTGGGCGGTGGGGGCTGGCGTTGTTTGATTATCTAGAAGTTAATGTGAGACGACCCTCGTGTACGTAGTAATGCCAGTGACTCCTTACGTCCAATTCCTCCATGCGCATGGCATCGAGCAAGTGGCTCAGGAATTCGTGTGCGTCTTGCTGTCGAAAATCGAGGTACTGGTCGTACTTGCGCCCAATAGCAGAAAGAAGCTCCCTAACCGTCGATCAGTGTCCTGAACATCTCCGCGAACTGTAATGTTAATGTGGATTCATGTATAATATACTTACTTTGGACTCATATGCTCTCTCCGTCGGTCATTTTGGATATGCCAGGCCTTCTCCATGACTCTGACGAACACATCCCCTAACGCCATTCCCTCCACCCACTCCTTCTCGTACTCGCCACCCAGCCCGTGGCCGTTTGTCAGTTGTGGCGATCGACTGGCCAGAATAGGAGACGTTACTGTCCCATCCTGTATCGACGGTGGGATCGGCTGGAAATGGACCAAGTCATATAGCAAAGGAGTCGCTATAAGCTACGGACGGGTGAGAACGCCACCGGAGCTCTACGATTAGACTTGCAGGACGTACCCCCTGCAATACCGAGTTCATAAAGCAGGTATTCCCGTGATTTATCAAGCCCGGTGGTAAGAATGCAACCTTCTCCTCCTCTTCTCTCTTCTTGCGAGCCTCGTAGAGTTCCTGAGTAGTCGGCTTCTTGCCTTTTGCCATGATTTGGTGGCCTCGTCGCACTGCTCAACCAAGCCGTTTTAAAAGAGTGTTGTCCAGGTTCTAACGCAGGAAATAGCGAGAACAAAAGGTCCTAGCAGGTAAAGCCGTGATGAATCGACATTCTTACAGGTACCAATTCCGAGCTATACGCAGTAACGGGCCGCCGGCGCATGTTGTGCCTGATCAATGCAGAGTATCGCCACTCACCACAAATATACGCAAATACCTGTTTCTTCCCTCTACCACACCAATGTCTTCCAAACGCAAATGGGACGAGCCTGAGGGAGACGAGTCACCGTCAAAGGCGGTCAAGATTGACGACGGGAAGACAGCGACCGAGGCCGCGGCTGCAGCGGCAGCTATTGCCGCAAAGATCGCGGCGCAGTATGCAGGAGGAGCGGCCACTGCGTTCCCTGGCAAGGACCCGCATGATGCTGACTATACTCACGACATCGACATCAATGATGTGAGAAATCGGTATATGTTGACGAAGGGGTCTACACAACAACAAGTGAGAGTCTGGTCTTTGGTGTTGATCTCAACTGACCGCTGCTAGATACACGATGAGACTGGTGCCTCCGTTAGTACCAAGGGCACCTGGTATCCAGACAGAGCAAAGGCTACAGAGAAGGACCCGCCGCTTTACCTTCATATATCCGCGTCGACGAGGGAGGTGCTGCAGAGTGCGATCGACAAGGTCAATGAACTTATCAATACGGATTTGGGACCTTTGGTTGAGGACAAGAGCACTCGGTTACGTGAAAAGGTGAGTTTGCACCTGTGATCCCGTCGTTCTGCTGCATGCTTAACTGCGCTGTGATCTGAACACGATCATCCGCGCCACAATGTAGCGAAAATGGCCTGAAGAGAAGCTACCAATCGAACTCGAGTCAATTCGTAACTTTAACGTACGCGCGAAAGTTGTCGGTCCTTCAGGACAGTTCGTCAAGTACATCCAGCAAGAAACGGGTACCCGTGTTCAGATCAAGGGTCTCGGATCCGGCTTTGTGAATCAGGAAACAGGCCGAGAAGAAGAGGTGCCCATGTACATACATGTGACGTGCGTTAGATTATTGCTATCCGCCGTAGTCCAGTTGATTTCAACTTTACTTGCGTTGCAGCGGTCCAGACGAGTCGCAAGTCGCCCGTGCTAAAGTGCTGACTGAGGACCTTCTTGAAGTAGTCCGAGCAGAGCATGGCAAAGTTGCGCAATGGCTCCAGGAACAGCAAATGGAGCTTCATCGAGCGCAGATGCAGTACGCATCCTACGCTACGGCCTACACTGTGCGTATCATGCCTGGCTCCTTTGTATATGTCCCGTCAACCCTACTCGCTCTCACGGACGCATCATTCCTTCAACTGACAGGGCTATGGTGGCCAACCTGGTGCTCCTCCTCCACCCTCAGGCGCATCACCACCTCCGCCTCCTCCCCCTGATGGCAGCCAGCCACCCCCACCTCCCGGTGGAGCCCCTGGTGGCGGCGCCATTCCCTCCGCCAACGACGCAGACGCCTACGCTGCTTACTGGTGAGGACTACTGGTTATCTCCCATTATCTGAGCTAATTTCTTATGCTGTATCTTACAAGGGCTGCGTACGGTTATGATGTCAATTCCCCTGAATTCAAAGAGTGGGCTGCCCAGCAACAGCAGCAGTACGCTCATTACTACGCTCAGCAAGGGTACGATCCTGCCGCTGCAACGGGAGCTTCTCCAGCGGCCCCCGGTGGCGCTGTGCCTCCTCCACCCGCTGACCCTGCTCCGCCTCCACCTCCGCCTGCGTGAGCTCCTGGGAGGTTATCTGTGTGCCTGTATTCGCATTGGTGCCAGACGAGACTGAAAATTGCACTACATCTTTTAGGGATCTCGATAGCGTATTTGTTTTCGTGTACAGTGCACCGTGATCGCCCCGTCAACTGTTATCTTTTGTGTTTGACCGCGTAACGTGACCACTATGCAGCTATCTAGGTCTGGATCCAGTAGCAATGCGGCTCTGCTGAGGGGTGAGTTTGCCCGTAGCATGTTGCACATCTGAGCTGAGGGGGAGTGTGAATAGTTGCGACAGTGGGGATCAAACTGGGATGGAAAGGGACTAGCAGTAAGTCGAAGGATACTTCGGAGACCGTGCTCAGGGATACTCTGGGGCTATGGTCTCTTGCTCTCGCAGCCCGCTGTATGTACGGAAGGTGCAACTTCACGCGGGCAGTCTGCCTCCCCTTCGCTCTCTCAAGCACCGCAAGAGCTACTTCCCGTTATCCGCTGTGTACGTGTATTGACGACTTCAGCTTCCATGTCTATACAATGTGCGAGTCTATCGATGGCCGCTAGCGGACCCCCATATCGATCTCAGCCCGTGGCTCTCCCTGCCATACGCCTCCGGATCGTACTCGACCGTCATGAAGCGCTCCACGCGCACTTCGACGGAAAGCTGCTGCTGCTCCTCTGCGTGGCCGGCCTTGGAGACGTGGTCGATGCTGTTCAGTTCGAACTGCGAGCGCACGGCGTCGTTGATATCGCGTGCGGAGCGGAGGGGGTGGGCGACGATCACGGCCGGGGCTGTGTCTTGTGCGTGATCCGCGGCGGCGTCTGTGGCAGGAGTTAGTGTGGAGAAGGTGCAGTTTAATAAGAGCTTGCGCACTGTGTAGCCGAATGAGGATCTTTTGGCTCATGATCCATGTTACTGCGTAGCCCAAAGAAGCACTAGGTGGTGTCAGTAAACGAGGAGATAGAGGATGACCAGGTCCTTACCCAGCGGACTGAGAGGCGGATGTCAGACGAGTAACGTATGTGAAGGTGATGATGAGACGCACCTGCAGAGCCTCATCGCTTGCTCTGTAAAGTATAGTGTTGAAGATATTGACGCCTGCATTTGCTCGATAAGCCTGCGCCGTCCTTGTCGAAGAAATTCGTGGCTGGTCACCTACCGGTCAAAGCAACAAAATACGCTAGGCCATCATAAAGCATCCTAGAGAACCTATTCAACGACTCGCTGCCAGACTGTCCGCTGCTGCACTGACATTCTGATAGCCCGGGCTAGCCGTGTACTGACGCAACATTCAGCTCACAGCATGGACGGTCTAGGACTGCCGACCTACCTCTTCGACCGTTTCGCGGTAAACTGAGATAGATAATACACAGATATACAAAGGGTCGCAAAGTCGTAAAACATGGAGAAGAGGTAATAGAGCCAGGCGACCAGGTGTTCTTCCGCGTTTCCTGGGACGCAGCTGGGGCGGCATTGCATCAGCCCGCGCTGCTTGAGCTGCATACTGGTCACACTTACTTGCCCTATAGACAAAAGCGCTCTCGTCAGGACGAGCCAAATGCAGGACGTGTGCTACCTTACAGAATCGGATATTGCTGGACATGTATGTTCAAATAGAGTCGTCACTGTCAGCGAGGGATCACTCACGCATTCGTTCATACATGTTAGTGAACCACTGGAGCTAGGCATGGCTTCTTGGCTTTGCAGAACAAATGATGGTTGGATGGCACTTACCACAGTTACAATCAAAAATAGCACAAGAAGCACAGCGCCCACTACGCGGGACCTGCGAGAGATATTATATGTTCTAGTCAAACACAAAACACATCAGCAGGACGTAGAGCAATAGAGAGTTTAGCCAAACCGGAGTCCTAGGATAGTTTGAGATATCATGCTCTGGAAGACTAGGAGACGTACTCAACATCCGCCATTATTCGCCATGAAAGTGGACGAGCTCACCTTTGAAGATAGGAGCTACAATATAGTATCGACGGCATGATTCAGCAATAAAGGAGCGCGAGAAGAAACCGATATTGCTGAGGACCATTACTAGCGCACTGACATAGCTGCTTGCTCTGAGCGCGAGTTATTGAGCTATATGTTTCCGCTCCTACCGTATGAGGAAGAATAGACAGCAAGAGAAACTGGAACATTGTGGCATCAGTACTCATGGGGAAAGCGGCAGTATTCCGTAGAAAGTACCTGGGCTGCAAGAGAGAACGTTGGCTAGAGTAGAATCTCCATTCCGCTGGGAGTGTTATGATATAGCTAAGACCCGTCGTCGAACGTATCAGTGGTAGCGAGGGAAAAGTACGGGATATTTTACTGCACTCACTCGTACAAGGCTATAGAGAGAGACGCCACCCGAAGGTACTCGTCCGTGCTGGTAGTAAGATCAGGCTGCTTCCATGGGTGGTCAAAGAGCGACATAGACTTGGTCGATACCCCAGCGAAACAACGCGCCCCGTCTCACCGTGGTGCACGGTTTTATATTAGCACGGCTCGCATTTTCATTTGATTCATAGCCACGCAGCACCCAATAGACGCCGACCGGATCACTGGCGTCAGGTACCAAGATGAATCTACAATTTTGGAACACTGCTGAACCCACCCGACGCTATACGCCCAAGCCTCTGCAGACGGTCGGCCACTAGCTCGTCTCGTCTATCAACTTGCGTTAAAGCATCAGTCTAGCGCGTCGGGTAGTCGTAACCGTCAACCTGAACCTCACGCCACTGATGTGAAACTGCCGCATCGGCGGGGATCCCGCGCCACAAGCCTCAAGCTACACAAGGTCGATCCTAGACACGTCGGTGCTACACCTTCACACTGTATACAATAGACCTCTACACTCCCGTTCGACCGATGGCCCTGGTCGCGGAACCATTCGCCAACGCCGGTAGCGTCTTCTGAGCGCCCGACGCAGTAGGCGGAGGTAAGAACTCGGCACCCACCAGCCACGCCAAGTACTTTCCCATTAGCTCCTCCGAGACCGTCATACTCGACGCTTGCCCATTGCGGGTAAGCAAAGCTCTCGTATTCGAGTCCTTCAACTCTGGCGCCTTTGTACTCGTGGGCAGGTCGTCCAGAACAAAGTGCAGCAAGGGGAACAACGCATTGTCTTGGACCTCCATGACGTGCTGTTCCAGTCGCCTCCGCCATACAAGATATTCGCACTGTTGTACGGAGTAGCCGTAGGAAGAAAGAGATGTCAAGATCTGGTTGAATGTAGGGAGTGGACGGGCGGTAACGTGGAACACGGATAGAGGACCGTCCCACTCGCTAACCGCCGCAAGGGCCGTACAAGCTGCCACCCTGTCGACCGGGACCATGTTGAGAGTGTTATTGATGTCTGGTATCAGTCCCAGTTGCACGCATCCTTTGACCATTCGCCAGATGAAATCATCGGTGTTTGTAACTGAGAAAAGTCATCATAAAGATACCCCAAGTTCTTGGTCCGCGGACATCCTCACCTGCACTGTTCGAATCTCCGACGACGTATCCTGGACGGACAATTCTGCAAGTAAGCCCACGCCGACCGGCCTCAAACAACAACTTCTCGGACACCCATTTGCTCTGGCCGTACCCTGTCTTCAACGTTGCTCTTGCACCCTCAAGATCATCATCCTCTGGAACACCAGCTTCCGGGCGCCCAGATAGCGAGTCTGAGAGGCGGACATAGTGATCGGTATCTATGGCGGAAGTCGACGACACGAACGCGAATGCCTTCGGCTTCTGCGCAGCAGCCAGTTCCATTCCAGTCAAGGTCGATATAACGTTGGCTGACCGCAGCTTGTCGTAAGGATAGACCCAGTGTACCTGTTGAATTCATACCTCAGTACGCGGCCTTGTACAGGATACAGGGTACGCTCACCAGTGCACCGTTGTGCAAGATGACATCTGCTTCACCTGCTATCCTACTCCAGACCGACTCGTCCAGGCCAAAGCGGTCAAGGCCAAGATCCCCCGTGACAACCTCCAGTCTTCCAGACTCGAGCCAATTTTCGTCCCACACCCCGCGATCCCTGAGCGACACCCGCAAACGCTCAAAGGCCTTCTCCGCAGACGACGCCCGAACGAGACAGATGACTTTGTTCACCCTCTCACTTCGCTGCAACAGATCGCGGAGCACGAACGCGCCCAGAAATCCAGTTGCGCCAGTCAAGAAGACAGTCAGCGGACGAGCGCCAAAGTCCGAAGGCACCGAAGCATACGATGGCCGTAGCTGTTCTTTCAATTTCTCATAATCCTCACCGTACACGATCGCTGCCTTGGGCGCCATCTTCGGCGCTCGAGTGTCCTCAGCTTTGCCGGCAAGGCCAAGATCCGCGTTCCGGAGCGTGTCCACCTCAGAGGCGAGCTCGGCGACGGTCGGCTTGTCGAACACCAGCCCTAGAGGAGCCTCGATCGCAAACGCCTTGCGTATTTCGAAGATGAGGCGTGTAGCCAGGATGGAGTGCCCGCCCAGGTCGAAGAAGCTTTCGTCAAGGGGAACTGGTGATGGTGGGTTGGGTAGGATCTGAGCCCAGATTGTCCGTATCGCCTCCTCCGTCGCGCTAGCTTTCTGACTTTCATCCCGGGGCCGCTCGGCAGACGCAGCCTGCGCAGTATCCGGGAAGGGCAGCGCTGGCTTGTCGATCTTGCCATTCGGATTCAGCGGCATACGCTGTAGGGGAACGAACACTGAAATGCACGAGGTGAGATTACAGTCTTGCCCCGAACAATTGCAGCTTACGGCTTGGTACACTGTAGCTCGGCAGCTTCTTCTTGAGGTGCTCCCTAATATCCTTGATGAGCCGTCTGTACCGCCGCATGCCTCTCACCAGACCCTTGTCATCCTCAGCCTCGGGGATATCGCTCTCAAATTCATCCAGAGCGGAAACATTCAACGGCACAAAGTAGCTGACAAGGATCTTCTCCTCGTCCTTGTCTCTTCTGACGAGGGTGACGTTCTCCCTGACCAGCGGGTGCTGGCTGAGGTGCGTGTCAATCTCGCCAAGCTCGATCCTGAAGCCACGGATCTTGACCTGGTCATCTGCACGCCCGGTGCACTCTACTGTTCCAGTGGGCAGATACCGGCCAAGGTCCCCCGAGCGGTACATGCGGTCGCGAATGCCTTTCCAGTAGGCGGCTTCAGGCCCTGGTGAGCCGCTAGGGGGATGTGCAATGGTGTCCTGCCAAGACACCTTCGCCTCAGAGAACCAGTTCGTCACAAACTTCTCCGCGGTCGCTTCAGGATCTGAGTAGCCCTCGGCCAACCCACCTGACCGAACGTATATTTCGCCTACTTCGCCGATGGCACAAGGCACGTTCCTGTCATTGCGATTAATGACAAGCAGCTGCACATCAACCATACCCTCGCCAGCGGGCATGATATCCTTTTGTGCAGCGAGGAACGTAGGGTCCTCCGTGACGCTCGGGATAGCAAAGTACGAGACGGCGCGCTGCGTCTCTGTAGTGCCGTACATATTGATGATGCAGACATTCTTTGCCAGAGCCTGCAGACGGGAGCAGTCGCGCTTTGTCAAGACATCGCCGACGAAGAAGGCGCTGCGCAAGGACGGGATTTGACGGGTAGCCTGAGCGGACAGAAGCTGCCCCATGGCAGGGGTCAGATGCGTGACAGTGGCCTCGCTGTCCGCCATCCACTCCGCAAGCCGGCCTGGCGTGCCAATGTCATCTGCTGTGGGCACATGCAGCTGCGCACCAAAGAACAGGGGAGTGAACACTAGATTCTGTCAGCACATCCGTATTTTGGGTGAGATAGAGTGAGTACTTACTGTCTCGCTGAATTGGATCATGAGCGATACCGCTCAGCATCGTGAATTTGGAATGCTCCCCAATCCCGAAGCGCTCGCCCATCCACGGGAAAAAGTGCGTCAGGCTGTAATGCCTGCCTTTGACGCCCTTGGGAATGCCGGTGCTACCACTGGTAAACGACAGTGTGCCAACGCTGTCCGGACCCAATACGATGCCGGGATCGGTGTCTCCAAGGTGGGCATGCTGCGCGAGGGCGTCCTGTTCGCTGCCGTCCATCTCAACCAGCCCGCCCGATATATCGCCGTCAGGTAGTAAATCGAGGGCTGGGACTTCCACGCGGATTTGCAATTCATTTGACAAAAATTCCCGAACGGTGGGACTGATTTTGCCGGCACCCTTGAGGACCACCAAGCCACGGGGTTGGGCAACCTTCAAGTATATGGTCTGCCTCGACGGTGGATATGCAGGATCTGACGGTCAACATTTGTAGGGGCTGCGGACAGGTGCATAGAGGTACAACCCTGACATACCGATGACCGAGAACGTTGCGCCAGCTTTCAGGACAGCCATCACGGCGACCACAAGCTCGACGCTCCGATACGCGTAAACCATCACGACCTCTTCCCGTTGGATCCCAGACTGAAGCAGATGGTGCGCCAGAATGTTCGAAGCTCGGCGTATTGCGCCATACGTGTATACGCGCTTTTCTTGTGGCGCGTGCAAAGTCGCTGAAGGGTAGCTCTGAATGACGCACGCTCTGTCCGGCCACTGGACCGCATTGCGGGAGAAGACGTCTGTGATGGCGCCTTTGAAGTCGCACCAGTGGAGATCAGCGGTCGGGTCGGGCAGTTTTTCGCGTTGAGCTGAGGTTAGTAGACTCACGCACCCTACGGGTGACAGCGGATTTGAGGCGACTTTGCGAAGTAGGGTCGACAGTTGGTCGACAATGAACGAGATTCTCGAGGACGTAAACAGAAGAGAGTTGTACAGGATCCGGAGGGAGATACGGGGTGCAATAGATGCGTGGCTGGATGTCGGAGGTCGAGTTACGAATACAGTGAGATCAGAGGTCAAGCTAGTCGATCTGATAAAATTTTCCTTCGGCTCGTCCGTTTCGTCGAAGAACCGTACTCTGAAAAGAGGGCGTGAGCCTTCAACATGGTCCTCTTTATCTCTACCCAGGGCCTGCAGGATCGTCTCGTAAGGCAAGACGTCCGCTTCGGCCTCCTTTTCGACCTGCTGGACCTTTTGTACGACAGCCCAAAATGGATCGGTCGGGTCGACTGATAGTCTTAGTACTAGAGGCTCACTAGAGGATGCAGACGAGGATCCAATGACGAGATCTGTGTCGCCAGTATACCGGTGCAATAGGACACTGAAGGTTGCCAGGAGGAGATGGAAAGGCGAAGGTCTCTGGGCGCTGCTCTCCTCCTCCTCTTCCCCATCGTCATTCTCGCTATACAAAGCGAGCTTCAGCAAGCTGCGGGATGTTGAGTCGGAGAGCTCAGCCACATGAGCAGCCTCCACAACTTTTTGTGGGCCAGATGGCCTCGGGTAATCCGTGGGTAACGAAATGGACGGTAAATTTTGCAGTCTTGCGACGACGCGTTGCAGACGTTTCTCCGACATTTTTGTGCAGTGCTGAGCGATCAGACCCGTTCGAAGAGTAAGATCAAGTTCGCCGCGATTGCAGATTGATCATGACTCGGTTGGCTGATCCGTTCGACATCTGGGCACGCGAGTTCCCAATTTGGTATGTTTGTTTTTCGTTCTTACCTCCGTCTTTGCTGCTCGAAAATTGCTGGAAGATCTCCTCCGATGAGGCGCGTGGCCTCTCGAGATAGATACACGGCAGTCCACTAGTGTTCTAGTAGAGTGAGAATGCAAAGGTATTCCAGCCTCAATCGGACGCTCGGACGCCTCAATAGCGAACTTTGCATAGAATAAATATTATTGTTTCTCGATGATGTCTTCATGTGCATATGCGGGAGGAATAGCACGATCAGCTACATATATGCACGGAAAAGGAGATAAGGCATACATCTCCTAAGGCATACGTGCACTGCGCGCAAGCTGACTTCGATTGAAGGCCTGGAATTGTGGCGCGAGAGCATTCGACTTCCAACTATCAGCGTAGCCAGAAGAAGGAGCTCGCCCTCACACTCGCATGCTATGCAGCCAATGGTATCGAGACCGTCCCTGCCCAATCCTATAAAGCACCGGGTTAGACCCGTTGTTCGCGCGATGAGCGGACCTAATTATTTCGGTTGGCTCTTCCACCACCAATCCCCAGAGGACGTGTCGTACAGATTCCCACTCGCAGCGGCGGCCAATCTCACTATCTCAATGCTGGGTACTAGTATGCCTGGCGTTGAATTGACTGAAAACGTCCCATGATCCATCTTCCGTCGTCTTCCTACTTCAGTGTAGGTAAAGCAGTCAGTTCTGAACTCTATTCCGACCGTTGGAGTTTTCTCGATACGAAGTCATCTCCCAGCCTATCCGCATGGAGACAGCGAGAACCCATTCCACATGGGTTTACGAGCCTCTCACCACGGACTGCGTTGTGGCGCACCATCAATCTTCAAGTATTAATACCTTGCGGCCGTCATTAACTGAGCTCAGGTCTCTGTCTTCAGACCGCCCCCCAGACCCGAGGATTGTATATGGGGATTTGTCTGAAGTTAGGACAGGTCTCTGACAACTGCGGACATCACAGAGCCGCGCAGTTGAAGCCGTCGAAATGGTACACACTGATCAAGCATCTCAGATGTTGAAACGTTGACCTCTATTGACCCGGAGCATGCCAAATTTGGACATCAGACTTCTCTCCGCCGTCCATGCATCCCTGAGACCCTTGTGGGGTTCTATTGGTTTTATTTAAGATTGCGTGTTTCCACCAAGCTTTTACTTGGATCTCCGGTATATCTACGAGAGCCAAGGCACGGCAGGGACGCCCGAGACGCTCGTCTTGCGTCCTCTCCACTCCTACGCCCTTCATGTCCATTCCACCAAATGTCTAGCGACTCCGCCGCTGTGCTGCAGGCCATCCACGAAGCAAGAAAGGCGTGAGCAGCTGGCAACCTCCATTTGGAATACACCTCCAACTAACGCCGATCACCCAGTGAGGTCAACAAATATGCTAATCTCTCAAGACTGGGTGTGCCGCGTATCTTCCGATTCGAGTACCCGCATGGCTTATAACATGTCCAGCTCTTATGACTTATGATATCGTCTTGAATCTTGGCCGAGAAAAGCAGCTGGTATGGGACACGAAGTTTCGCACATACAGCATGCTGTATTATATGTCTCGTTATCCATTGGTCCCGTTCACGATATTTGAAGCACTCTATACCCCCACGGTACCACAGGTGAGCTCAGCGTTGATCGTTCTTGGTCATGTGCGCTAACCACAGACAGTGCGTATATCCGGCATCTGGTCCATACCAGTCTGTCACCGAGCTCAATTCCTCATAGTTGTAAAGCTATCTACCAATCAACTTGGGCTATCGCTCTTATTCTGACGCGGGTCGCTATTATCGGTGAGTCGTCACTATTCCCGTCATATCGACCAAGCTTGTGTTAACTTCGCCAGCTTCATTTGTGCTCCGGGTCTACGCCGTTACGATGGCGAAAGGCTACTTCCTAGTCTTTCTTCTGACCCTAGCTGGCATCGCGGTGCTCGTATTCGACATTGTGAGTCCCATAACTACATGGAATCCTTTCGCTACGTTCCTATCTCAACACCCGCTCAGCTCCAAGTAGCGGATACGTCATGTACTCAGTCAGTATATCCAATGTAAGTCGGATCAATCAAACAGTATAATTGAATTCTTCTTCCCTTCCTCAACCTAACCTTGTTTCCAGCGGTACGTCAAATGCAGATAGCAAGCACCCACAGACGGGCTGATAGCAAACGGGTATGGCAGCGACTCTTCTTACCTTCGTCTCGCTAGTCGTATTCGACGTCCTTGCGACCGCCATAATTTCGTGCAGGCTTTACCGAGTCATACGGCAGGCCGGTGGGCTTCAACGCCTCTCTAGCCAAAGCATGGCAGGTCTTGTCATGCGATCTGGTGTGTGCCCTTTCCCTGCCTCTCTTGCGCTGCCCAACTGACCCTACATCTATCGACAGGTGCCATGTATTTTAAGTGCGCTGCCGCGGCTCCGTTCTCGCTGGTAAACGTTAACTTCTTCGTCCAGTGTCATGACAGGGATTCAAGTGGGATCCATCATCCTATACAGTGTAAGTCAGTCGTCCTATCTGTGTTCGCCCGTCATCACTGACATGAGCTCTATCGTAGGAACCTCAGGTCCGTGGTCCACCGTTTTAGCTCCTTCGGTGCAGGCTCACTCTCCTTTAGGGCGTCTACAGCCAGGCACTGAATAACTACACCCTCCTCCTCTCCTCAATCCTCACTTCCCGGTTCCTTCTGGATCTCCATTCCGCCGCACTGCATCCCAGAGTCCCTGAATCCATATCCACGGATCGGTTCAGCACCCAGATGAATTCAATCAAAGAGAAGAAATCGTGGCGACGATGGGGCCTCACTGTCGTTCAAGACTTCGAGGACCGAGACGTATCGACTTCCGGCGGTACGAGTTTCGGGTTTGCGAGGTCGTCAGAGTCGACCAGAAGGGAGTGGTCCCTTGATGATTTGTCAAGGAGAACAACTGGAGAAGAGGAGGCACTCAGGGAAGAGGTGAAGTAGAGATAGGCGTCCCGGCGTTGCCTTCATGTAACTTAGCATGTCGTATAATCTTTGCGGACTTCATATCACTGGTTCATTCGAGGCAAGATTCGTCACTGTTGTAGATTGAGCATCGGTGAGTAAATCGCAATAGGGAAATTTCGCTTTAGTCTGATGATATTACAGTATTATTGATACATCCTGCCATCGTACAGTAATCATTCGTTGGTGTCCGTCAACCGTCTACTGGTACTGCTTGTCCTGGATCGGGACGTCCTTGCCTGATCGACATACATCAGCCATGCCCATCAACGCTACATAAACTCTGGTACTGACCGGTCATCTTCGTGAAGCCCTTGCGGAGACCGTCACTGATCTTCTCAGTCGTAGAGTGGCTCTGAATACAAGACAAATTGTCAGTTTATCCAGTCCATCCACCCGAGCTCAGCTGTACCGACCTGCTCGTGCCCAGCCCTCTTCTCGGCGTAGTCAACGCCCTTGTCGAGCATGTCACCGTTGCCGGTGGTAGACTGAGTAGTAGCAGCAGGGTTCTGCTGGCCTTGCATGTTCGAGGTGGTGTCCATGATTGTTGTAGTGTAGATGGGTGTGTGTAGATGGGTGTTTGTGAGGTCTGAAGAGCACACCGCGCCCGCCTTGATATAGGCGTCTGTTCCATGACGTCATGCCCGTCGGTAATGAAGAGGCAACGATGGTGGGGCGTCATCCAGGGCGCCGTCTGGCTTGGCAGGTTCGTATGACGGATGTTAGGAGCGACTGGGAGCTGGTCGTAGGCCGTTCGGTAGTCAGGTTACTCGAAGCTCGTTATCTTCTGGGCCATGTAGATGTTGATTGCGGCTGGTGACGTCAAGCAGCAGCCCAGTCGCCCAGTCGCAGTTTATGGCAGATATATACCTCTGATCGTTCTTGACTATGTTATGCGATGCTTCGACAGACAGAAATCGTAATACCCAGGCGTAGAGTAGGGCGGGTCGACTTGAACTCCTCTTCATGTGGCGCTGCCAGGGGAGAAGAAGCACAGCCATCGCGTGGCATGCACGTGGGCATTCCCGTGCAACGTCAAAGCGAGCAGTAAAAGAAGAAGAGCATACACAGTTTCCGTAACACGCCTGGAAGCATTATATTAATGCCCATTCACATCTACACGTAAGTATCTGCACAATGAGTCATTTAAGCTCTGTGCTGATATTTGTCCGTGTATGTCAGTGCCTTCACCAACTCTATCAATTAATCCACTTTACGCGAACAATAGATTGGCTACCAGCGTGTTGGATGTCGATTCTGGTGGACAAGGAAAGCCAAACTATTCAAATTCCGCACTGTGAAGCCTGACCTTTTAGACTTGGCGCTTCGAATATTTTGTCGGTGATGGTGTCGGCACCATGGGCTATTCGTACGTCGCGGTGGGCAGGCAGTCCGGTCACTTGTAAGCCTATATAACCTCATATGATGTGAGTTCTGAGGAGAACCATTCTAGTACTGCGGAAAGTAGATGGGACGGTACGACTGCTACACTTAGGGGCCCCCGACAGCAATCATTCCGAAGCGTACAAGGTTTGGCAAGTGTAATGGACGGGGTGCACGCTTCGTTTGCTTCGCATCCCATGCACCTACATCCTTGGCTCAGGTTGGCTCAGGCTGAGAACTCTCCTGTCCTGGCTTTTGGGGTGTTCGGCTACCTTTCGAACCCGTACTTGCGATCTTACTGCATCCCGTTGGCACGCTTCATGTGCTGGCCGATTGATTCCCGGGGCACTCGACCTGCGATCCCGCAGGCAGCCCTTTCCAGTCTCAAAGGATACCTTAGAACCCACGCCAACTGCTTCCGGCACTCAAGCGCTCATGCCGCTCCGTCTGAAGCTGTCGCCTGACCCGATTCTCCCAACAAACTACCGCTTCCTCGCCAACGTCTCGACCAATAATGACGGCCATACGCACGTCAGAGTCTACAAGATCAACAAGCGTGTGATCCCCTTAAGCATCTGCCGCCCTGCCGAGGGCCTGAAATACCCAGTTGTCTCGACCGTCAAGACAGACTCCGTGAGCCGCCTCCTCCGAGCCTGCGTTCCGTCATACCGTCATAGCTTCACGAGAAAGCGAAGCATGCCTCCGGTCGACCTGGCACCTAGGCCCTCCAGAAACTACCCACTCTGGTAGGTGTCCTCTTCGCATGGTCCCGCACGCTCGGGAGCACCTGGCCCCTTGACGCACACACGAGAGTCTAACCACAACATCGAATCCTCCATTTTCATATCGGAGTCTATCTGCCTCTCACCCATCTGCAGAGTCAATTTCCAGCCCGAGCTTCGCCAGCAAAGTGTTCTCTCCGAAGCACGAGCTCACCAATCCTCTTACACGGCCGTGCGAAGCCCACAAGCTTCACCCTCGTCCGAGCCGCCGATAGTCCAGGTCTAGGTCGCGAACGCCATCCCGCTATCTTCAAGGACTTCTCTCCGGAGGGGCATCTGCGATCTGGAGCGAAGAACTATGAATACTCACCTCGACAAAGAAGGATTAGCAGCGACGCCGCTAGCTATGTCCCGAAACTCCAGTCTGCTAGGTCCCATGGACTTCATTTCATAGAACTACCTCCGCCTTAAGCTCGCGGTCAACGTCTAACAAGGCCTGGTCGATAGATCGAATACCATCTAACGGAGTTTGTGCCTGACGAAGCTGCGTCAGTCCAGCAAAGGTTCGGGCGCATTGGAGTACATGGTTGGTCTAAAAATACATGCACTCGTCCTTCGTACAGTGTACAGAAAAAAGAAGATAGATAGTCCAGTATCCGGTCATCCATAGTAACAAATAGCAAGCTTACAACGATCCAGCAATGAGGGTGAAGAGCGTAAAAGGATAGCGATGAGAAGGAGATGGTAGCAGCGAAAGAGCAAGGGTACACTGTACAAGTTCGAAAGCAAAACAATAGGGTCAGATGCGATTTGCCAAGAGGTGAAAGGAACGAGCTCATCGGCGAGGGCCCAGTTCCTCTATGCAATAATAAAAGTTGTCAAGCCGGATTTTTAAAAGCAAAACGTACATTGTCCCAGCGAACGAGAGACTGCAAACCAAATAAAATAGATCAAAGCGTGGACCAGGAGTCGTAGTGTTGATGTGCTGATGGTATGTCATGCGTTGGGTTATAATGCGTTAGCCATGGTGCGTGTGAGGTAAAGCCAGATGCGTGATGCTAATGCCGTTGTAAACTCGATCACATGGGCGTCTTGGGTGCAGTACCTCGGCGGCCCTTGGAGTCATTTTTAGGATGGCGAGTCCGCGTGCCCGAAAGGAGCCAATGCTGATCCGGATAAAGTTACATATTGATGATGAGATGGAAGGGTGAAGGGGTCGAGCACGTCGCATAAGGATAAGGGATCTTAAAGGTGCGACCAGCACAAGAGGCGGTCCGCGGCGCCGGAAGGTCTTCTCACAAGGGCGGCTGCTCCAAGCCGACAAGCTCACCTGCCTTCCCCGGTAGACTAAGGCATAAGACGCCTAGCCTGCGCATCATCTCCTGGTCCGCAGGGTCTCTGGGAGGACATGACTTATTCTGGAGATATTCAAGCGGGACGAGATCGACATCCTCGAGGGGGCTATCACCAGACCTCAGGCTCCGCGGCAAAGAGTCGTCGGAAGCATTGTTGGCCGGGGTGGAAGGAGACACCGAAGAAGCTCCAGAAGAAGGCGAGGAGGCCGCCGAGCGGCTTTGGGCATCAAGCCTAGGCACAGCATGCTCATAATACTGAGCCTGAGGCTGCTGTAGCTGGGGATGGAAAGTGTCGGCAGGTATGGAAGCATACGAAGCAGCGGCGTCGTGAGAGGTCGTTACGACCTGGACGTATGAATGATGGTAGACAGGTTGGGATGCGACAGCGAAGGACGCAGACGGAAGGCCGCCGTTATTATTGCTGGACATGTCTGCATCCGGTGGACGTCCTAGAGTGAGTGACATGGAAGTCGAAGCGGAAGGGACGCCATATGGGAGGGGGTCGAGCCCAGACGCATGCCGTGGCGGGAAGGAGTACATGGAGTAGCCAGAGTACAACGAGGGTGCAGCGGTAGGTGATGCGAAATTGAACGGTGGGACGGCGCTCTCGGTGTGGCTCACATTAGGAGGGAAAGTGAATGGGCCTGGGCCAAAGGGCTCTCCACCCCGCCGGGTCTTGCTCGACCGGGCGGACCGGAACCAGCCTTCGGGGACAGTGACGTCGCCGATTCCCGGCAAGGCGCTCACGGGCGTCAGTGAGTCGACTGTCTCTTGTGAGAAGTACGCGGCTGCGGTAGCAAATGGGAAGAGGGATATCCAAAGGTGGCGGGGATCATTGGCAGGGTCATTGCGTGGACAAAGCGGACAGCGATGTCAGCGATGAGAAGAGAGCAGGCCAAGAAATAGGGCATAGATCATCAGTCCATCGGGAAGATCGCAGATTGCTGGATAGAGTTGGATTTGTACTTACTAAGATGCCATTTGCGCATGGTACCCTGGGCTCGGTCTTGCGGGAGGAACACATGCACACTGTAGGTTTGTTTCATCAGATGCTCTGGACGCCTCGACGAGCGTGAGCCTCCGAGTGCATGCGAATACGAGGAATTAGCACCAGAAGTGGTGGGATCTCGTCTTCTAGCATCATGTGCCGTCGAGTTAGCGCAGGAATAAATAGATGGGTGACGTAAGAAAGGGGGAAATGTCACGATGCGGGCAAACTTGCGGGATGCGCCAACCTTGAGGCGAGAACACAATTGGGGATGGGCATGAACCTCACCTGAGCGCAGGGACCCAGCTTGCGGAGGACTCGTTGTCGGGGTCGTGTTCCTTTTGGGTGTAGTAAAGAAATTCCTGCGCGCTGCTGGTCAGTCATGCACACACTGGGCAGTATTTCACGTACATCCCGAACTCTGCTAGGACCCCAGCTCATCCCGTCCGTCCTGAGCAGAGGTTAGACTTACACACCAGCCTTGCCTTGGTGCTCACCATCTCTCCATGCCCAGCCCGGAGGACTCGGAGTTCGCGCCTCTGTCTTCCCAGACATAGACATTTCCGGCTTTTATGGCGCGCCGCTCGTCTGCGTCCAGACGGCGGGTGATGATAGGAAGGAGATTCCGGGCGACGGCGTAGAAGATGTGGGTAGCGTCGCGAACAGTTCTGACAACGACGTTCTCGAGAGTGGGCTGCTGCATATCCTGTAAAGCACGGAAATGGAGTGAGGTCGCCAGGATGCGATGGTGGTCAGGGTGAGAACCGGAGTGCAGGGAATCTGTGGCAGAACTTGAATATATATAAACGCGATGAAGGGGGAAAGACCAGGGCAAGATAAAGATGGGTATCACCGAGGGAATGGAATGCTTCGGCAGAGCGTTAAGATTCAAGTTGGGTTTCAACTGAGTTAAAGTATTGATGGTCCTCACCGCATGAGGGAACGCCAGCCTCTGCCGCCGCAGACGCGGGGATCGGTATGAGTAACAACATCTTCATTCGGCAAATGGGGTCCCGGACCCGATCATATGGTCTATTTCGGGGGTACCGCCGGAAGTCGTCCCCAGATCTCCGGGAGAGCCACAGTCCAGAAGTCCGGCGCGGCAATCACTAGTCTCCGGCGGCCGGGACGGAAGTATTTCTCGACGCGGTTAAGCTGGCTCTGTCGTCCGAGCTTTCCTTTCCTTCTTGTCTCATGTGGGTCAGTGATTCATTAGAAGCCTAGTAACGCTAGACTCACGCTAACTGTGGAACAGATTCTTACTGATGCAGCGCTTGATGTGCTCCGAGTCGAGACCATCGCGCCGGATCACCTGCCGTGCTGACTTACGGTGCTAGTCATGCTGCTTTTTCTAGAGCTCCTTGAGCCTACCTCTTGGGCAAGGCCTCACCTGTCTCAACATGACCCGGTCCAGTGGCGCCGCCCTGGTGACAACCATGGACAACGACCATTCTCGTGAATGTTGCCTCCTTCGTCATACTGTGATCTTCTTGACCTTGATTTATTTACGGAGGTAACGCGACGCTTAATGCGCTGGAGCCTCGGATGCTGAACCGGATGTATTCTGCATTAAGGTCCGTCGTCGACTTCCTAGACGCAGTGAGGTCTCGCTGAAAGGCATTATCTTAGTAGGGCTGTTCGGATACTTTTCTGCAGAGCATGGCTGCACTGCAAGGCACTGTACATGCGGATGGGAGCTATTGCGATCCCGCTCGGCACACAACTATGTGCCAATGCGGGGGCCATTCCAAATTCCAAGTATCGTACCGCTGCCCGAGATCTTAATAACGTTAGCAGATTATCGACAGCCTTCTCAGACAGATTTGCGACGCCAGTGCCTCTCGGCAAGCATCTGCCACTCACACGGCCAAGTCGATATGTCAATTCTGGTGCGTATCAGCGTAATTCATCTGCTGACTAAACTTCTAACCGTACCCTCGCATGTCCCTCTTTCACTGGTGTCACAGCGAGTACCGTAAGCCACTTCCACACGGTAGGTACCTAAAAAATGAGACATGCAGGTGCCAAGTCGCCGCCAGATGCAAGCTTAAACTCGTGCTTCCGCATGGCTGAGACCTGATGTACCCTATGTTCAAATGCTGCACGACCTTCTACTCGATCCCAGGACCTAGCTACACCCCTTGGCTAGGCTTTGGGTCACGAGTGCCGTCTTCCCTACCATACATGCGCCGCAACTCGAGATTTGGTTTCCCCTTCCACGTGCATCTTTACCACAGGAGGTTAGTCATGGTTCCACTTCCATCGGAGGCACCCCAAACGTGCTATCCATCATGCAATGTCAGGGGGGAACCATCATCTTCCACTTCAAGTGCCAGCCAAGAGCATCCTCCAGTTGCCCGGCACTAAAAGGCGACATAGCAGCAGCAGAACCCAACCTAGCGTCCATCTTGCAATGCGATCTTGCCTTTCGGATGCCCCTTGCTCTGTAAACTCCATCAGGCACGGCACAGGGAAGAGAAGATCAAAGATCCCTTGACATACTGGCAGGAGTCGTGGCGAGGTCACGCGGACGCCTACATAACCCGCACCTCCTGGCAGAAGCGTCTCATCTCCCGTTGCTCGGGTCCGCAGTGCGAATGGCCCCGCGGCGATCCCCCGCAGAAAGGACGAAAGGACGGCGCAATATAAACGACGAACCAAGAGTGAGAGCAGAATACGGGAGTTGCGCCGCGCCGTGGTCAAGTAGGCCTTGCGCAATGCATTTGCCCGAGCTGTTGTATAAGCGGGACAAATGCGTCGCCACGCAGAGATCTCGGGGACGGCCCATTGCCTTTGAGTATAGGTCTCGAGCAGTCTTGTGCCATACAATCGCGGCAATCCGGAGCCGTACCGGTCGTAGGCGCTGTGAACGGTGCCAGGATTGGTGAGTTATATCCAGAGCTCGTGACACCGCTAGCCTCACCGCCTCCCCCGCAGTGAAGCAATAGAAGCATCCAATGTCCAGCAGGCCTAGAACCACCAGCATCCTGTCACATCGTCGCCAAACGAATATCAGCCTCCCAATTTAGTTTCTCGCGCCGGCACCCGCGCTGTACGCTGTGGCATCCTCAACGCATCGCTGCCATCGATACATTGCCCTGGGCTAGAACACTTCCGCAAATGTGGCGGAAGTAGGGACCTACAGACGCAAACTGTCTTGGCAGACGTCGCTTCGTCCTCCGACAGATGGATATTCTCATACGTCAAATTCCTGGTCCGCGGCACCTCCGGAACGAAGGCACTATGTCCGAAAGTAGTTGAATAGAGGTGATCTCATCTTATTATATGAACGTGGGCCATCTCTATTATCAGATAATCGCCAGTAGTCGGCTCCCTTGCGCCAGCCAGACCGAGACTGCACCGGAGAACCAGCCGGAGTTCATTTTCGTACGCACCCCGGACATCATGCATCATTGCGCGACTAGGACCAGGGAAAGTCAAGTGTAATACCACGACAGGATTCCTTATGCCCGGAACACCAGGAAATCCGACGGAACCAGCCTCTCTCATGCCATCGTCCGAAGACCTCGAACGGGAACAAGAGTGCCATGGACACAGCACGCACTAAACATGTACGGCAGGAAGATCATACCCCGTACTGACGTAGAGTTTGAAGGCACACGGGAGAAGCAAGCGAAGGAGAGCCGAAGTGTACGAATCTCGATGGGACTGCTTTGGCAGGCGATTGGACAGCAGTTGTTGAATATGGACATCGAAAGAGGAGAGCCTCACATTGGCCTAGAAGCCTGCGGCCTATAGCTTTCCAGACGCTCCCTTCGTTTTGTACACACATGTCAAGCGCGGTAGCAACGAAGACGCTGCACCATGCGGAGAAGGCCCGCTCATCTCGTAAAGATCAGGCAAATATAGTCGGTGTGGGGTGCGGGAAACACAAGAATAACTTCATATTCTCGTGATCAGAGAGGGATGTGTGAACCCGTGCAAGGGAGTGGGTAGAATGGGCGTACAACGGACACGTCGATCGATCATTCCACGAGGTGATCTGGATCAGACATTTAAGGGCATACGAGATGTTAAAATTGACCCTGCTGAGTGTTCGACGGAAACGCACCCTCCAATGGAATAGCAACCGGCGAACCGTCCGGGATTTCTGCGTAGTGCATGCGTCCGTCGAATGTATAGCGAATCCGCAATACTTTTGGCAGTGGGGGACAGGGATCGAAGAAGCCTTGCAGCGAGGTCTGCAGCCGAAGTTAAGCAATACAGAGGCACAAGACCACGGAAACAGCTGACCTTGGAGCTACGACCAGGGATATAGAGCTGGCTGTTGTGGACAAGCGCTTGCAGGGGAATTGTCACGTCTACACCAATACTTCTGCTCTCTTCGTCCACATCCTCCACGCCATAGGTGGCCTCTGAAATGATCAATCCTGCAGCATCACCGGACATCAGCGTTGTTCACAATTGCCACGACCGTCATTAATAGGTTCACCATTTCTTTTAGATTCGGCCTGCATATGCCGGTTGGCTAGATCCTTGAGCATGTACTGCACGGCTTCGCTTTCCCTGTGGGCATCCGAGTCTTCCACTTCACGTCGTGCTTGCTGAATAAGCCTAGAAACTCGGCCTCAGTCAACAAGAGAGCCGCCCGGACGGAGTGACGAGTACCGTTTTCTTTCCTGAATTCTCTTAGGTCTTAGAATGAAATAGTAACCGAGGGCGAATGCTGTCGACGGCACTGCTACAGTACCTAAAGCCAAGGGCCCATCGTATTCCAACCCCAGAAGAATGGGAATTACCAAACGTTGTCCCATATAGAAGAACCTGGACTTAGTCAGACGACCACACCAACACATGTGTGATACATGTACTCACTCTAGCCTGAGATTCACGCCATCGGCACCCAATTGAACGAATGCACCAACCTCACTCCCGGCCGACGATGTCCAAATTCCGCCAGCCAGTCCCGTCAGCCCCGTCAGCCCCAGTTCAGCCGCCATCTTCAATTGCAAAGCCAGTTCCTCAAAATTAACACCGACCTCCGACTTGAGGCGGGTCATGAGCCCCTCGATGGCGAAGCCGAACGACCGGTACGTCGTTCCAAGGGAGAAGGGGGACTCTGGGTTTAGTATGGCGGGCTTCACGTCCCCGTGGTCAGGTTCTTCGGCTAGAACCGGCATGGGCCTCCAGTCGAAGAAGCTGGGTGAGATGATGTCCATGGAGAAGCTCGGCGAGGGTCCCGTGGCAACATTGATTACCCCTTGTAGGGGCCTCTTCGTCGACAATGATCGCATCATCGTGACGCGAAGAGGTGGATACAGGGGTGGGTGGAAGGCTAAGAGGCGATTGAGTAAGAGGGTGAGTGTTGCAGAGATGCTGCCACGGTCCGTTTGGTAAGTGCCTTTCAGATCGAGGGCAGGTGTCCGGAGTGGGGACAGAGTAGACTAGAAGATTTGAATATTCGATTAGACATGAGTGGGATACAGCACCGACCTCTAACGTTAGCCGCGGAGAGAACTGATGGCGAATTGTCCCAGAAAGCTTGGTAGAAGTTGCTACTTTCCGCTCAAGAGCATCGCTCATTCGCGAGACATTGGTAGTTAGTACAAGGCGAGTCTTGTCTGAGATAGTTTTCTAGCAAGCTGGCTTAGCAAGGCTACCCAACAACGCAGTACCATTGCAAGGCGGGCCATACCTTCAAAGAATATCTCGTGCCAAAATTACTGACACGCAAGAATGATAATCGTTCCAGAAGCCGACGGTGCAGCTGAGGGCTGTAGTAGTCCGGGTCATCGTCGAATAGCGTGGTGGCGTCAATCCCGCAAGTCACTGTACCCCGAGCTTGTGCAAGCCTGTCTATTCGCTGCTGCTCCAAGTCAATCCAGACTCGCTTCAGGTCTGTACGAACCTGTAGGAAGTCGTCATATTGTACTGCTTATGGTTCGTACTGCTCCAAGCTTACCTGCTCGATGGGCCTCGACCTCCACGACTCAGACCATTCTACTGACAGGCCTTCCTCACCTATAAAGAGGCTTAGTCCGCACAACTGTCACAACTCCGCGAGGGCTGACAGACCTAAGATGTCGTAAACAGCACTTTTGCACCGTAAGCGATGGCGTCAATTAGGACCGTATCACATACCGCTGGAAGGGGTCAGATAAAACTGTGTAATATAAAACCATCGTGTTAGAAGACTGTTACAGGCTGCGGACAGACTGCTGATACGCACCTTCATAAGCCTTTTGGATCTCTAAGAACGTCTTGGACGCCGTGCCCTTGCTCCGCTCCTCATGCTGCTTATCCGGATGGAAGACTACCGAGAGCGCCCTATATCTTTCTCGAACCTCGCTGTCCGACGCTGATGGCGGGAGGTTGAGAACGGCACTGCGAGACTGTAAGCAGGCAAGTGGGAAGTGAACCCAAAATTTCCATACGAAACTAGTAATGGTCCTTCGGGTGCGTTGCCGCATCCATGGGAGCACGAGCGTCCTCAGGCCTCAGACTTGAGGTATTTCTGTGCTAGATGACGCTTGGTTGGCAAGCAAGGGCAGCAGAATGCAGAGACCGTCGATGGTGCGGGGTAGACGCCTCCGAGTAAGGTGACCGTGAACGGACAGGCGCGAAACTTGCCGAGACGACGCCGCGGCTTTCTCGCGTGGCTAGCACAGGTTCCCATCAAAGCGGGGGTTTCTTCGGATACGCAATCGTGCTTGCGGATCCTCTGAGGACGGCCAAGTCATGACGGCCAAGTCATTATCCAGGCCCAAAAACGAGGCTACAAAAAACAACAATTGTCTTACTCCAGCTACCGAAGTCAGGAGCGACAGGTACTAGTCATACAAGCGACCTACAACGAAACGCAAACTGGACTCCCTCAGCTACTCACGATACTAATGCGTCTCCAGCTGATGAATATGCCTCCCGAACCTCCTCGGCACCGCATTCACATGCCTCTCAAAGTCTATATCCCGCTTGAAGAACCTTCCACAGCACGTATAAACCGGGTGCTGCATCGTATGCGCCAGGTGGTACTGCAAGTCCGCTACAGAATTCAGCCGAACATCGCAATACCCGCACGTCAGATCTTGCAGCATATGGTTCGTGAACCAGTGTCGTCCACACACTACGGCTATAACGAAGGCGGCATGTTGGCATCGATCCCTGGAAAGAGATCGGAAAAAATCACGCACCCGGGTCCGTCATCCAATCCAGCGCACGTCTGTCGCGGTTGACGATTTGAACACCATAATATTCCTCAGGAGCCCAGCCACCAGCGCCAAATTGAGCTGGTGCAGCCCGCGGGGCGGCTTGAACGGGTGCAGGGGCAGCGTGCTGCGCTTGTCGCTCCCGCTCGCGGGCTTCAAGAAGCATTTCCTCGTCCCATAAGTCGCATGGCGGATCGCGCGTGCAGCGTACCGCTTGTATGTCCCAAGGGGCTGAATGACGTCGTCAGTCAGACGGATAGCGAGGGAGAGGGAGGATGGCGTGGACTTACAACCGCATTTGAAGCAGAAGTGGGTCTTGCATCTGCACGTTATGTGGTTACACCCGACAGTGAGCTCCACAATGACCTACCCGTGCCCGAAGATACGGTGTAGTTAGGGATACTGGATGACACACAGGGGCCGAACAGTTGTACTTACCGAGCAGTTCGGGCAACGGCGCCAGTTCTTCGCCTAAAGAAGAGAACAGGCAAGTCGAGATGTCTGCGACGCCGGGACTGAATACGACGACGCACCCTCGCCAACTGAAGCAACATCTGGTCTTCTGCAGATCTCTCGTCTAGTGGAATAGCCTACAATGCAAGTGTAAGGCGTGAGCCCGGGAGACGAACCAGAACGGTCCTGTCCAGACATACTTGGTATTCCTCGCAGGTCATATCTAGAGTTGATCTCCCAGTCAGGATGAAGTGAGCTCGCTCTAATGCAAACACAACTTACTCTCGTGCCACATAACCCTGCACGGGATACAGACTACCTTCGAGCACGATGGGCAAAGAGCTTGCGCTTGATCCTGGTCTTCGGGCAACTGAACGAGAGCCGAACACCTCGGGTTGGGGCAATAATACCGCGGGATTGACTCCAGCAGCTTCCGGTGATGCTATTCCCGGCAATTATAATAAGCCTCGACACGCGCACATATAATCAGTTGTGTCACCCATAAAGTTATTGCTTGCTCTCCAAGCACCCTCTCCGCAACCCCATCCTCAATCCCAATCGGCCACTCCACGATCGTACATTCCGGGCATCGGATAGGAAACACCGCAGCCTCAGTGTTTGTCGCCCCCGCGCCTTCCAAATCAATCTTGCTATTGATGTACGAGGCGAGGCAGTCCATGCAGTACCCGTGAGACTCGGGACAGGGGAGGCGCAGACCAAAGAGGAGGCGGGTAGAGGAGTTAGCCGAGCGGGAGGCGGAGAGGGGGTTGGAGGTGCCTTGAAAGGGTTCCATGCAGATGCCGCATGTGGGGTACCCTATGTTAGGCTTGACGTCTTCCAGTTTTACTGACATCTGTCAGTACTTCGTAAGTCAGGGAGGCAAATGGATTTACTATCGTCGGAAACTTCAAGTTTTACACGTTTGATTCCAGAACCCTTGCCTTTACCGTTAGACTCTTGCGGGTGGCTCGGGGCTGCCTCTCGTTTGATCGGTATAACATGGTCATGTTGGAAAGCTTCACGATTAACTGCAGCCTGGTTTTGGACAAGGCCGTCGGAACGCCCTTTCCCTTTGTTATTGGGGTCCGAAGCCTAGCAAGAGCGCAGAATTGTTATCCCAGAGCGTGCAACAGGGTCTGAATTACCTACCATTATATTGGATATGGTATCCGTTCCCAGGAGTCTGCATGAACTGAGATAGGACATCAAGAAAGACCTACGACGAAGACTTACTCCTCGGCATCCATCATTCTGGCATCCGTTATATCGAAACCCTGTTCATCGGCCTCTTGAAGCCTTCTCGCAAACTCAGCGTCCAAAACAGCCTTCCTCTCAGCAGCTGCCAGCTGCATAGCAGACTGACGACTAGCAGCGACATCGACGTCAATGGAGTGCTGAAGCATCTGCGCGTAAGTAGCATCACTTGTGAGACGAGCATCCGCTGCTAGTACTTCGATAGCGAGATCATCGTCTGTCTTCGGAGGAGTTTTTGAGAACTTCGGGATCCTTTGTTTTCCTTGGACAGATTGAGAAATAGCCGCATCCAGCTGAAGTCTCTCTGCGACTTTGGCTGAGGCGAGGCTTCGCATGTCCTCTTCGAGGAGCTGGGTGATAAGTAGCTCAGACAGAGCGTCTTCATTCGACGAGGCGATAGCAGCAGCCATCCCAAATTTCGACTGCTAGTAGTTCTTTATAGCATAAGTTCGACCTTCGGTCGCCTTCGGTCTTGAGTCTCTCGTAGGACGGAATTCAGAGCGCGAGGCAACAAAGGGGTCGCGTAGCTGTAGTGCTAATTTAAACTCAGAGAGCCTCGAGCGCTTAACGGCACGCGTCGCGTCGCGGTCGTGGGAGGAAACCGAAGCTAATTCTAGCTTGTATTAAGCCGTTCTTCGTTGGTTTCTTTTGTTTTCGTTCTGCATTCTACATCCCGCATTTCTCAAGTGGTAGCCATGCCGGGGCCAGGGACAACGAAATCCAAGTCGAAATCGAAAACATCCCGGCCTAAACCCTCAACGTCCTCGATATCGACGCAACGGGAGGCCTTTGTAGATGATATCGATCAGTCGGAAGGCTGGGACACGGCCGTCAACATCTTGTGCGACTACTTCGAATTACCAGGTTCGTCTAGCTTACTTTTATTGTAAGACGCGATTATCAAGTGTCAATGGTGCTGTTGAGCAGATCTCACGACACGCAGCGGCTTGAAACGCGTCCATGCGAATTTCGACTCCATATACCGCCGACTAGACAAAGCCTACAACGATTATTCAGACAATGAGAGAATCCTTGGCGGTATCATTGGTATCTTTGCTAAAATGTGCACCGATGCGATCCTTCGAGACAAACTCTTTAGAGCAGGTAGGAACTGCTTCGTTTGGATACTGCGGTACTCAGATCAACGTACTTCTCGCACTCTAGGCTTTCTATCAAAACTGATTCCTCTCCTTTACAACAACACCTGTCGGCACATGGCGTTGAGAGCTCTTTCCACTGTCACTCATCACGGTGGATCGGAGACAAGAGTTGAAATCGCTAAAAAGACTCCAGCACTTCTGGAGATTATCCACGAGAATCCCAGCGACCCCAAAGTGGCGGAACTCGCTATAGTCGTCCTCAGTCATGCAATTGGTGCTGTGCTCGACGCTGAAACTACTCCGGACCCAAAGATTATAAAGACCGTCGACTTCCCACAAGTCCTACGCACCATAATTGCCCAACTGAAAAGACCTACCACATCTTACTATCTTATCTCTCACGCTGTTGGTCTGCTCGGCGCTGCCACCCAGCGCTGCTCCAAAGAATACAAATCATTCCCGCCTGCGCTCAGCTTCCTCGTCGCCATCCTGCGCTGCAGAGATATCAACCACCGATGCGAAGGCCTCGGAGGGTTAATCCGGTACAATCATCAGAGCGCGGAGGACGATCTGCGACAAGCCGACCCACGGAAGATGATGAGCGCCGTGCAGCGTGGGTTCCCCAAGCGCCTCAACGACGTCCTGATGCAGTACGGTCCTGAGCGCTGCGATGTCTATCTGACGCTGTCCTGTACTAAGGATCACACGGCGGCAATGATGCAGAATGCGCAGGACCGTGACTTCTTCAAGCTCGGGAAGGTACTTGCGCGCCTGATCCTGATGACAGAGTTTTCCATTGCAGAAGGCATGTTCCAAAGCCAGAACCCGGTAACTGGGCAACCTGAGGTGATTGACGTTGGTCTCCCTTATACGATGTGGTCCGACGCGCTGCCGCATTGTGCGAAAGCGCTGAGGAGCAAGGGCGAGCTGGACCTGGCAGATATCATAGACCTAAAGTATCACATCATGAAGGCGCGCATCCCAGCTGCTGTAGAGCACGCGAAGCACGCTATCAAGCGTAGCCCTGAAGTCGCGTATTTCTACTATGCTATCACCATGACTGCGGATCTTGAACTGGGCTTGCGGTTTGCAAAGAAGGGTCTCAAAGCCAAGCAGATCACTCCCTTTGTCCGGTTTGGCTTGCTACGACGAGCGGTAGACCACGCTGGTACGCTTGGAATCCAGATTTTGACTAGCCCGCAAGGATATCATGGCGAGCAGAAATGGGACGAAGGCGTTGCTTTCCTCACGAGTGCCCTGGAGGACGCGAAGACCTTCATCGAGAATGCGCCGCCCGACTCTAGGCAAATGAAGAATATGCTGAATTGGTATATCATTCTTACTCTGACAATGAAAGGATCAGAAATGTCGCATGAGCTAAAAGAGCTCGATGTACGTCCATTCACACACTCTTGAATATTCACACAATCTCAGTACTCGCTGTACGCCAGGATACCCGGGACAAACTCCAGTTGGCCGAAGAGTTCAGCGCTTTTTACGGGTACCCAATACCCAACACCGTGATGCGTCTCACTCGGCAGCTTCTACTGTCAACTTACTCTTCAGCAGCGAAGGAGTGGGGCGACGTGATCAGCCGCTTCGACGACGAAAATGCTGGATACGACGGCAGCGAGCTGTCGAAAGAGAAGCGAGAAGATGATCTAGCTGCGTGGCTGGATAATCTCCATGTCGATGAAGGAGAGTCAGAGTCGCACCCAAGAGGCTGCTCGCATCCAAAGGTTAATGTGAACAGTGTGAGCTTGTACCGATGCTCGTGGTGCGGTAATCCGAGCGCTGTGCTGCGCAAGTGCAGTGGATGTAGCAAGACCAGGTCGGTCTGACGAATCCATGAGACGACAGTGAGCTGACCAGAGTCTCGCAGATACTGTGATGCTGCCTGCCAGAAGCTTCACTGGGCAACGCACAAGAATGCTTGCAAGGCGTCATGATATCTGAGAAGTATATTGGTTCCTACCCAGACGTCGCGATGCCGCGCCTTCGTATGTATCTATAGCATTTGTTCCGTGGCGTACTGACTTGTGTATCATATCAATGTATTCCTCGAATCTTCATCATTTACCACTATCCTAAGGTTTGACGGCTATCTTGACGGCTCCGCGATTCTCCATCTTCTCAAGGACTTTCTGCCACTCGTCGAGTCTCAGGACGTCAGTCACCTAGAAACTGGCTTAGAACGAAGACAAGAAAAAATTGGTAAGTCGCTTACTATTCCCTTGGTCTTGACCTTTCCGCTTTCCAAGTAGGCCACAGCTCTCGGGAAGCAGTGCGTTTGTGCGAAGGACCCGATGATCTGAAGAGTTAGTTTAGGTCTCCTGCATACTCCGCTCTGGAAAACAGTCGAAGACTTACATTGATCTCGTCACCGAAGATCTTCGACGGTGCCCAATGCACGAGCGCCGACTCGTCGTACACCCCATAGATGAGCAACGTCCCTCCGCGCCGCACATAGTTGATAGCGTCATTGGCCACCTTCTCTGTTCCTGTCGCCTCGACCTGTTCCATGTCAGCCTGATTATCTTCCGCAGCCAAGAGTAAAGAACAAATACTCACAACAACATCAAACCCATACGGATAATCCTTCTTCAACTGCTCCCACTGCGCCTCCGGGTTCTTCCTGTCCAGCTCGACATACTCATCCGCCGCCTCCAACTGCTTAGCAATCTCCGTCTTCGGCCCTTTGGGCGCAGCAACCACGACCTTGCTCGCCCCATTGATCTTCAACAGCTGGGCGAGAACCAAGCCCGTAGGGCCCGCGCCGATCAGGAGGACCTCGACGCCGACGGGGGCGTTCAGCTTGTCCATGCCATGTACGGCGCACGCGGTGGGCTCAACCAGGACGGCTTCTTCGTCGCTGAGGTTGTTGATCTTGTATACCTTTTTAGCATCGCTATCGTTAAAGTCATGTCAGAACACGCGATGAGGTCGCCAAGAATGGAGAGACTGACAAGGCGATATATTCTGCGAAACCGCCGGCGACGTGCACTCCGCGGCCTTGGTAGTTCTCGCAGAGGACGTGCTGGCCTCGGCGACAGTAGAAGCAGTTCTCGCACTGGAGTTAGAATGAGAAATCGATACCAAAGAAGGATCAGTGCAAGGGTTATGACGAACTAGGATGGAAGGGTCTGCTACGCATCGGTCTCCGACTGAGAAGCCTTTGACATTCTTTCCGACCGCAACGATAGAGCCCTGTCCCGCACGACCGTGAGTACAGTTTGTTACTGATTAATGGATCATACGCACGGTAATCTCATGGCCGGGGATGAGCTGTAGAGCGTTGCCTATGAGTGTTCTGAAACGGCATTCATGACTCCATGGCTCACAGGGAACTGAGCACCAAACTCCCCGACGTGGACGTGCCCATCAGTTCCGCAGACGCCTCTCCGAACGAGTCAGTCTCCAGCTGTCTCCCAGGACCCGCGACTTGAAGTACACACCACAGCATCTGACTGTACGACCGGTCAGTCCTGGCTGCCCCAGTATATGGCCATGTCCTCTTACCGTTCACAAGGACCTGATCATCAGAAATCTGAGGAACAGGAACCTGCTTGACACTAAATTGCTTCGGCTGAGATAACAAGTTGTAGCGTTTCTGACGTGCGTGAAGCGGCACAACCTACCGCGTCGTAGTGCAGCGCGTTCATGGTCGTTGACGATGCCATCCTGGAAGAGCTTGGGGCGAACGCGCAGCTTGCGAGGAGATTGACAGTAGTGGAGGAGTTGAGATGATCGATGTAAGTAAACGAGCTCCGGGGTAATAACCTTCGGGTGCGGGGTAACGGGATCATGTTAATATCCGAGATAACGCCGGGATGATACGGTAGAGCGTTCCGATGTCCGAGGACTGCATTCATAGTGTGTACTAACAGCACTGGACATCGACTAGGTCTGTAATTCCTACCCTCAAGATTTCACATAGATATCTACAGGACGCTTGAAGCCTGCGAGTATTTCACGGCGTAGAGGGGGTCACGTTCAGTTGTCTTTGATATCTACGGCGCGACTTACCTCCCTCGCCAGCCACGCCCAAATGCTGTGGTTCTTGGAAGCCAATCTTCTGAAGCTCGACTTCAAAGTCGTCCGGTCGTAACTGTAATGACTTCGCCGCCTCCTTCAAGGTCTCACGTGCCAAACACCATGAGCAACGACCAGGAGGCACAGACGATCAATACTTACTGGATGCATCCGCTTTGCTTTGCCATACGTATCCCATGGCTGAGGCTCTAGAACGAAGGTCCCACCTGATCTCAGTGAGGTGAAAGCACGTCTGAAGAACTTCAGCAGGGCGCTGTCGCCGCCGTTGAGGTGTATCCACTTGGTGATAGAGAAGCTAAAAAGCGAAGTATTCTGATTACTGGCTCTCTGCCGTCACGATGAACTCACGCTACAATCGCATCGTATCCCTCCGCATCTTCCGGTATACTCTGTTCGACCCAATCGGCTGCACGAAAAGACACGTTGTGGGGGAACTTGTGCGATTCGGAGGCTTGGAATGCGGGTATTGGTAGAGGGCCGAACATGTGCTCACAGGATACAGGGAAATAGTTATGTCGGGTGTTGACAGCTCGAGACACCTCTTCTGCACCACGTTTTCGTTTCCGGCTATCAGAGGACTCATCAGGAGGGGCCTGGAGACTCCAGATTGTCCGTCTACGTTTCCAGGCGAGCCGGACGAGTGCTTCGTCTATGTCGACTCCAACGATTTGAAGAGCACCACATCTCTGTGCTGTCGATCTTTCCATTAGACATCCATTATACGATGCGTAAATGCAGATCGTACCAATCTCGCACGTCAGCCATCCTTCATTGCATCCTACGTCCAGTACCCGTCTCCCTTCAAATGTCGAGGGTGGCAGAAGTGCCAGTCGGGCGTCCGTATTCGACGGTCGTTTAGAGTAGTATCTGGAATTGCCTATTAGCCGCCAATATATTACGCACCAAAATCATTTCGCTTACCCGTGATAATTGCCGTGGATTGGAATGTTCTTGCTCGAGCTCATCCTAAACTGCCTGGTGGTTACGTATTGGTCAAGCAGGTTAAGCAGGTTTCCGGACTTGGGAGGCCCGGCTTGTCTCCATGCATTCCGCAGCGATACTACTTGGTCGAATGTGCTCCTTCGTCTTGCCTTCGTCGTGATCAGATACAGTACTTGTCAATCGAACCCATGTCGAGGACGATGGCAGTGCTCACGATCTCGCGGAGTCTTCGGGGATCTCGTTACTGGCACGATAGTGGTTGCCGAAGTTTCTCAAGCTCCCGTAGCCAGACATCGCACTTGGGTCCAGTGAACTTTCTCATCTGCTCGGAGCATAGAGCGTCTTGCCTTCTGGCTCTGTGCTACAATGTCCTTGATCGCATGGCTTGCGGTTCCCGGTACGCTGGTGGTGCTGCTTATCCTGTACATCAAGACCAACGACCGCAAGCTACTGAAGCTCCCGCCGGATGCTGCCTCATTCAATCCTAGGAGGATTACAGCGAAGTCTATACTGGAAGTAGCGGGGCGATTGGCCGAAGAACCGAAGTCTGTCGAGGGACATTTACCACCCAAGACCGGGAGGAGATACATAGTAGTGGGAGGGGTACGTCAAATTCGGTCTTCGTCATGTCTACCGCCGTCTGAAGTACATTCAAATGGAAGGCAGGATTTTTAGGTGGTTGCATCGTTATACATCTGCTGGCCCGAGGGGAGGACCCACGGCGCATCAGAGTGCTGGACATACGGGCTCCCACACGTCCTGACTTGACCAGTGGCCGTGCTCGCGACATGGATTTTCGTAGAGTCGATATTACCAATGCCGCGTCCGTCTTAGAAGCGTTCAAAGCTCCCTGGCCGAAGGTCGATGGTCCGCAGCCCGAAGTAACTATCTTCCACACGGCTTCCAGCATTCGCTTCTACGAGCGGCATCCAGCCCTGGTCTCTAAATCTGCTGTCGTTAACATCAAAGGCACTGAAAATATAATCAGTGCCTCCCGAGCTGTCGGCGCCAACGTCCTGGTTTATACCTCTTCCGGCTCAATTACAGTCCGCAGAAGTCGATTCTGGCTCTGGCCTTGGGAGAAGGAGCCGAAGTATTTTGTGCAGGTGCTCAATGACGACGACAATATTATCCCAAAACAGCACGACCACTTTTTCTCCAACTACGCTGTCACGAAACGCGACGCGGAGCTGCTTGTTCGACGCACCAACGGCACGCCTTCGGGCCAGACCGTGCTCAAGACCGGCTGCGTACGTCCAGGGAACGGCATCTATGGACTCGGCGATATGCTCTGTGGCGCATACCTCGTCCGCAAGGATAATCTGACATGGATCGGGCACATCCTCCAGAACTTTGTATACGTCGAGAACGTTTCTCTGGCACACCTTAACTACGAGCAGCGCCTGATCGAGAGCCTCCGCGGTGCGAAGCCGGATGTCAGTGGGCAAGCTTTTGTGGTAACCGACCCAGGACCGCCTGTCACATATGGCGACGTGTATCGTGGGCTCTCTGCGCTTACAGATGGCATGGTGAAGTTCCCCTTTCTGTCGCCTACGGCGATGTTACTGCTGGCGCATATATTCGAGGCGTACTATGTTGCGCGCATATTCCTTATGGATTCATCGTCATCCCTATTCCGTATGTTGGGCTGGCTGCTCCCGGCTATTGGAGGGGACCTCGTCAACCTCCAGCCGTCCATGTTTGCGTTGACTATGGTGCACCTCGTCTTCGACGACTCACGTGCGCGGTTGCCTCCGGAGAAGGGCGGCCTGGGATACACTGGAGTATGGACCACAGAAGAGGGGCTGTGTAAGCTGGTGGACGAATTTAACAAGGGAGGCGGCGGAGGAGAGGAGAGATCGCTGGGTGGCGGGGTTAGCTTTGGCTTCGGCCTTGTGAAGGCACAGAACGGAGTTAGAGATATGGAGAAGAAGCTGGGCAACGGGCTCGTTGAGAGGGTTGCGGTGGATGCCACAGAAGCTTTAAAGTAGATGGAATGACTGGGACTATTTTACACAAGGAACACATTCGATATCACATTTGCACTTCTGACTGCCGGTACTGGTACTCTGTTTTTATGTGAATGCTGAAGCTGACGCTCTAGGCTCCGTGCGCGTATAGTGGTGTACAGGTATCATCGGGTAAGCCACTGATTGAGCGCGACGCGTCACACTCGAGTAAGTCACGTGGTTTATTTCAGTCACAGGTCACTATGTCCGTGTCCGGCTTTGAGTTGATCTGAATTATCTTACGCGTCCGTCTTTCAATTCTTTGGGCCACATTCTACCACGTCGCCCGACATATCAGCTAGGTCACAATGCCAGGGCCAGGAAAGACAAAGTCTAAGGCCAAAGCCAAGTCGACTAGACCCAGGCCACCGGCGCAGTCAGCACCAATCATGCAAAGAGAGGCATTCGTAGATGACATCGATCAGTCGGAAGGGTGGGACATGACAGTCCACATCTTATGCGATTACTTTCGACTTCCAGGTTTGCATTCTTCTTTTGAGGTGTGATGTTGGCTGAATGTGTGTGCATACAACTTATCCAGATCTGACGACACGGAGTGGCTTGAAGCGCGTGCACGCGGATTTCGAAAGCATATATCGCAGGCTGGACAATGCTTATGATAACTATGGAGATAACGAAAGAGTTCTTGGTGGAATAGTCGGCATATATGCAAAGATGTGCACTGACTCGATCCTGCGGGACAAACTCTTCAAAGCAGGTATGTACCAGGTCCCGATCTTTACCGGCTTATTTACGTATGCGGGACAGGGTTCCTCTCAAAGCTCATCCCTCTTCTCTATAACGACACCTGCCGCCAGATGGCGTTGCGCGCTCTTTCAACCGTCACCCACCATGGCGGCCTTGAGACGAGAATCGAGATCGCAAAGAAGACACCAGCTTTGCTCGAGATTCTTCAAGAACACAATAACGACCCTAAAGTGGCAGAGCTTTGTGTAGTCATCATGTGCCATGCCATTGGAGCGGTGATTGACGTGGAAGAGGTTCCGGACCCAAAGGTCGTGAAGACTATCGATTTCCCGCAGGTCCTAAGGACGGTCGTCGCTGAAGTCAAGAAAGCAACCGCCTCTTACTACCTCATCTCTCACGCAGTAGGTCTATTAGGTGGCGGCACCCATCGCTGCCGCAAAGACTACGAAGCCTTCGAGCCAGCCCTGACTTTCCTCGTCGCCGCTCTTCGGTCCAAGGACATCCACATTCGCAGTGAAAGCCTCGGTGGCCTCCTTCGGTACCACCGCGACGTAGCGGAGGATGACCAGACGCACAACGACGGGCGCAAACTGGTCGCATGCCTCCAGCGCGGCTATCCAAGCCAGCTCAACGACGTCCTGATGCGCTACGGCCCCACGCGATGCGACGCATACCTCACTGTCTACAGCTACAATGATCATACGAAAGCGATCATGCAAAATGCCCAAGACCACGATTTCTACAAGCTGGGCAAGGTTGTTGGCCGGCTCATCACGACGACGGAGTTTTGCATGGCGGAGGGGTTTTTCCAGGCAGACTCGGACGATGTCGACACTGTCACGGGCATGCCTGCGGCCATGGACGTTGGCTTGCCATATGTTTTCTGGTCGGACGCGCTGCCGTACTGTACCAAGGCATTACGAGACAAGGGCGACCTAGACCTAGCGGATATCATCGAGCTCAAGTACCTCATCATGAAGCAACGCCACCCAGAATGTTTCGAGCTTGCTAAGGAGGCCATCAAGCGCAATCCTCAAGCTGCCTACTACTACTACGCTGTCACAACGGCGACTACAGATCTGAGCGTCGGTCTGCGGTACGCAAAGAAAGGGCTTAAAGCCAAGCAGACCACGCCTTTTGTCCGGTTCGCGCTGCTCCACCGAGCTGTAGATCACGCTGGCACGCTCGGGTTGAATGTTCTGACGAGCGCGGCAGGGTACCATGCTGCGACCAAATGGGAGGAGGGTGTGGCTTTCCTGACGAGTGCACGAGAGGACGCGAAAACCTTTATAGAGGGCGCGCCGCCGGACTCGCGTCATATGAAGAACATGCTGAACTGGTACATCATCCTGACGATACTCCTTCAGGGACCTGATATGTCGCCCGAGCTGAGAGAGCTGGATGTACGTTGGCCCACCTTCTATTTGACTGGACTGCGTTGTCTCATCCGATATACAGGACATGCTGCGTAAGGTCGAGCTTGCGGAAGAATTCAGCAGGTTTTATGGGTATCCTGTGCCCGATACGCTGACGCGCCTGACCAGGCAAACGGTTCTCTCGCTCTATACAGTTGCCGTTGCCGAGTGGTCCAGCATCATCCGACGTTTCGACGAAGAGATAGATGGCCACGACCCCAGCGAACTATCAAAGGAGCGGCGGGAGGATGACTTGGCTGCATGGCTTGATGACGTCCACCTGCATGAACATCAATCACACGCAGAGAGCTGTTCGCATCCGAGGGTCAATGTTAATGATGTGAGCTTGTACCGGTGCTCGTGGTGCGGCAACCCGAGCGCGGTGTTGAGGAAGTGCAGCGGATGCAGCAAAACACGGTGCGTTGAGCTAATACTGATATTCGGTAGTGGCGGCGTTGACGGTATGTGTAGGTACTGCGATGCCGGCTGTCAGAAGTCGCATTGGTCCACTCACAAGAGTCTCTGCAAGAACGGGTGATGGTGATACGCTGAATTGACTGACATTGTTCTGATGCTGCCATTCGCCCGAAAAGGGGTGCTGTATACTAACATATTCATACTCGAGCTCCAGGCATCGACTGTATGCTTGCTATCTTGTACCAGTGTATGCAAAAGCTTTCGCAGTCCATTCATGCCTGAGGTTTAAACGCTGTCCATCGACGCAGAGGACTAGCCCACTACAGTACCTCACTTTGCAAGCGCTCAGGCTCGTAATCTATCTTCTAATAATCAGCTCGCGTGTACCTGACTTGTTCCATAGCATCGAGCGTCACGTAACCGACCATACAAGAACACACGAAGAAGATGGTCCGTGCGCAACGAATCGCCGATGAGTGACATCGAAGTTATCCTGGATTGACGTTCAACGATTTTCGAAGCATCTTGACGCTTCCCTGTCAGCCACATCCCGTGATCGACGCGTCTTCCGCTCCGCCGGTGCATTCGAACTCCGCTGTCAGCCACCATGCGAGAGGGATATAAACCACCGCCGCTCTCCTCTTGTCCTCATCACTCCTCTTCTCTCTTTCACTTCCACTTCACCTCGTCCTACCGTTCCAGTTACCTCTCTGCGCACTCCACCTGACCACCAACTGCAGTGGTACGCGTCTACCCCGCTTATGCCTGACTTCTCAGTACCAGTCTTGACGCTTTCTTGTAGACATCCGTCTTCCGTTATGACTTGGGAGCGAGCGGAGATCAACGTGATATCCAGGCAAGTGCAGTCCTCCTGAACTATGATCTTGCGAAACCACCCCTGTGTGTACCCCTTCGGTTGCGTGGGCTAGCGTCCTGTTGCGTCAAGAAGGCCACAAGACCTCGTGATTCATCGCATAAGCCGTTTCAGGAGCGAGGGTCGGGGGCAGGTGGTCAGAATTCAGTGGCTGACACTTGCATTATTTCAGGTTTCATGCCGGTCCTTGAACGCAAGTAACATTTAGTAAAGGTGAGTGCAGCTTCCACATTCGGCGCTTACATGGGATGTGGCAAGGGCTGAGCGGGCATGGGGGCCGGGAGGCTACCCCGGTTTCCCAGGAGGGGAGATCTGGTATCCCCTTGGTTGAATGGAGATAGTGGATATTAATGCCCGTACACATCCGAAACCTGGGGTAAGACTTCTCGGACTCATTCGCAGCCTCTGCCCAGGCATGCGCATAAGGGGAGATAGTCGAATACTCCCCCCACACGACGGGCTGATCACCCTGTCCGGGCGGGAGTTCCCCATCGTAGGATGCTTTACACGCCACATTCCATGAGCATTGAACGAATGCGAAACAGATTGTTGGAAGCTGACACTCGCTTTTTCAGGTTACGTCGAGGTCAACCGAGGCTTTAGTGTACGCGCTGGACAGGTGAGTCCCGCAGTCTCCATCACTGGATGTAATAGCATGTACTGCGGCCATGTATATCTGTATATTTGTCCACCTTATGTTTACACTAGTGGCAGAACGTATAAATCCTTTTGCTAGAGAATCCTGCAGCTTCGTACCACTGTCTGCCACTGGTTATGGGTAACAAGTATAAACAAGGCCACATATCAGAACACGCTCACGAAAGTCCCACGTCGCCTGACTTGCAACAGCAGCGCGAGTCCAGCGACAAGCTTATGTCCTTGCAACCTGTTCCCTCTGCTGCGCATTCTTCCAAGTCGACGAGTCTACCAGCATGCAGGTGCTAGTGTTCGTTTTCCTCCTCCTCTCCTTCATTGTATACGCCCAACCACAAGCACCATCACAACACCTTAATATCAACGCGGTAGTGTCAGGGTCTCTGGAGGCGATCTTGCAGTCGAACACCTCGGAAACGGCTGCTGCAAATGGAACCATGGTATGCAGACCATTTGGTCTATGCGAGCCATGCCCGGAAGATGCGGTACGCTATCTACGAACCGAGCCTCGAACAGCAAACATCTGACCTCGACTTGGAATTGTGAAGCTGCACGAACCCTTCTGCCAGCCTTTCGGTAATCGCCGTCTCATGCACTGTAGCAATGCCACCCATCCGCACTCCACCGCGTCCTCATCCCCTCATCTCCCCAGCCAGCCCCCAACCCGTAATCGTCTTGACCGACAAGAGCAAGGAGAGACGCCCGCCTGGCAATCCTGCGGGCGGATCCCTGAGCAAGAGCGGGCCGACTTTTACGAGTTTGCGCTGTGTAATTTGGCGTTTGCCCTAGTTGCGGGGGGGATGGTGGTGCTGAGGACGAGGCGGATGGAGGCGATGCTTGCGAGGAGGGTTGCCGCGAGGATTGGGTTAATTAGGGCTGGATGAGGTTGAGGTGCCGGTGGGGTTGGGTTATTTGGAGGTGAGTGTTATCGATTCATGAGAGAATGGTGTAACCTGACTCGAACGGACTCTACCGGTATGCGGCCGTGGGGAAATAGTCAGTGATTCATGAGATCAATGTGAAGGACCGTCCGATAGTTTGGGGACGCGTGAAGGAGGCCTTATAGGATGATGTTCTGTTGTTGGGGCTCGCAGTCGGAGTCCATGCACCCTCTAGCCTCAACCCCTTCACCCAACCTTCACCTTTTTCCTCTTCCCCTCCTCCTCCCCCTTCTCCATCCCCGCCTTCACAGCCGCAGCATTTACGACCGGCATCGGGCGCTTGCTGAACACGATTTTACGCCGAACGATTGCAAGCATGTCGTACCTCATCCCTTCTCCATGCTCATCGTTGTGGGAAGTGGGATTTGTTCGCAGCACGGCGCGGTGGAGGACGGCGAGCGGCTTTTGGAGCGTGACAAGCTTGCCTTCAAGGAGGTGGTGTCCGATGAGAAGGGTCGGTTTTGCGTTGTTATCCTGCGTGAGGTCAGTCGCACAGCGGACTTGACTTGCACTCGGGATGAAGCTTAAGGAGAGCGCACCTCCGGAAATGTGAGCGTCCCGACGGCCTGCCCTGCCCTGTCACCTTCGACTTCGAGCGAGCCCTGGAGCTCTAATAGGACTACTTCGGACGAGCCGAGTTTCGCGAGGGCTGGGGGGAGCGAAGGGGCAGAAGAGGAGGAGCGGGGCAGGGTTATTGGAATTATCATGGGATCGGGGCGGGGTGGGATGGGAATTGACGTGTACGAGTCGACGTGTACAAGCTGTGATTGCTGGCGGCGAGGATTGACACCTAGTATGCACGGCTACGAAACGTTCGATTCTGACCTGGAGCTGAGGGCAGACAGGACCCGGGTCACTACTATGTATGTCTGTCGGGAAAATCGCCCCAAATCAGCCTCAAAAATGCGGCCAAACTGGCCTCAAACATGCTATTTCCGACAGACATTTCACGTTCCCACGCCTTATTCGGCGCCGCGGCGGGCCGTAGAAAGACATTTTCAAGCGATTTTTCAGTGTCTTCGGTCAGATTTCAACCTAAATCAGAGCGCTTACCGCCGTCCGGTACGAAGGCGGACCTAGACGACTGCCCAACCGGTAATATTCTGCCCGCCAGGCCTGGTCTAGCGTCTAGCGGCCCTCAAAAATGCTATATCCGACAGACATTTCCCTCATGAGAGCTCTCAGGAGCTTAAAAAATGCTATTTCCGACAGACATACGGCCAATTTTTCGCCCTCAAAAATGCAAAAAACCCGACAGACATATATAGCAGTCACCCGGGTCCTGGGCAGACGCGGTGTGACGGTACGCGTTCATTAGCGTCACGCTCCTAATTATAAACACACGCGATTGGGTGGTCGTTAGAATCAGTACTTGTCACTTGGTACGTATACAATATAGCCTAGTAGGCGGTGTATCATCTGGGTATGTGAATTTGCAGGTCGCCATGCTCGAGAGCGTGGCCAGCTCTCAGTCTTCCGATGAGGTGCAACCTGGACAACCTGACGAGAATACGTACTAGGATGCACGTTCACGTAGACTTTCGCTGAGTACTCAAACCGTGTATTCTTGCGGCTCTGAGAATCAGCGGCGCCTAACGCATATTTGGCCACAACTATAGCGTAAATCAGATCAAGGTGATATATCGTATAATGACCTTTCCTTCTGATAGAGACCTCGGCTACGGAAAGCTTAGGATCTGGGCCTGTCAGACGAGCCACTTGAGGACATAGTGCGGAGCTGTTGCCGTGTGGTAGACCAGGATGTGCAATGTTTTGACGAGCGAAGGCGTATTCAGGCGCTGGGTGAGCGCTTGAGCGACTGCCGGGAGACCGTGGACCTTAGCGGGAGGTGCGATTCTCCTTCGGAAGGGACCCTTTGCTACTCGAGATACGTCCTTGTCGCAATCACTGTCAAGCTGTGGGGAAAGGTCAATGTTGCTTCGGTGGAGAGCAATAGACCTCTGGCGGCAAGATAACATGCAACTGCACTCACGATGTCCGGCCGGCATTACATATGACTGCAAGAATATCATCGGTGCAATGCCGATACGACAGTCCATGGGGAGGCTATTATTCGCAAGGTCCGCCCGCCAACAACATTAATCTGATGGACCTCGGGTATTCTAGGTGAGTAGAGGCTGCAATGGTCTATCAGAACCCGCGGCGCATCCACGGTGTCTCGTTGACATGAGAGCTCTTGTCAAGGAGGATAGGAATCGTCTGCTCGAGACTTCAAGCATGCCGACATGATCATGGATATCAACTGGATACCGTTGTCCTGGGCTTACCGTAGCGCCTTCAATCTCGACAAATCATAGATAACAGAGATGCAACTCTTTGCCCTGCCATCAAGGTTGGTCTCAGAGTACGGGACCAGAAACATGAACGCACTGCATGGAACCTTGATTCCGGAGGTTACGAAGGCCGTGACTTGGACGGGAAGATCGGAAGTAAACATCCTCCGCACTCAGACGCAAAACGCTGTATACAAAATTGGGTCAACGTACCAGAGTCGTACCTAACCAGTGTGGTGCCGCAATTAAGCCGAGTCGGCCCAAGCTAGAGATGCATCAATGCTTAGGGCCCATTCGGACCCCCGGTAACTGCTGGGCGCTGGCTAATTGCTGGCATCGCTACTGAGCCTGGTTCCGACAACTGCGTTACCGAAGCCAGCAGTTACCGGTTCTCTGGGAATCCGAACAGGCCCTTAGCCTTTCGAAAGGCGAAGCAGTGTGGTCTGCACTGAGAGACTGGGTTATTATTAGTTAGAGTCGAGACCATACATATGGAGAGATTAGCATACAAGAACAGCGCAGTACTGCGATCTATTATGATAGATGGCTCATCTCATAGTAGTCCGGACCGTTGAGGGCGATTGCCTCATGACTTGCATATAGCGGCATAGCAAGTAGCCATATGACTGAACCGAGCAAGCAGAATCGGCACTAGACTGCTAGCGAAGAGACTTGAGCGTCTGCACGACCGCAGCTGCTGGACGATATGATAGATACTGGGTGAGAGATGATGACCTGTGAATCAAAATCGTTTTGATTAGCGACTTTCGCAGGTCTTGTCGGTGCCCGGCACTGGCAGCCGGCTGTGAGTATGTTACACGACTTCTTTCGATGCACAATCATGCATTGATGCTATAGGTACCGTCGGCGGATGATTGAACGCGCGGTTCGATTTGCTTTGTGGCACGGTGCTTGTTACTACCGGACCGTGGCCGCCAGTTGATAACGTTTTACTTCCCTACATTTTGTGCTGCTATCGTGACAATTCGAGTAGAATATGTGCATTGTATTTGATCAACCTACAAGGGCTGGGAATTCGGGGAGCGAGGGAAGTTTAGGATAGACCTCGCTGTAGAAGAGCGGCCTGTGACACGAGGTTATAAGCGTGACGTGCCCGGACCCGTCGGAGGTCAGCAAGAGAGATATCGCACCTGCTGGGTTCGGTTATGCAAAGCAGAGGATATTCCTTAGACAATTAGAGATCAATTAGAGATCAATGCGAATGATAGCCATGGAAGGGCGGTCTACCTGGGCTTCCCTCTTGTTTGCCGCGACAGAGTCTCCTGCAAAACAACTGCACTTACCAGCATGGACCTGTGACAGGTTTAGCGAGCTAATCCAGGGAATATTCAGCCTGTGAGGGTTTGGTGAATCCGGCAGTAGGGGCGACAAACTGAACCGTGTCGATGATAGTATCCTCGTGGAGAATGCTGTTTGATTACTCGTCAATGCTGTCCTTAGCTCGCCGTGACCAATCACACCACGCAACACCACGAGATGTTGTCACGGTCACACGTCTTCTTCATGCAGTTCATGCTTGCTCGAGAGAGTCTAAACTAGCAGGTTAAGTCCTCGGCATACTTAGCTCGAGGTACATGAAACTGCTGCTTGATGGATGTCAAGTCGCGCGTTCGGGGCTTTGCTTACGAGAATGTCGCGGAACTTCTGGATGTCTCTCATGCTTTGGCTGGATCTGCAGGCACCTCACATCATAGACCCTGGTCGGCGGCAGTCGCAGACCGGACTGTCATCTTGTTGTCTTATCTGCAATGCTAACTCTGAGTTACTGCCTCTAGCGCGTTTCTAGGAAGGCCGCCATTTCTCGTATTGCCAATTTACATGCCTGAGCATACAGAACGGCCATCTCAAATGCCCTGATCATCAATTTTACTTCCTTCGGCGATGTCAGGTGCGACTACCATCATTTTTGTTGGACTTGCATAAATATCAAGCTCAACCTTCAGGAGCCAACTATCCAAGTCAGACCTCACCTTTCGACCCGGATAAATATGTCGATGCAAGAAACCAAACGTTCTCCCGTTGCAATTGTGAGTCTCCATCCTGAAGCCTACGCGAAAGGGAAATACGATGTAATATGTCTTTGATAGGTTGGAATAGCGGTGGAACTTCCAGCCGGAGCAAATCGTCCAGGGAACCTTGACTTGGCATCTTTCTGCGAGTTTCTGTACAAGAAGGGTGAATCGTACGAGAAGATCCCTGCAGAGAGGTTCAACATAGAATAGTAAGTGTTTATATAGAGCTTTTCCCCATTTGCTGAATGGTTGCTCATAGTCGTCGGGGAAATGCGTTGGGTCGTGTCGTTCCGGAGATGGGATCATTCCTCAAGGATATAAACCTCTTCGACTACTTTGAGTTCGGCATCACTGGCAAGGATGCGCACGTTATGCCCGTCAGCACTCGCAAGCTCATTGAGACGACGTTTCTGAGCCTTGTCGACTCCGGTATTGATTACAGAGGGAAGAATGTCGGCTGTTATATGTCAGGCGTAGCGCATGACTTATTCGCGATTTCTGGCCACGTATGTCCAGGCTTTTATCGAGCAGATCATTGAGCGTATTGTCTATCCAGGATGATGCAGAGGCCACGGCGTCGCTCGCTTATGCACCGTCGACAATCGCTAATCGAGTCTCGTATCATCTCGATCTACGAGGACCCACAGTCCCCCTTGACACGGCGTGCAGCTCCAGTCTTTATGCCACTCACCTTGCTGTGCAAGCGATACTCAATGGCGAGTGCGATGCTGCAGTTGTTGGAGGAAGTCAGATTAATCACAGGTATGTCCACGCGGCTGTTATTATCGACGAAGTATTTGACCGCGTGTCCACTTCACGGCCAGGTTTACGGAGTGGCTTACGTACAGTCAAGTTACTGGCGTACTCGCTCCAGATGGGAAGTGCAAACCTTTTGACGCATCGGCTAATGGGTTAGACTTTTTCGTATCACTTCTTGAGTTCATCCTGTTGACCCAGATATTCATGTGTGTAGCTTCAGTCGCAGTGAGGGTGTTGTGGCGATAGTTCTCAAGCCTCTAGATGCAGCATTGCGCGACACCGACAAAATCTATGGAAGCGTAAGCATATTCGAGTGTTGTTTATTTCGGCTGTGTTTTAATCGCTATGAATAGATACTCGGTACTGGGGTCAACTCCTCGGGTCAATTGGCTCCCATCCACGCTCCCGTCGCTGAGGCTCAAAAGGAAGCTATGCAGCGTGCATTCCGGCAAGCGGGGCGATCACCGCGAGAGGTCGACTTCATCGAGTCGCACACTACAGGCACATGAATTATGCCTTGATACTCCTTCCTAGTCTGACATAGTGCAAAAATCATAGGTACCGCTCAAGGCGATCCGACCGAGGTTAACTGGATAGGTGCCGAATTTTCGCGAAAGGATGACTTGATCATGGGCAGCCTCAAAGGAAACATGGGGTAAGCTAAGTCTCCGTTAATTACGGTGACGAGGCTGACGATACCTACAAGGCATCTCGAGATTACATCTTTCTTAGCGTCTCTCTGCAAAGTGTCGTTGATATTGAAGACAGGGATGATCCCGCCCAACGTCAACTTGAAGGAGCGGAATCCGAAGATCAAGTGGGATCAATATCGCATTCACGTACCTACTGAAGCGGAGCCATTGAAGTGCCGCGCGCCTAGTGGACAGCCTCTGATCGCGATGACGAGTTCTGGTATTGGTGGAGCCAATGGCCACTGCGTGGTCGAAGGCGCCCCGCCCCCGCCCCAGCAAGAGAGCACCTTTTGGCGTGTTGATATGAAGGAGGTTCCTGCGATTTTGATCGTTGGCGGTCTCTCTCCCCGATCCACCAAGGAGATCGGCGAGAGTCTCAGGGCGACGTACTCGGTCGATGTCGGTCACCAGCTTACTCGCCTATACGGTCGCCGTGTCCGGTCCATGCCCTGGCGATCCTTCGCTACTGCCAAAGGCCATGAGATGTCGCAGCTCTCGGAGCCTGTTCTTTCTCACAGATCTTCTGTGCCACTCGTCTTTGTCTTCTCCGGACAAGGTCCTCAGTACTTCGACAGTGCGTTGTTTACGTGCCATACTAATTTCACTCTGCTAATCTTGATATGAAGTGGGTCGGGAGCTGTTCAAGACCAACGCCGTGTTCCAATCGAGCATCCTTGAGTTAGACCAGGTGTATGAAACGGCCGTCGGAAAGTCTCTCATTGAAAGCACCGGCATCTTCTCCGAGACGCCCCAGGAAGACAATCTCGGAGACATCTGGCCAATCGCACTTACCCTGCCTGCGTTGACAATGGTGCAGCTGGCCCTCGTCGATACTCTCGCCAGCCTAAACATCAAGCCAGATGCAGTTATTGGACATTCCGCTGGGGAGACTGCAGTTCTGTATGCCTCCGGTTCCGGCAGCAAGGCGCTCGCTCTTGAGCTGGCCATTGCCAGAGGCAAGGCGATGTCCTTACTTGAGGCTGCTGATGGCACCATGGCGGCAATCAACTGCTCTGAAGACCAAGCCAGAGAAATCATCGCTTCCGTTATCTCAGATGCAGGGTTTGGATCTCTCGAGATTGGCTGCTATAACACTCCGAACGCTATCACTCTATCTGGCAAAGCATCCCATATCGATCTCGCTGTGCAGGCAGCGGGTGCCAAGGGAATCTTTGCTAGGCGTCTGCGCACCCGGATCCCAGTTCACTCCGCTATGATGGATATCTGTAAAGACGAATACCAGAAGCTTGTAGGGGAGGTCTTTGCTAGACATCGTATTGAAGACCCAACAGCCGAGATTTACTCTACGGAGAGCGGCGATTTCTTCACTAAAGCCCTTGACGCGCAGTACTTTTGGGACAACACCCGGGGGCCCGTGCGGTTCGCGGAAGCGGTGCAAGTACTGCACGGCAAGTACCCGAACGCGGTCTACATCGAGTTAGGTCCTCATCCTGTCCTGAGTGGATATTTGTCATCCATGGTTGGGAAGGATATCCCCGTTCTCTGCCCGCTTCGACGACCCAAGAAGGGGCAGGCTGCTGCTGACTTGTACGGGCTTGTCGAATTTATTGGGAAAATTGTTGTTGCTGGCTACCACACTGTTGACTTCAATCGTCTGTCCGGCTGTAACACCGACACGGATTTGCCTCAGGTGCCCTATCCCTTCGCCCGGAGGGATGTCCCATACGTTGGGGCGTCCCGGGAGATTACGAGGATCAGGCAACGTCGTAACGGTCCACTGAACTACCCTCAGATACAGGTGAACGTCAAGACGCACCCGGCTCTAGCACAACACGTTATCAAGGGCGAACCGATTATGCCTGCCGCCGGCTACCTCGAGATGGTCGGTCGTCCTCTTCGTGTTCGTAATCTCATCGACTAAAGCTTGATGTAGGCTCTTGAATTTGGTGCCCGAACACTATTCGATGTCGAATTCATTTCCATCATCGCCTTGTCATCCGAGCGGCCGACGCCTCTGGAGATCTCGCTAGAGGGTCGCAAGTGGACAGTCCGCAGTGCAGCTCCCATAGATATTGCAAGGAAATGGCCCTTGCAGGTGACATCTATCTCCCGCTCGGACCATAACATTCACTAAGCTCTTGTTTAGTACGACCGTCTTCACGCCAGAGGTTACCTTTCAATGGATAGAGCTACGGAAAGCCCGAGTCCGGTCCAGCTTGAACCTATCTTGGACCGCCTAGCTCCTATAGAGATGAAAAGTGTGGCTCTTCTCCTCACCGATCCTGGATCATGCTAATGACCTGCTTTGGTAGATTTCTACGAAGACTTTGCCAGTTTTGCTCAGTACGGACCCATGTACCAAAGGGTAAAGGCTTGCTATCGTGGCTTGGATACTCAGGGAAGAGAAGAGATACTCGTCGAGGTCCGTGGTGATCTTGGAGATATACCCGAGTGAGTGAGACCGCCTTGAAGTAGCTATTATACACTGACGGACTGCAAGCCTGAATGAGTATAATCTGCATCCGGCAATTCTCGATGGCGCCTTGCATGCAATGGTCCACCCCATCCTGACATATTGCTGGGATGGTACCCGATACTACTTGCCAGCTAAGATCAGGACACTCACCGTACACGACGCGTTATTCGAGAAGCCACTGCCAGAAACCATCTTCGGGCATGGCATTATGTCCGCTTGGACCCCTGGTAAGCCTAAAGAAGGGTGTTGAACATGCATCTTACCAAGCTGCAGAGGCCATTACTTATGATTTCACTCTCGTACGTCCCGATGGCATTCGGCTGTGTACCATCGAGGCCATGGAAGTCGCTCGTCATGGTCATGTTCCGGAGAAGGTGGACAAGCGCTTCGAGGTGGCCGACATTGCAACTGACATTGTCCTACCACGGGCAGTGGGCAACGGGAATATCGAGATGAACGGACATGCTCAAGAGGGCAACGGATACGTCGTGGGGAACGGGCACCTTCCAACCCAGAATGGTGAGATCAATGGCTACACAGATCATGGCAAGAAAGACATCATCATAATTGAGTATACGCGAGGTGTGGAGATAAACATCCAGCAGCGGCTCATGAAGCTGGACTCCAGTGCTCCTCTAACGCTCTTGTTCATTGCATCGGCTGGCATGGATGGGCATGCCGCTCTTGGTTTCTCCAGGTCTCTTGGGAAGGAGTATACCTTCTGGACGGTGCGCTTGGTCGTCTTCCCCGCTTCCTGGGGATGCAAAGACAGAGCTATAGCTATGGACCGCCTGCTGGAAAGTGACTGCGAGAACGAAGTCTACGTTCAAGAGGACGGTGCGGTCCACGTGCCCAGGATTGTACTTGCCGAACCTCCGGCATCAAGTGCAGCGTTCCGACCGGAGTTGCCTTGGGTGTATGACGGTGCGGACATCAAGCAGATCTCCACTCCTTCAGTTCCGCAGAACCACGTCTTCGTCAATGTCATTGGTATCTCGCCAGTAACTTCGCAGCTGTGGGCGTTCGTCGGACAGCCTGCGGGGGAATCACGATGTGTCGCGGGAATTGTCAGCAGTCAAATATCAAATGTTGCTGTCGTCCACTCCGGAAGTATCGTCGATGTTGCTGCTTCTTCATTTCCCTCCGTGTTCGCCCAGGCTGTCGCAGTACTATCAGTCGGAGCTGCTCGGTTCGCCCACCCGGAACGACTCGAGGGAGCTTCTGTATTTGTGACACATGCAAGTACTGACATTGGCCGCGACGTAGTCGCAATGTACAATGCTCTTGGATTGCATGTCACTTCTTGTCCGGCTGAACCCACCCTTGCCGATCTCGAGGCTGTCGCTGTTCTCCGACCTACTTTCATTGTGACTGGTTGCGAGGACTCTGCAGATGTTCAAATATTCGATGACCACGTTGCTCCTAGAGGAAAAGTGTTCCAATGGTCGGATGCCAAGCGGGGAATTCCTGCCGTACTACTGAGAGACCCCTGGGCTATCGGCGATGCGCTACGTATCGCATCCGCGTTCCACATAGACTCGAGGGCAGCCTTCTTGGAACCACTGCACTTAGTACAACCCGCTATTACGGAGGAAGTACGCTTGCAGCTCGACATTATGAGCCCACTCAAATCGTATCTGCTCATCGGTGGTATGGGTAGTCTCGGCTTGGAGATCGCGCTTTGGATGTATTCGGTGAGAAGTCATGGATCATGTCGGCGCGATTTTCACTGACAACGCAGCGCAGCAAGGCGCTAGGAACATTGTCTTGACTTCCCGTGCCGGCAGTAGGAGTATCACTGAAAGGGGTACGGTCTTGTCGAAGCGTATCCTCAGACATCTGGAGAGTCTTCCAGACCTGCGCCTGGAGACTGTGGCAGCGGACGCCATCTCGCTGGAGGATGTTAAGCGTGTCGTACAAGGTCTGACGCAGCCACTGGGTGGATGCGTGGTCCTCTCCGCTGCCATAGTTGATCGTACATTCACGGCGCAAACTCTGGAGACATTTGAAGCGCCATTCCCGCCAAAGGTCCGAGCCTTCCAGAACCTTGAACAGGCTGTCAGCATTCAATCGCTCGATTTTCTGATCACGGTCTCCTCGGTGTCTGCTATGTTCGGCAACGCAGGCCAGACCAACTATGCAAGGTAAGGCAATGCTCGATATGATACCGCACCGACGCTGACATAATGGTAGTGCGAATTCTGCTCTGGCTGGACTCACAAAGAAGTACAGCAACGCGTTCTGCATGGTCTGCCCGGCTATCATTGATAGCGCAATCTTATTGAAAGGACATATCGACGACGCGCACAGACGTCGTTTGCGGCATATCATCGATTGGGGTATGACTGCGTCAGGTGCGGTTTTATTAGGCTTAGCTGAAATTCTTTTGAGTAATCCCCTCTTGTAGAACTGTGCGCATGCCTAGGAGATGGCATACAGAAACTTCGTGGCGGGACCATATGGCAATACGTTCCTAGTTTCGATTGGCAAAAGGTCGCCGTTAACATGGGTTTGTCCCGAACCTTCGAGCATCTACTTCCAGAGACAAGTGTGACTGTCTCTGAGGATACGCCGGGGTCGTCCAGCGTGAAGGATATCGTCTGTAAGATCCTTGAGGTGGCACCCGATGATCTTGCTCCAGACGTCCCCCTTACGGCGTACGGGCTCGACTCTCTGTCTGCAACATCCTTGTCTTCAGCGCTAGCCCCCATTGTCGCCATCTCACAGATCCAGCTTCTAGCCGATGTCACTCTCCAGCAATTGGAGGCTCGCGTGGAAGAAACTGGCTCAGTTAAATCCAGCCCGGGTGAACCGACAATCGGCCATCCTGAAGACGAAGCTCGGGAGCTGCGAGCGATGGTGGAAAAGTTCAGCGCGGAATTCCCTGCCGTCGAGCCTCCATTGGATAATACTGTGTCCGCTTCTACAAGCCGGGTCATTGTGCTCACGGGTACTCTGGGCAGTCTCGGCGCCCACATGCTTGCCCGGTCGCTCTGCGCGCTCAATATCGACAAGATCTACGCGCTCCTGCGGAAATCGGACTCTGCGCAGTCACCTTTTGTTCGACAACAGGAGGCACTACAGGCACGAGGTATTAACGCTGCCATACTGAACTCGGATAAGCTGGAGTTGCTAGAGGCTGTGCTCACCGAGCCGCATCTGGGTCTTTCAGAAGAAGTGTACGAGAGGGTGAGTAATCGTTCAGCACGTCGTGTGCACTCATTGACCGGGGCAACCGGCAGATTCGAGGCAGTGTCACGCACGTCGTTCATATGGGTGAGCACCTTTACCTGGCTGTCCTTAATCATTGTGCTCATCGTGATCAGGCTGGAATATCAACCTCGCCATCCCTCTGAAGAGATTCGAACCCGACGTTGGCGGTTTGCGTGCTTTGATTGATCTGGCAGCCACCGTGCGTAGCGGCAAGCCTGCACGCCTACTCTATACCAGCTCTGGCGGCATGTTCAGGCGTGGGTGTTCATGAAGGGTTATGATCACAAGTGCACTGACATGTTCCGGCATAGAACTGGAATATATACCCGACCTGTACTCCCCTATCTCCGAGTCAGCTGTGCCAGATCCGAAGGTATCGCTCGGGTCGGGGTATTCCGAGTCGAAGTGGGTTTCGGAAAGGCTACTCGACATCGCGATGGAGAAGGTCCCCGGATTCACTGCCACGACTGTGCGTGTCCACCAGCTGACCGGTGGACTGAACGGTGCGTGGAAGCCATCGGAATGGTTCCCTGCTATGGTATCGGCCAGTCTTGCGCTAAAGTGTTTCCCCACCGGTACCGATGTGAGTGATTACTCTGCACTTTGACTGTGAAATGTGCTGAGATTGGCGGTCGTAGTCCATTTCTTGGCTCCCGGTGGACTTGGCTGCCGCTGCCATGCTGGACATGTTGGACTGCGAGGACAAGGTTCTCCATCTCCGCCATCCCAAGCCCATCGCATGGGATGGCATGGCACTGCCTATGGCTGAGCTGCTCGGTGTCGGCACTGCTCCGTTTTCGGACTGGCTGGCTCGCCTGGAGCACGAGTGGAAGGCGCAGGGGATCCGTAAAATCGCGCCGGGTCTGGAGCCCGCGATTCGCATCATCAATATGTACCGTTCCGCGTGCCCTCCCGACCATGCTGCCCGCGGTATCGTAGAGAGCAACGGTATGATGCCTGTACTTTCTATCGACAGGGCTCTCGGTACTTCTGCGACTCTGCGCGCTCCTGGTCTTTCTCCGCTCCATCAGGTCGACTTTGCCCAATGGGTCGACTATTGGAAGCATGTAGGCTTCCTACCCAGCCACTAGTGAGGAATATTGTTTCGTTTACCGATACAGTAGTTTAAAGTAGGAGTGATGCTGTTCCAATTGTATGTATGTCAATCGTGATCGTCGTCACCAGCTAGGTTTCAGCAATTCTGTTAGGATAACTTTACGGCAACTGTCTGTACAGACAATACTTTTCAGTCAATGTATGGCAGGCGTCTTATCGCTCCGGGCAGTATAACAAATAAACCCGTGACTATGGCGATGCTAAGGAAAAGCAGTAAACATGATCGCAGGGACCACTTTACCCATATCAAAGGTCTTCATGACCGTCCTCAAGGGAGGAGTACGGTTTCCTGTTGCTCTCGTATGTAGACAAAGCCGTGGAGGGATATCCATGGTCACCTTCTGTAGAACGAGAGACATCGACTTGAATGGGTCTGACTGCCGCCCGCAGTTTCGATATCTCGGTGCTGCCGTACGTTGTAGCATCCGATAGCCCCAATCCGACTCGGACAATAATCAACAGAGGCGTAATTGTCTATGTGCAGCACTCAAAGGAAAATCTGCATTCTTTGAAGGTTGTGTGACTCACGGCTAGCTGGATGACAGTATTAATGCCTATCAGGGCACCAAGGTTCCCGCGTACCTCCAGGACCAGAGTCGCTATTGCAAAGATCGCGCCCGATTCAACGACGGTGTACATGGCAGCCTTGGATCCCGATTTGTGGGCCAACGTCGCGGCTATTTCCTGATGTGCACTCCATAGACGGTATGCGATGGCCAGCGTGAGGCTCACGTTGAGGGCAAGATCCAACGACCATCCCAGAAGAGCCCACAGCTTTGGAACTTGATCCGTGCGTCCGAAAACAGCAACCGCGTACATGGCCGAGGGTAGCGCGTACGCCCTCAGCAATTGCGAGGGTGACAAAGATATATGATATCCCGTACCGATGTGCAGAGATTCAACTGCAAGCTGTTTCGCGTCAGTGCACAGGCGCAGCCGCGAGAACAAGGTCGACATACAAGCACAACGCATAGTTTCCAGATGGGCGGTTCCAGACAACCCAGAACCTCCAAATCTGACCTATAAAGGTCATCCTGGCTGAAACGAAAGCGAAACAAGAACGAACCAGAAGGAGGTCCTGAATCCACACCTGAATGTGATTGAGGCGGGATGACTATTGCAACAAGATTGCGGGACATACGTTGAGGCAATACAGGTACTGTTTTGCGTCATTCATGGCCGATTTTCCGTCCAGGAAGTACAAGTCAACAGCTCCGGGTATGGCGGCGACCGCATCCGACGAGCCTTTCCAATTCCTCATCTTTCTCAAGTCTGGTCCGCCTTTGCACAGGCAAATGCCATGCCGGTCTGCTGTTCGGTTCTGCTATTGCCTGTCTCCGTGAGGTTTTGTTGTCGACCGGCGCATTTGAGCAGTGTTGGAGCCCAGTAATCTTCGTAGTCCACGCTTTGTGGCTTACATCAGACTCGGAACGAGGCATTCTATGGCTGCCATCATTAATACAGAATGAGGTCCGCCGCCGACACACCATAATCCAGCGTGCTGGGGCAACGCGGCGAGACGTACGAGGAGAACATGATATAAGGTGGCAGAACGCGGTGTGACGCTACGCGTTAATTAGTGTCACGCGCGTTCCACCCTCCGAAATTTCAAGGGATTTGAGTTCAGGTTTGCGCTTCCCTTGATAGCCGACTCGAGACGAGCGGTTCTTGGCCTTTGCCTATCACTTCTCTTGGAATGTATCATAGAACGTCCAGCAATTTACGCCCGCGAAACCTGTTTCCTCATACTCGGACATGTGATTAATACCTTTCCCCGCAAGTGAGTTTGCTCCGGCCTTGGCGTCAAGTGGGGAAGAGCTCATTTAAATAGACTCTGACTGGACTGGGACCGCGCTGGACCCATTGCAATGGACCTACACATCGACTCGTTCACCTTCGACGCGCGGCCCTCCTATCCGCTGCTGACAACAGCCAAGCGGTACCGCCACGCGTCCTTCTCCCCAGACGACCCCGACGCATACACGTTAGTCTTTGCGCATGCGACGGGCGCCCACAAGGAGTGCTGGGAGCCTGTGATCAGGTATATCACTCAAGGGGGAACTGGGAAAGTGAGAGAGGTGTGGAGCGTGGACTGCCCGAACCATGGGGACGCGGCGGTGTTGAACGAGGAAGAGCTCAAGGTGGGGTACGAGCCTGTCTGTGCGTCTGGTTTAGTGCTGGTTTCTGTTGCGTGCGGGAAGAGCTCATAGCTGGTATGTATTATAGTCTCATGGGACACTCAGTACGCAAGGGTTCTGCACCGTTTCGTGACGGGCCTCGGGAAGGGCATCCCCACCGATTTTGCGACGCATCGTATAATTGCGATCGGGCATTCCATGGGCGCTGTAGCCTGGTACGCGACGTTCTTCTTCCTCTCACCCGCCTTCACCTACACACTCCCAGGCTATTCACCCGCCAGTACCACCCTCCACCCCCCTTCGCCTCCATCATCCTCATCGACCCTATGATCCTCGGGCCGTCCTTCGACACCGCCCCCATCGGCAGATTCCTCGAGAGCAGCACCCTGAAGCGCAGGGACTGCTGGGCAAGCAGGGAGGAGGCATTCAAGAGCCTGTTGCCGAGGTACAGACACGAGGAGGAGGTGATGCGTGCGTACGTGGTACGTCCGCTCCTTAGACTCATCCAAGTGACAAAGTATCATTGCTTAAGGGCTGCTCTTATGATAGGAGCACGCCCTCCGAGACCTGCCGACAGCCCTCTACCCCGATAAACAAGGCGTCACGCTCAAATGCGTCAAGACACAAGAGCTGGTGTGCACCTCCTCTCCTCCTCATCTTCCCCACCTTCCCCCCTCATCTTGCATCCTCGCAGGCCTGCTACCGCGACGCCCAGTCCAGCGCCCTCGCCTACACCTACCTCAAACACGTCTGTACCGAGCTGCCCGTGCACTTCATCAACGGCGCCGTACCCGACTATCTGTGCGTCCGGTCCCTTCCTCTGCCTGACGGAAGGCCACTAACACTGCCGCCAGACCTCTCGAGCTCAAAGCCGACACCGTCCTTACCGCCAGCAACGGCAAATACAAGTCCTGGCAGGAAGTCGCGGGCGCGGGCCACATGGTGAGTCCGAGTCCTCCTCATGTGATGTGGATTGCTGAAGGCGTCGCCCAGGTCCCGCAGATGGCGCCGAAAGGCACGGCGGAGGCCATCCTCCACATCGTCGCAGATCCCGAGTACAATCAGAGGATGCCCGCGCCTCAGACGAGCAAGCTGTAGCGCATACAATTACGCCGACCCGCTCACAACGCCTCAATCCGCACCTCGGCCTCACTAATCACCTCCCCCTCCGCGAGATAACCTCGTTTTCTTTCGTACCCCGCATGCCAAGCACCAGCTTGATTGCAAGCCCTACATACTTATACACCAGGATAAGTTACGACCCAGCCCTAATACAAAGAAAGCAGCGATACAAAGGAGCGTGTCATGAGTAGATCTAATGGATACATGGTCGTCTCGAAGCGCCTAGCAATCATCATCGCTGCCCTGCACGCCCACGCCCTGCGTGATCGCATCGAGCAGTATATCCTGGTAGTCCCCGCCAGTCTCCCACATCGCAAAGCCAGCGAGGCCTGCAGACTCGATGAACTGGCCCTTGGCGGTGAAGGACTCGGCGTTGTCGTACGAGATCATCACTTGGGTTTGCGGGTTGTATACGTAGGGCTACATCACAAACCCCCGTCAGCCAAATAAAATCACAGTAGGAGAACCAAGAGAGACACACCGTCTGCGAACACTCGTCGTAGCGCGACATGATGCCGCTCGCCACGCTCCCATTGCTCGTCAAGAACCCACCGTCCACCATTCCCCAAAAGTCGAAAATCCCGCTCTTCGTCGTCGGGTTCCCGCACTGGTCGAGCGTCCCCGGCACAAACGTCGCATCGCCGCTCCACGCGTCCCCGTCAGGCTGCGCGCTCTTGTCGAACGCGGGGTACGCCGCGAGGCTCTGGTTGCCGGACGCCTGCGCGGCGGAGCTCGCGACGGAGAAACTGTGCCCGTACGAGGCGACGCCCAGCACGATCTGGGAGGCGGGCATGCCGGCGGCGCTCCAGGACTTGACGGCGGAGACGGCGAAGCCTTGCTGTTGAGCCGCAGGGGCGCAGGTGTCGTTCAAGGGAGAGTTGGGGCCGACGCCCGTGCTCCAGGAGCCCCACACGTCGTAGTTCATGATTTCTAGAATAGCGTTGAGCTCGATGAGGACTTCCTATCGTGAGATTACTTTCAAACGTACCGATGTAGTCAAGCACCTTCGCAAAGCCGGAGACGTCAGTCATCAGGTTACCATCCTGGCCGGCCCACGGCGTAATCGAGGTCGCCGCAGAGACAGTGATATTCGACCCGCCAGGCTGTGACCGCAGCTCCTGCAACATGGACAGGAAGTTTGCGGAATCATCGGCGCTCATGGTGTTACAGCCCGCACCCGCCTTGTTCGGGTACTCCCAGTCAAAGTCGATGCCGTCCAGGTCGTACTTGCTGACGACCTGCATGACGGCATTGACGAAGCCAGTGCGGTTCTGGGCTGTAGCGACGGAGGACGAGAAGTAAGCGGAGCCGGTCCAGCCGCCGATGGTCAAGATGGCTTTCACGTTCTGGAAGAAATGTCAGTGGATGGTGCTATATCAGGAAATGTGACGGACGTACGTTTTGATGAGCTAAACTGACGAATTGAGGGAGCAGTTGTTCGTCAGATGAAGCAAGTGACACCGATGAGTCTGGTGTCGTGAGGCTGTGGTGCGCAAGGGTGAGCTTGGCTGCCAGGAGATTACTGCTCAAGATGAAGACTCACGCAAAGGCATAGGCTACAGAGCTGTACTTGGACCAGCTGATGTTCGAGGGAGGGAAGTCGGCAGCGTTCCAGCCAGCGTACCAACTAGAAGCAACGAGATCGCTAGGCGAGCTGCCTGAGCCAGAGGTGTTGGTCGCAGAGGAGACTGGAGCCAACGAATTCTTGGCAAGAGTGCAAAAGGGTGCCGCCGAGACAAATGGCACCGCCGCGAGCAACGACAGAGGCAGCGTGAACAACATATTAATCGCGAGGATCAGACTCGTATGAAGCAGACCAGTGCTCGGTGGGGTGTGATAGACAAAGGAGCGCGGCGAAGAGGTCAGTCGCCTGCTGAAATACGTACGAGACCAAGTGCGTGCGGAAACCGTCTGGTGTGAGTGCCGCCACGAGAAGGTGCCCTTTTAATTGAATGCAGAATCACGGATCAGTTTGACGGCATGTCAGTCAGCCGCACAAGGCCTCGAAAATTGGCGTCCAAGAATAATGGCAAAGGTATTGTTCCAAGAATAGCCACAGCTCGATCACCTGTGCGGAAGCCTAAACAGGCGGCTGTATCCGATACGCTCGGCAGTCTTCGCTGCATGCATTGGGAGCCTCGAGAACAGCATGTTCGCAAAACGTGTGGGCTGGATTGGAATCCGCCCGAAAGCATGCGGACCCCGGTGAATTCGATCTGCTGCGTTACTCACCCCAAGCCTATTCTGAGAATTTCCGGACATTTTGCGCATCTCCTCATCATGATATTCAAGCCCGGAATTACTCGACGATTTCTTCACACCACCTCACGATGGTGCTCCACAGCGTGGTTGAGATGATTCGGATATACATAGCTTCCTCCTGGATGTATCAAGCGGAGAGTCGCGAATCGAGGTCCATCCGCAGAGTCGAGACGAGGCTGCCCATGGAGGAGGATCGTTCCACTGAGATGATGATCGAATCCGGTTCTTCATCGTTCAGAAAACTGCTACACAGCATCCACGAGGCAGCACCATGACCATGACAGCACTACGGAAAGAATAGCTCCTTTTGTCCCAGCCCACAAGAGCCAAACAAGCGCAGAGCGTCCAGAAACAGCAGCAGCAACGCGTTGAGGTAGAAGAACAAGCCGCATCCCGTCGGCAAACAACTCTCCGTAAACAGAGTGTAATAGAACAATGTCGCCTCTTGCCGACCATCACGTCCGTGACTCCGACTCTGAGGATGACGCAGACTATGTCCCGCCTGCGAACGACGCTTCCTCCTCAGACGACGAGGACCTGCAACAACAGATCGATAATGATGCAGAACGGAGGCCGGAGGTAACAGAGGAGGAGAAGGAGGCTCAGAAACGGTGCGTCTACTGCGAGGGCTGTGATCTCGTCTAAAAAACTAACATATCTGTATTCTGCTGTGCCTATAGGAAAAGGGATGAGCTATGGGCGACCTTCCAAGCTTCCGTATCCTCGACATCGAGCTCACGAGAACCCGCAAAGACAGTGAAGATAGAGAAGCGGTACAAGTTCGCAGGCGAGGACATCGTGTTCGTGCCCCTCTTCCTGCTCACGTTGCAACCGCGTGCTCACTTCCATAATGCAGCGAAACGCAGGAGGTACCTGAAGACTCGGAGGATGCAAGGAGGTGGCCCCGGTGGCAGCCCGCAGACGCCCCACCAGCTTCTTCGTCGTCTACTCCTGCAGCACCATCCGCGCCTGCTGCCGAAGACTCACTCCAACAGCACGATTCCTCCTCTGCGTCCACCCCGCATACATCCACCCCACCCTCCACCTCGACAAGTGCTGCTGCGCCTACACCCACTCTTACCCCCTCCACCGCCAAACCTCCACCCCGCAAACCAGGCCCACGCAAGCCAAAAACGGCTCTCACCCCGCTCCCATCCTCGCAAAAGCCCAAGAAGCTCACTACGCTCGACAAGTCAGCAATGGACTGGCAGGCCGCCAACGCCAAAGACCAAAGCCTAAAAGACGAGCTGGAGGCTAACAGGCGAGGAGGTGGGTACCTCGAGAAAGTCGAGTTCTTGCAGCGTGTGGATGAGAGAAGGGACGCAGTTATGGATGCAGGAAGGGTGGGAAAGAGGAGGAAGCTCTGAATGTGGCCAGTACGTGTTCCGCTAATCAGTCTTGTTAATGATGTATTTTTGGTGTAATAGTGTACTTGCATGTGTTTCTATGTGCACTTGTCTGAGTCTATCTGCTTGGCTGTGTTGCTGGCCCCATGCTCCGCGGTTCGACGTTGGACGTTGGACGTTGAAACATTGACAACTCATTTGATACATAGCGGCAACGGAAGGAAAGATCCAATCCGCTTCAACTTCGTTAATTCATTTATCAGCGCCGTCGTCCCGTGTAATGTGCAAAACATGATCGGATTCATTGGCTACTCTACAGGATATGCAGTCCTATATCGGCGGGTAGAGTGGGTACAAGCACGCCAACTTCACAACATAATGCGCGAGGGCCGCAGAGTTAGAAATCTTCTGGAGCTGTGTATCGCATACGTATCTGCGTTTGCCTTGAATGTTACGGAAAATTGACCAAGTGTTTATATAGATACGGATATACAGGACCGCAGTACATGCTATCACGTCCAGTGATTGAGACTGCGGGACTCACCTGTCCAGCGCGCACAATCAAGCCTCGGTTGACCTCGACGCAACCTGAAAAAGCGAGTGTCAGCTTCCAACAATCTGTTTCGCATTCGTTCACTGCTCATGGGATGTGGCGTGTACAGCATCCTACGATGGGGAACTCCCGCCCGGACAGGGTGATCAGCCCGTCGTGTAGGGGGAGTATTCGACTGTCTCCCCTCATGCGCAAGCCTGGGCAGAGGCTGCGAATGAGTCCGAGAAGTCTTACCCCAGGTTTCGGATGTGTACGAGCATTAATATCCACCATCTCCATTCAACCAAGGGGATACCAGATCTCCCCTCCTGGGAAACCGGGGTAGCCGCCCGGCCCCCATGCCCGCTCAGCCCTTGCCACATCCCACGACCACCACTGAATGTGGAAGCTGCACTCGCCTTTATGCACTAAATGTTACTTGCGTTCAAGGACCGGCACGAAACCTAAAATAATGCAAGTGTCAGTCACTGAATTCTGACCACCTGCCCCCGACCCTCGCTCCTGAAACGGCTTATGCGATGAATCACGAGGTCTTGTGGCCTTTTTGACGTAACAGGACGCTAGCCCACGCAACCGAAGGGGTACACACAGGGGTGGTTTCGCAAGATCATAGGTTCAGAGGGCTGCACTTGCCTGGATCAATGCTGCTGTCCGCCGCTACCACGTCTGGAATGCCACAGCAAAGGATGCATGTCTACAAGAAATCGTCAGGACTGAGAGGGCAGGCATAATCGGGGAAGACGCGTACCACTGCAGTTGGAGGTCAGGATACCGGCACCTGTGGCCTATAGAGTGCGCAGAGAGATATGAGACTGGAACGGGAGGACGAGGTGAAGTGGAAGTGAAGGGGAGAAGAGGAGTGATGAGGACGAAGGGCGAGTAGCGGTGGTTTATATCCCTCTGGCGCGGTGGCTGACAGCGGAGTCTGAATGCATCGGCGGAGCGGAAGACGCGTCGATCACGGGATGTGGCTGACAGGAAGCGTCAAGATGCTTCGAAATTCGTTAAACGTCAATCCAGGATAACTTCGATGTCAGTCACTAGAGCTTCCTCTCGCTACGAAGTCTCCAAGGCCGAGGCCACGTTTTATTATGCGGGCATCTCGCCGTCTCCCCCGAAGCTGGTCTACCGTACGGGAGGCGACCGGTACCCCTGGGTCATGCCTAAGGGACCGGAGGCGTATCGCAGGCTCGAGCAGGCGTGTGGCGTGTTCGGCCATAAACTCAACGCCATCTGGAACGACGTGGGTCCCAAGGTTCGGGACCTGCTCATCGCCGAGAGCGTTCCTTGGACTTCCATCGACGTCGTTCGATTCGTCACCGACGGAGACGGAGACGAGAAGGTCAGTGGTCCTGTCGTTATCTGGGTTGGTGTTGTCCCCGATTCCCTCGACAGCGATGGCGCCTTCGACTCGAGCAACGGTATCCTTGAACTCCTCGCGACCAACGACGTCGACGATGTCGAGGTCGAGTACCGCGAGTCCATCTACACGCCGTCGGTTGGTCCAGCGCTTCTTCCCTCCGTTTCCAACCTCAACGCCACCGCGGACGTTCGTGGCCCCCTTACTACCGCTCTCGGACTCTTCGTCGCTACCCCTGACAGGCAGGACGCCCAGGGCACCATGGGCCTCTACTTCGCTGAGGGTGGCAGTAGCGACAAAGTGTTGGGTCTCACTTGTCACCACGTTCTCTTCAAGGCAGGCGAGAACACCAACGACCCCAATGTTCTCGCGGGCGCTGGTGCGCCGCGCAAGAATGTCCAACTTCTCGGCACTCGCCACTTCGAAAAGCTTCTCGACGACATCAAGTTGCGTATCCGTGGCCACGGTATTATGCTCCCGATTCATGAGGATCAGATCACGAAGCTAAAGGCCAAGGTGAAGGCCATGGATGAGGCTAGGAACGAGGCCGCCGCTGAGGAGGCTGGGGAGGAGCTTCAGGAGACTGAGCGCCTGTTGCAAAAGACGCACAAGGCGATCGAGGACCTCGAGAAATTCTACGATAGGGTTAAGAGAGAGTGGGGCACGCCCACACAGCGCATCATCGGCCACATCCGCTCCTCCCCCGCCCTCACCTTCAACGTCGGTCCCGAAGGCTTTACCGAAGACTGGGGCGCGTTCGAGCTCGACGGTTCCAAGTTCAAAGATGCCTTTAAAGGCAACTTCATCGATCTTGGTACGTTGCGATTCTCTCCTCCAGGTTATCTTGTCTAACGGTCTCACTAAGGCACGGAGATCCCACCCCACGAGTTCACCGTAAAGATGTATCCTGGCGATGACGAGCAGACGACCTTCAAATACCCCAGCGATCGTCTCCTTGGACTCCGCGACATCATCGCCGAAGAGCGCATGTGCAATCCCGACTTGCGCGATCACGACAACGAGACCTGCTTGTTCGTCATCAAGAACGGCAACGCTACCGGCGTCACCATCGGCCGCGCAACTGGAATCTTCTCATTCGTCCGCGCCGACTTGTCCAGTCAGGGGTCCAAGGCGTGGGCCATATACAACTATGATAACAAGTCCGGCGCGTTCTCAGCTCGCGGCGACTCCGGGTCCATCATCGTCGATGGACTCGGTCGTATCGGTGGTCTTCTCACCGGCGGCGCTGGCAAGACGGAGACTTCGGACGTTACCTACCGCACCCCCATGTTTTGGCTCTGGCCCCGCATCAAGCAGCACTTTCCCCATGCTCACCTCTACCCCACCACCATGGCCTAGGCGACAAGAACGACATCGTCGGCGCCGGCGAGCCGTCTCGATTGCTTTTGCGACTTCTTCTCCCCTATATGCACGTACGGTCGATATATACAGCATAATCATGCTGGCGATTCACGATTACAGGAAACCTGTACTCACCGTAAAGTCGTGACAATTAAAGCATGATGATACGGGGACATCAATATGACCAACGATAGGACCTTGTCGTTACCTCCATTCTGTCCAGGTCGGAGTGCCTTAGCGTAAGTGGCATTCGGAAGCGAGCGCCTGTCCTGATTTTCTCTTAATGCCTTGTATTAATCCTCTCCCTCAAGCGCTCAATGGCTACTGCGATAACGCAACACTAACGACAATAACGACCTTGTCCTCGCAGGGCATGCATATGCCCTTGCTTGTCAGAACGTTGCACACCCTAGCCTATCATACGGTAAGAGCTCCGCACTATCTCAGGTGGCTCGTCCATAAGGGCCCCTGGACCTTATACTGACAAGTCCAGATCTTGAGCTTCCCGTAGCGCTCGAGGTCTGTATCAGAAGGAAATGTCATTATACGATATATCACCTTAATCTGATTTATGCTATAGTTGTGTCCGGATATGCGTCAGGCGCCGCCGATTCTCAGGACCGCAAGGATACGTACGGTTGTGTCAGCGAAGGTCTACATGAACGTGCATCAGTACGCATGCTCGCCAGTACTGAAATTTGTCCAGGCTATCCGCAAGACGTGAGAGCTGGCCAAACTGTTCAGCATGGCGACCTGAAATTTCACACACCCAGATGATACACCGCCTACTGGGCTACATTGTATACGTACCAAGTACTGATTCGGAATCCTAGCTACCATCCAATCGCGTGTGTTTAGGAGTGTGACGCGCTAATGAACGCGTACCGTCACACCGCGTCTTGCCTGCCTTTCCTGCCCTTCTCCCGTTCTCCGCTCCAGCTCAGAATCAGAACGTTTCGTAGCCGAGCGTAGTAGGCAATAATCCTCGCCGCCAGCAATCACAACTTGTACACATCGACTCCTACACGTCAATTCCCATCCCACCCCGCCCGGTCCGATGATAATTCCAATAACCCTGCCCCGCCCCTCCTCTTCTTCCCCTTCGCTCCCTCGAGCCCTCGCGAAACTCGGCTCGTCCGAAGTAGTCCTAATAGAGCTCCAGGGCTCGCTCGAAGTCGAAGGCGACAGGGCAGGGCAGGCCGTCGGGACGCTCACATTTCCGGAGGTGCGCTCTCCTTCATGCGAGTGCAAGTCCGCTTTGCAACTGACCGCACGCAGGATAACAATGCAAAGCCGACCCTTCTCATCGGACATCACCTTCTCGAAGGCAAGCTCGTCACGCTCCAGAAACCGCTCGCTGTCCTCCGCCGCGCTGCGCCGACAATAAATTCCGCTTCCCACAACGATGAGCATGAGGAGAAGGGGGAAGGGAGGAGGTACGACATGCTTGCGATCGTTCGACGTAAAATCGTGTTCAGCAAGCGCCCGATTCCGGTCGTAAATGCTGCGGCTGTGAAAGCGGGGATGGAGAAGGAGGAGGAGGAGGAGAGGAGGAGGAGGAAAAAGGTGAAGGTTGGGTGAAAGGGGTGAGGCTAGAGGGTACATGGACTGCAACTGCGAGCGCCGACGACAGAATCTCACCCTACAGGGCCTCCTTCATGCATCCCCAAACTATCGGACGGTCCTTCGCATCGATCTCAGAATCACTACCGACTATTTCACTACGGCCGCACGCCAGTAGCGCCGGCTCAATTCAATTCACACTATCCTCTCACCGAATCGATAATCACTCACCGCCAACTAACCCAAGACCACCAGCACCTCACCCTCACCCACCCCTAACCAACCCAATCCTCGTGGCAACCCTCCTCGCAAGCATCGCCTCCGTCCGCCTCAACCTCAGCACCACCATCCCACGCGCAACTAGGGCAAACGCCAAATTACACAACGCGAACTCGTAAAAGTCGGCCCGCTCTTGCTCGGGGATTCGCCCGCAGGATTGCCAAGCGGGCGTTTCTCCTTGTCGGTCAGGAGGATCGCGGATTGGGGGCTGGTTGGGGAAATGTCCGGGGTGAGGACGCGGTGGAGTGCGGCTGGGTGGCATTGCTGCAGTGCATGAGACGGCGGCGGTTACCGAAAGGCTGGCAGAAGGGTTCGCGCAGCTTCACAGTCCCAAGTCGAGGTCAGACGATTACTGCTCGGGGCTCGGTTCGAGCATAGCGTACCGCATCTTCTGGGCATCGCTCGCACCGACCAAATGGCCTGCATACCATGGTTCTATTTGTAGTGGCCGTTTCGGACGTGTTCGACTGCAAGATCGCCTCCAGAGACCCTGACACTACCGCGTTGACGTTGAGGTGCTGCGATGGTGCTTGCAATCGGGCGTATACAATGAACGGGAGGAGGAGGAAAACGAAGGCCAGCATCTGCATGCTGGTAGGCTTGTCACCTTGGAGAATGCGCAGCAGAGGTGGGGACAGGGACCAGGTTGCAAGGACAGGCTGCCGCTGGACTTGCGATACCTGTTACCCACCACCAGTGGCAGACAGCGTCCACGTCTGGTTCCAAAGCCTCCGTTTGCCTAGATTACTACAATTCTCACTCGATATGAAGCTGCACGATTCTCTACGTTGTGCCGAAGATTGACCAAGTGTTTATGTAGATACGGATACATGGCCGCAGTACCTGATAGTACGATCCAGAATGCGAGACTCACCTCTGTCTAGCGCGTACACTCGAGCCTCGCTTGACCTCGACGCGATCTGAAAAAACGCTAGTGTCAGCTTCCAACGATCCATTTCGCATTCGTTCACCGCTCATGGGATGTGACGTGTACGGCATTCAACAATGTGGAACTCTCCGTCCCGACACCGGGTGATCAGCCCGTGGGGTCTGTATTCGACTGTCTCCCCTCAAGAACAAGCCCGGGCAGCAGAGGGCGTTAATGAGTTCGGCATGTCTTACCCCAGTTTAGATCCGTACGAGCATTGGCCCAGCTCCATCAACTAACGGGCTCCATTACCCTCCTAGAAGACTGGGGTAGCCACCGGGCTCTTTTGCCCTCCAGCCCTTGCCACATCTCATCAACAGCACCAAATGTGGAAGCTGCACTCGCCTTTAAGTACTAAATATTGTTACTTGTGTCCAAGGACGTGGGCAAAACCTAAAATAACGCAAGTGTCAGCCACTGAATTCTGACCACCTGCCCCCGACCCTCGCTCCTGAAACGGCTTATGCGATGAATCACGAGGTCTTCTGTCCTTCTTGACGTAACAGGACGCTAGCCCACGCAACCGAAGGGGTACACACAGGGGTGGTTTCGCAAGATCATAGCTCAGGAGGACTGCACTTGCCTGGATATCAGCGTTTCTCTCCGCTCGCTACCATGTCATAACGGAAGACGGACGTCTACAAGAAAGCAATCAGGACTTAGTAGACAGGAAGAGTAACGGGGAGACGCGTACCACTGCAGTTGGAGGTCAGGATACCGGCACCTGTGGCCTCTGGAGTGCGCAGAGAGATAAAAGACTGGAACGGGAGGACGAGGTGAAGTGGAAGTGAAATAGAGAAGAGAAGTGATGAGGGCGAAGGGAGAGCAGCGGTGGTTTATATCCCTCTGGCATGGTGGCTGACAGCGGAGTTCAAATACATCGGCGGAACGGCAGACGCGTCGATCACGGGACGTGGCTGACAGGGAAGCCTCAAGGTGCTTCGAAAATCGTCAAACGTCAATCCAGAATAGCTTCGATGTCACTCATCGGCGATTCGCTCTGGACGATGTGTGCACGGACCATCTTCGTTTGTGTGTTCTTGTGTGGTCGGTTACGAGACACTCGATGCTTGGTACGCAGATGGAAGAAGTCAGCTACGCGCATGCTGATTATTAGGCGAGTTATTTACGAACCTGAGGGCAGAAGTCTTCCAGAGTGAGACGAGAAAAAATATCTCCTTCAGTCGATAGGGCGCCAGTCCCGTGCGTCGATGGATGGATGTATCGCGTTTCTCTAGGCGTGAATACCTCGTCGCATATCCGGCCGATGATGCAGGACTCCTCGTGCACAGCAGGTGTATGGAGCAAGAGAACCGTTCCCGCTGCCAGCCGCATTAGGGTGTTGGGCGCAGGATACCCACAAAACCTGCTGGATTCCTCCGCAAGCTCGATCTTACTCAGCATGGTCCTCGATATCGGGTGAGACGACGCACTCGAATGAAGCAGAAGCTGGGTCAACGCACGTCTAGCTCTCTCAGCTCGGCAACATATCAGATCTTTGAAGGAGTATCGTCAGAATGATGCAAGATGTAAGGCGAAAGTAATCGTATAGGATGTTTACCGTTGTATCCCATCCCTCTGACTGATCAAAGTCATTTGCGAAGGCTTCTCGTCGCGTTGGGCAGCTTGGAGGTGACTTGACTGTAGCCTTGAGCTTGGCCTTCCCTGGTCCTGGCGCGATAACATGTCTGCTTCTACTCGGCGATGCGGCCAAACGTGCCTCAGCTGAAGATCTGTCACAGTATGGATGTGACGATAATGCACGTGATGCTCTATGTGTCACACTACCCGCTGGTCGCTTCAACGAGCCACATCTGAATTACTCCTGGCGATACGTGATGATTTGATACTAATCCAAGGCATTATGTGGACCGTTTCTTGTGGTCTAGCGTGAGCCATCCAGTGGACCGTTCTACTCCAGAGCTTCCCTTCTGCCAACGTCTCAAATATCTTCCAGGGAAATTCATCGCTATAGTCTTAGTCTCAGTCTGCGTCTTCCTGTTAACACCTTGCAAACTCAATAAATTGTGATAGTGTTTGAATCACATCTAGCTTCGGTGCAGTGCCTGGCCGAGCTTCGTCCTCAATGCATCGCAATGGTCAATTTAGCAACCGGACGCATCCTGACGCTATGTAGCTGTTGAGATCGTATCTGCCATCTATCTTGCAGCACTTCCGTAACACACGCGTCCTAGTGTCCTGGAAATGGAAGATAAAGGTGTCAAGTGACTCAAGTCACTCCTCAGTGTCCTTGTGGCGTGAGAACGCACGTCCCGAACACGTAGCGCAGCTGCACTCCAACCTCCAAGCCTCCTAGGTCCTCTTCTCCTCTGCTAGTACCTTCTGGTTCTTGGACCCGTTTCCCAGTACCATGCAGTCCCAATGACTTGTCGACAATATCAGTGAGCTCCTCTAATGCTCTTCACAGACCCTCGTCTATGTCAAGGTCTCTACGGATGATCAGGTTGCGTAATACCTGCTATGTTAGTCGCACAATATGCTTTCTACGGACAGAGTCGCATCCGGGCTATTGACGCCTATTCATCTACCACAACCTGGCTATCTCTCTGGTACTGGGTTCATCCCATCGCATCTTGTGCACGCAGGCTATTAATAGCTATTAACCGTTATCTGCACCCGTCGTTGCGTCTCAACCAGGTGGAAGACACGGATCATGATCGTCTATCTCGCCGGTATAGCGAAAGGGTTGCGCTCATACGACGCTTTCATATGGTCATGGTCAGCAGCGGCGAGTTGAAGCGCTACTCCTCGTGCCGTCAGAGCCGTCATCTCTCCCCGCAGCTGTTTTGGAAAAGATGGTACTGACTTTGCGGTCCATCCTGGCTTCATGCAAGCAACTTAACCCTCGCATCATTTTATCAGACCAGGCAGATTCCGAACTATAGTCGTGTGCTCGAGAAGCGCGATCCTCATACAGGCCCGACCCGTCGCGCAACTCCTCCTCATGAACCAGCTAGCCTGCCACGCGCAGAGATAGTGCTCGTCTGCCATAAATTCCCCCTCCTCATCCAAATGGCTCCCCAGTCGTCCCTCAGACTCTCCGGCACCCACCAGTCGACATGGTTGCCCTCCGCGCCGCTCTCATCGCCTCCCTCGTAGCTTTGGCCTGCGCCAGCCCAGCTACGCGCAACCTCGTCCTGCATGAGTCGCGCGACGGCGTCCCAGACGGCTACGTCAAGTCGGGTAGTGCATCCCCCGACGCGAACCTGAAGTTGCGGATCGCTCTCGTGCAGGGTGATATGGCTGGCCTTGAGAAGGCGCTGTATGATGTTAGCACGCCGAGCAGCTCGTTGTATGGACAGCACTTGTCGAAGCAGGAGGTACGCTTTTTGATAGATACCACAGTGTAGTCTGAACTCGCGACGCTAATTGCCGCCTTTTGATGGCAAATAGGTCGAGGAGTACGTCAAGCCGAAACAAGAGTCCGTGGACGCTGTGAACCAGTGGCTCTCCTCGGAGGGTATCTCAGCCAGCACGATCTCCCCTGCTGGCGACTGGCTCCAGTTCTCCATCCCAGTCAGCAAGGCGAATGAGCTGTTCGACGCGGACTTCAGCGTTTTCACCCACTCTGAGTCCGGCAAGCAGGCCGTCCGTACGCTATCGTATTCGATCCCGCAGGAGCTCGTCGGGCACCTTGACCTGGTCCACCCCACCATCACGTACGTCCAACTCTCATACCTTTGAGGCTTCGTTGCTTGCTGACAAATTCTGCTATAGGTTCCCGAACCCGTACTCCCACCTGCCCGTGGTGTCTTCCCCGGCGCCCAAGAACGTCACGGTCGACGCCGCTGTCCCGTCGTCCTGCGCGCGGACGGTCACGCCTACCTGCCTGCAGGACTTGTACGGCATCCCCACGACTCCGGCCACCGAGTCCTCCAACAGGCTCGCGGTCTCCGGCTTCATCGAGCAGTACGCCAACCAAGCTGATCTGAGGACCTTCTTGAGAAGTTACCGCACGGATATCTCGTCTTCGACGACGTTCACGCTGGAGACGATCGATGGTGGCTCGAACCCCCAGAGCGGATATGACGCTGGTGTGGAAGCTGTGAGTTGGCATGTCCTGCGTACTGCAAAGCTACCGTAACTGACTGCTCGTTCTGTAGAACCTTGACATTCAGTACACCGTCGGCCTTGCTACCGGCGTCCCCACGTCATTCATCTCCGTTGGTGAGGACTTCCAGGACGGCGACCTCGAGGGATTCTTGGACATCATCAATTATCTCCTCGACATGGACCAGCCGCAACAGGTCTTGACGACGTCGTACGGCCAAAATGAGAACACGGTCTCTAGGTCCTTGGCAAAGTAAGCACGAAAACATTACTCCCGTCGATCTTCAGCTGACAGAGGCATAGCAACCTTTGCAATGCTTACATGCAGCTCGGCGCCCGTGGTACCTCTATCCTCTTCGCTTCCGGCGACGGTGGTGTCTCTGGTTCTCAGTCCAGCAGCTGCAGGAACTTCGTTCCCACTTTCCCCTCTGGCTGCCCATAGTACGTTTTATCTCAGATCCTTCTCCGCTCCTCGCACCTATGCTGACCGACCAATTTAGCATGACCTCCGTCGGTGCTACGACCGGCATCAACCCGGAAACTGCCGCCGACTTCTCCTCAGGCGGATTCAGCAACTACTGGGGCGTCCCCTCATACCAGAGCTCCGCCGTCTCGAGCTATCTTAGCTCGATCGGCTCGACGAACTCGGGCAGGTTCAACAGCTCCGGCCGTGGGTTCCCTGACGTCTCTGCTCAGGGCGAGAACGTAGCGATCGTCGTTGACGGGTCTCGTGAGGGCGTTGCTGGCACGAGTTGCTCTAGCCCCATCTTCGCCAGCATCGTGTCCCTGCTGAATGACGAGCTGATTGCGGCGGGGATGAGCCCGCTTGGGTTCTTGAACCCGTTCTTGTACTCTACGGGCGCTTCGGCGTTCAATGACGTTACTTCTGGTGAGTGGTGATCATTGAAAGCGGTACGGACGAGCGCTGATGTCCGTATGATTTTACTAGGTGACAACCCTGGCTGCAGCACCAATGGTTTCTCCGCCACGTCAGGCTGGGACCCGGTCACCGGTCTTGGTACCCCCAACTACGCAAAATTGCGGACTGCTGTCGGCCTTTGAGGTCGATATTGGACCCTACTACCTTCATGACACGGGCATTTCTTATTTACTTGGGTAGATAGATGGATGATCTGTCTGTACGAAAATAAAGAAGCAATAGACGACTATTCTTGAACTTGTTGGGTTGCACATGATATGTGTGGCACGCCACAGCACGCCACAAGCTCACAGCCACATCACCGCATAAGAAAGCTCCGCATCACATTTCCGAGTTCGCATCTCGGACACTAGTATCCCTTCACTGCTATCCTTGCTTCTTGCATTTCACGAAAACAACCGACATGTCTCGCAGAACTGCAATGGTCGAAGAATTCGACGACGAGACGGACCTTCCGCTTCCGTCTCGTCCTTTACCCAACACCGGTACACGAGGCGCCATCCTCGAAGAGCTCGACTTCGAGGAGCCCGCCCCAAGGGAACCGACAGCTGGCCCAGCATCGCCCTCGCAGCCGCAATTCCGAGTGCCCCCAGGAGAGATAGGGAGGCCCCAGAACGTCGTAACGGACATCACGCCTTACAAGTCGTGCGTACTCTGCACGCCATCCGATCTTCGTCTAGTAAAGCTGCCCCAGGTGGACTTGTATTTACCCCATCTATATCGACGCTAAGCGGTCTTACTCAAGAGGGGAGCGGCGGATATCAAGGGCGAAGGCGGTCTGGTGGCCTTTAAGCAAGGACATCGCGGACGTGAGCACTAGGCTCGGGTTGCAGGCGCTGCATGAGGTGCAGAAGTCCCACCCCCGTGATTGGGACAATCCTGGCAGAGTTCGGATACAATGGAAGAAGGATGGGCGATTTTTGAATGGGCGCATCAAAACCAGTGCGTGTCCGCGTAACCTACTGGTTTGACCCCAGACTTATGCGCCGCAGAGAAACAGCTGCTGGAAGCAATTGCGTTCCAGATACAGCAGCTGAAGCCTGACAATGTACCAAAGGAACCCTACAACTACTCAATCACCCAGGTTGGCCCGGCAGCGCCTGCGCCGAAACCTGCACCCTCCGCGAAGGGGAAGCAGCCAGCGACGAAGGCAAGGGCGCCGTTAACCCCCAAAAGGACCGGGAAAGCGCTTCTGCCATTACCGCCTCAGCCGGAGCCGGAACTTGCGAGTCGGGTATCGGCTTATTCCCCTGCGTTACCTACGGGCATGTTATTGGAGACCGTGAAGGCGGGAATGAACGCACAGGAGCCTGCACCGGGCACGCCTGGGATAGGTCCGGGAGGAGCTTCGCAGAAAGGCAAGCGGAAGGTGGTGCGTGTGCGAGGCTGATAAATGTATAATCTATCATTTGCTGGTTTGTATCATGAGTACGCCTACCGCTCGCAAACATGAATTTTGGCGCGTCGACCGCGCTGGCCACTCTTTCTGGGAAGGACAGGAATCCTATGGTGGGCCTTCAGATCGTCTTATCTTCTCCTCGCTCTATGTGCATGCTCGTCACACTTTGAAGCATATTCCTTCGACGTTCTATCAAGGTTAGCTGGGCTGCGGTAGCAGTGAAGCTTGGAAGTGTGTAAAGCATATCTACTCCCATCTCTATTGACCACTTGGAGCGAGTACAGCGAAGGGCTATCAGTACCTTGCCCAGTGACCCGCGGTCCATATTGATCAAGTACCTCGAAGTACGCTTTTCATCCTACTGTCTGATGCAACTGTCGGCGAGCACAACACTAATTCGCATTGCACCTGATGTCGCGAACTCCCGGCAACAGGTCCTCAGCTCGCTGCACAAGGCTTGCCACTTTGTCACCTCCACTGTTCAAAGTTTCATTTCCACGTTCCACCGGGTTTCGTTCGATTGGCTTCCTCGTTCGGAACGACATTCCACGGGAACTCCGGACAGAGTGCAAAGGACCCTCCCTAGCCGCATCCCGCAGGTAAGGTATGTCCTTGTTCGACCAGCACATGCCACGGATGTCAAGTCGCTCCAGCTTGGGCACCACCGCCTGTCGAGATGTCAATACTTGTAAGAGCCTCTTTGCTTTTGCTAACTCGTCAGGAGATATGAAGCCCCCTCTGACCAGCCGGTATTCTACATGCACCACAGAGTAGTCGCTGCCACAATCCAGGTAGGACGACAGCAATGAGGAAGGTGCCGGATACGAGCTGCAGCACGGGGGTCGTCACCGGTCTTGCGAGACATTACAGGACAAGGAGCTCGTGATCTTTCAGAGGTGCCTGGCGTGGATAAATTCCGACGCGCTTGTGCTGTTGAACTGTCGAGGACAACATGACCTGATACCCCAGCGCGATTCAGGACATCCTTCAGCTGTCCTTGCTTTCGTCGAGCTGTATTTGAGTCAATGAAGTCTCTGCGCTGCAGGTTACAGTGAATTCTGAAGAACGATGCATAATTGCGGGAACCGTGGTGTACATCCTTTAAAAAACACCAACATACATTGCCCATAGTCGCTCAGAGATCTAGTGTGGCTAGTTGGTGTGTACACTTATACATAGGCACGATGTATTGACGCAGACGTGCATACGACCGATACATTATCTGGACTTTCAGTCGCACTTCTGAGTCAACACTTTGATATACATGTGGTCTGAATAGCGAGGAATGATGTACCGCACAGAAGCAGTCCCGAAGAATATGTTCCGTCCCAAGGCCGCTCTATGATGAAGGCGAGCTTGAGCTAGCCCGCGTCCCAGCATCTCATTCATGGAGTTTCAGCCTGAACAAGCAGTAGAGAAGAGTTGGCGTCTGGCAGCAGGGACATTCGGGCATCGCTATAACTTTGTTCACGATGCACCTAACGAACGAGATCTAGCATAGCCCGAGCATCGAAACAGCGAGCTTACCTATGGCAGAAAATATGTCCACACATCGTCGCAGTGGCATCTTCTGGAGGATCGGCGTGGCACAGTCTGCATCGAAGAGACGGGTATGGTGTGGTCTGACAGGCAACCTCTTCTGTTGTCGCGATGACTACGCAAGTGGTGGGTTCAGTCTGTCGGGACTCTGTGATCTCAGTATCTGGGTGGCCGGCTAGTACGTTTGCTATCGTGACGCCTGCGGCTGTACGTGAGCTAATCTCACATGCACTGTATTTTGTACTTACGGGTGTCTCCCGCGACAGGCGTAAGACAGTCGATCGAACCTGCAGATATAGCCGTGCTTTCTGACCCTGCGCAAGCCTGAGATGAACCGTCCAATACCCCTTCAAAAACTGGCTTCTCGTCCCCTTCTGCGTACTCGGAAGAAGGAGACAATGAAACAGTGAATGAAGAAGGAGGGGACGAGAGGTTATCCACGCTTGTCGGCGAATCCTCAAAATCCGTCTGTACGCCATCTTCATTCACAATTTTTAGAGATGGTGGAGGCCGCAACGTTGAGGCGTCTATGGGGAATATGAATGAGCCATTTGTTTGGCCACTGACTATTCCTGGGCTATCTATTCTTGCTGCCAATGTTGCTGATGCGAGTGCCACTTCACCGACGAATGTCTTGCGCTCGTCACCGTGATGCGCCTTCGTGTCCAAACGTTCCCCAGGGACGTCGAGAGCGCCACCGTAATTCCCGGAGATATCCTCCTGTAATATCGACCAGTCCACTCTTTGCGTGGTCATCATTCGAACGAGGCACTCACCGGATGGTTTCCGACTAGACTGTCAGCAGCCTGTCTCACGCCAGCCGCAGGCTGTTGCGAATCGTCCAGCTCGCTCTCTAATGTAGCGCTGTCAGTTTGCTGCAGCGGAGAAGGAGCCTGAGCGCCGTAGACCGCCTCTGTCTGCGGCGTTAAGGTCCCCTCCTCACTAGACTCATGTCCGTCATCAACCGGTCCGCCCTAAGTAGATCCGTCAATAGGGCCAACATACACGAGTACGCATCTGATCACCTCCGACGAAAAAGTCAGATGCATAGACAAGCGATGCTGAAGAGTCGCTCGACTTAGTATGCTTCTATCGCAGACCCACGCGGAAGACTCGCCTCGGCTAGAGCATGGGAATCTGGTAACCCTACATCACATTCCGCACACGAAGGATGTAAAGCGGACGCTTTGTAGTGCTCTTGCAGCATATTGCCATCATCGAAGGCTCTGTAACATGAGTGGCAGTGGTGGTCGAGACGCCCGGATTGGTCATGCTGAGGGCTACTCTGCGGATCGTCTGAAGGGTGCTCTTTGACATCCTCGTCGACTTTCTCAACAGGATGCTCCTCTTCTGATCTGGCAACGACTGGGAGGGGGCTCGACGTAGGAGTGCTCGAGGCAACCGAAGTCGACGAACTAGCGATGCCAGCATTGGAGGAGTAATGGCTGCCATGACTTTAGTGGACGGTGCATGAATCACACATATTGCATGGACTTGCCTCGCAGACGAGAGAAGATAGCCTGAATAATACCCTGATGACCGTTTGGACTTGCTGTATGAACTATGTACTGATTCCTTATGCTTAAAGAAGTATCACACCATGAGTAGCTCGATGCAAAATGTCCACAGACGCAGCTTACCGAGAGCAGAGCGCGCTTGTCCACGAATCCACGTTTACAAGCTTTGCAATGGGAGTGGCGAGGCGAACCCCACATGTGCTGTTGTAACCCTGCATGGTCAGCGAACCACTTGTTGGTACAGAACGGGCCGTTGCAGTAGACCATGCTGGATAGTAAGCAGAGGAGGATGGGAGAACGGGGCCTGGACGCAGGAAACTTAGAACTTCGAACTGCCTCATGGACACCTCGAGATTTAACTCGGCGGACACCGGTACCACGCCTGCTTTGTATTAGAATAGAGAGCATGTCGAACATACCTGTCAGGAGAAGGCCTGGGTAACCTATCTCAGAACATAAAGCACGTTCATAAAAAAGGGGAGGCTCTATGCAAGATCGTCGGACCGTCCTCAGTCCTACTGTGAGCGGTGAAACCGACAGGTTCTCGCACAATTATGTGCGTCGCCGAGTACAGTTTTGAAGCATACTAGTCTGGCTCTTACAGTGAGAGTACTGCAGATTGCCGAATATTGAATATTTGTAAAGGGACGTGCGGGATTTCGCAAGCTACCGCTATTTGCGTGTATTTAGAGGTATTTGGGCGGGCGTGAGGCAACGGTGGCAACTTGAAGAAAGCCCTTCCGTATGCGCCTCGAGAATTGCAGTAGCTGTATTCCAGGTGCGTATCTATCTCGGATATTCTTTACCACTTGCTTTTGTATGATAATATGCGCATATTAGGCTGCTCTGCATGCCGTCCGAGGGAGATTTGTCACTGGTGGCGACCATTGACAAGGCCATCTTGCTCGTACACTTGTACTACATGACTCCTCTACCGTCATTCAAGATCATCAATGCCGGGCTACAGGGTCCTCATCTCTCAACTACATTTTAGGAACACTCTTTGACGCACCCTTGCCGCGTTCCCGCAAGCACCACAGATCCAGGATTCAAGCTACATATCCCGCAGGGCCGGACTGCGATGATCGACGCTCAGCATCGCGTGCGCATCCCGGGCTAAGATCATTGCCCTTTTCTGTCGCACGAGCTTCGGTGGTACTAGTTCATCTGTGATTGACAGTGTTCTCTGCGGTCGTTGAATACGATATTGGCCCGCGTTCAAGTTCGCATGGTATACAGGGACATCGCAGTATACTGAGACGAGCGTAAGTCCTTCCAGCAATTTCATTTTGTCTAAGATTATACGCTCTCAATTTTGCGCTGGCACAATATTGGACCATACCTAAGGTTAGGCCTTGCCTTCGGCAATATGGCGGAAGCTGCTTCCATTCTTCGCCCCGGTGTAGGCCGTGGACCAACCTGGTCGAGAACCATATGATGGGGATATATCATGCAAATTCAAGGACCAGACGTCCAGTAGCCTCACGGCAGACAGCGCTCCAGGTTCGCATATCCAGTTCCACTACCAGCCAGCCCACTTAACTTAAGTTACTCGCAGGCTAGCACGGATCATTCTCGCTGCAAAATTGTCATGTGTCCTGGCACGGAAATATCCTGCATACCTCTTGAAGCTAGATGGACGATCCTCTGGCCCTAGGTATTGCGTCCGTGATGGTGCTCCCGGTTCAAGCTTGACGCTGATCTGGAGTCGTCTTCGCTTCTGATTGTGGTGCTGAGTTTGTATTATATTGTATATTTGGGGCTTTTGTTGGCTTCCAGTGAATTCAGAGCTACAGAACTGCGGAACCGCCGTTTCCCCATTAATCGCCAAGTGTATCTTGGGCGACGCGAAAGTGTGGGCTATCTTTGTATGCCTTTTCACGAGTTGGAGGTTATGCGGGACCAAATCACTCCTCAAATGATGTTTAAAGAAGGATGTGTGCGACGCTGGGTAGTCGTTGGTGGAAGTCAGCCTTCAGCTACGTATCAATGCACGGGTGATACCTTGCATCCTGTTACGTGCAGTTCCGAACGCATAAACGCAATAATGCCTAAAAAGCATCTTCTACTTTCTTCAGAGTCAGCATTCAACGGTATTCATCCCACAATTGCGGGTGAAGCTTACCTGTACATTAACTCCACAGCCGAAATGAAATACCTAAGATCTGAGTACTGCGTGCAAATGGATTAGTTCCAGATTGCAATCGACTGACTGAATGCCACTCAAATAAACACCGATTATATTAGGGTGCTTAATATTTAATAGTCACCTTCTCATTGACTCTCTCTGTCTCCTGTCTTGCCACAGGAACCTCAGGAGCCTGTGGCCACAACGGAGACGTGACCGCCACTGATGTGACGCGCCAGGTGACAATACCATAACACTTGTGGTTTTATCTCCGTCATCGATATCGATGGCCACCACTTCTTGTCTCTGCTCTTCCACCACGTCCTCTGTCTACCTCGCATGTCCCGCCTGTTGTTCCAGAATATATATGTCATTGTGCTGGCTTCTGTGCACGTCTGTAGAGCCCAGACTGCATGAGTGATCTTGTGAGTTAAGTGCGAGGTATGCGATTGACTGCGCCATCAGAGATCAGAGAAATGTACCTCAAGAACTGCAACATGCTTGTGTTCGTTGTGATCCATGGACAAGTTTACCTATGGAGCCATTCCCGTAGTTCCCTGAGATAACCCGGCTTTCAGGAATAACTGTGTGCGTCGTTCTGCACGTTGCGATCGTTTCGTAAAGAGGTGAGTGTTATGTGGACTCTTGCGTACGTCTCCGTGCTGATAGTGCGCTGTAGCATTCTGGCTACTGGCTTTTGAGACAATGGGTAGAGGCGGGACCTAAGACCTGTCTCTCCTACGTATCATGTCTAGTAGTAGAATGATGAGCCGGCTGAGCACTGCGTCATCCTTGGTGGCGCAGTGCCTACTAGACGGTTAGGAGATGTCTTAGACATCAACTGCGCCTCGAGCGTAGGTCCGGAAAATCTACAAACAGGCTCTTCATTTCGCCGTGCCTTTCGCCGCTTCACCCCCTCGATTCCATCATGCTCGGCTTCTATTCGTCCCGCATTCCGGACTGGCCGTAGCAATCCGCAATTCTAGGTACGAAGCCTTCAGCTACGCGCAGTTTTACCCACCCTACGTAAACAGCCTCAAAGACACGACCCCACAAGTACGTGGCGGTGAGAAAAGATGTTGCGCTTCCCGTCCTCCGCTGTTGTCCGAGCCTTCCTGGTTCGGCTGTTCCAGACGACGATCTTGGCTGCACACTAACTTGGTTTAGGTGTGGTTAGAGTGCAATATTGAATACGGCTCCGTGTACACCCAGTGGCGCCTTCGAGGATGGAGTGGTATCCCGGCATTGTATTGGGAAAGGTGAGTAAAGAACCCTAGAAGGCGATGTAGTCAAGGAGCGTCATATTGACATCAAGCCTAGCAGTCACTAGTCACTGTTGATGCAAAGGGCCCAGAATAGACCCCGTGGTTTCTCGCAAGTTCCGTTCAATTCAATCTGGAATCGCCGGCGCACGTGACTGATCTACCGACAGAGGTCACAACAACATCGCGCCTGCCTCTTTGGGCTAAACCCTCCAGTTATCGCTGTACGTCCTCCTAGATGATCTCTATCGGGTCTGAACGGGATCGCGAGCCTCGAAGACCCAATCCTTACTTAAACTCCAGACCCTAGCCTCGAATCCCTCCATACTCCTGTTCCTCCCCCACCCCCGCACCGCGGAATTAAATCACGGTTTCAGCACGCCTGTGTTGCGTCTCGCTCGTCTGCAGCTATGCCGATCAAGGTCGTTCATCCGGTTGTGCAGCACAAGGCTCTCAAGACTGCCTTTACCGGCGTCGAACATTCGGTTTCTAGTCCTGAGGCTCCTGTTGCTCAGTTCCGCGGTATTAAATACGCCAGCATCCCTGCTCGCTTCCGCCAGTCTAAACTCTGTACATCCTACTCTGTTCAAGTCGACGCGACAAAATATGGGTACGGTCCATTGTCCTGGCTCCGATGACACAAAACTGACCCTCTCCCAGACCTATATGCCCTCAGGTCTGCGTGAAGGGCGCAGAGGCCGAAGTGTTTGGCCTGACTGAGGATCAAGTCCCTCCGCAAAACTTTAAGCAGCACGAGTTCGACTGTCTCAACCTGAACATTACATGTCCAGGCGATGTCGACTCGAGCTCTCGATGCCCTGTTATGATATGGATTCACGGCGGCGGCAATACCGGCACTGGCTCAAGCTGGGTCTACGACGGCGGTGCTCTCGTTCGCAAAAGTATGCTCATGGGCAAGCCCATTATTCTGGTCACGTTGAAGTGCGTACCTCACATCTTCTTCCCGCTGACGCTCATACTGACGTCCGGCGGTCATAACAAAGTTATCGATTGGGTATTTTAGGCTTTGCCGCCGGTTCTATGCTCCATGAAGACAACCTTGAAGCAGGTGACGAGGGCGTAGGCAACTATGGTACGGCATTTACTCCACTTCGAAGCTAGCCTGAGAACATGTACTGATTGGATTGATCTGCCCTCCAGGTCTCAGGGACCAGCGACGAGCAATGGAATGGGTGCATCGCTACATCTCCGGATTCGGCGGTGACCCAACCAACGTGACTCTGTTTGGGGAGTCGTCGGGAGCTGCGGACATCTTGTGCCATATGCTCTCTGCCAAGAATGAAGAGCACCCCATGTTCCACCGGGCTATCGTTCAGAGCGCTGTCGTCGACTACAATGTGCCGGACGTCAACAGCGCCGGATGGCACCTCTCGCGGATGATGTCCGCCCTCGGTGTACATTCGCTTGAGCAACTACGTGCGGTCGACGCAGAGAAGCTCGTGATGCTCGGTCATCATCAACACTTGCGCGCCACGGACGACGGCGTGTTCTTCCGAAAAGGCTGGAAAGAGCTAGTCTTCCCCGAGCATCATCGCCATCACGCCGACTCGCACATGCACGCTTCACAAACTGCCCATCCTGATCCGCATCACGTCCTCCACCCTCATGCCCCCTCCCTCCAGCCGCTGATCATCGGCGACACCTACTCCTCGTCGCACCTCTACTCGCTCCCGGCCTCCCTCTGGACGCCCGACGGCGTCACCCGGCGGATCCGCGCGATCTGCCAGTCCCTCTCCAAAGCCTCGGCGCTGATGCGCGCGTACGACATCCACGCACATACCGACCCTGAGGACCTGCCTGACAAGGTCCTCGACCTCATCACCGACTCGCGCCTCGCGTGGCCCACGGACTGCGCCGCCGACGGCATCAAGCGCGCGCGGGGCGGGCACGGTGTCTGGCGCTACGTCTTTGACCAGGAGGGCCCCGGCCGCGGGCCCGTCGATCTCGCGTACGTGTTTGACAATATCCCCGTCGCGACGTCGCCCGCCTCGCCGGAGCTCTACCCCGAGTCGTTCTCTGACTCTGACGACGAGGACGAGGACGTGGAGATGATGTCCGGGTCGTCGGGGTCGCTGCGCTCGTATGAAGACGCGGACTGGGGGATGGCGGTCGTGGATGAGTACGCATACTCGCGCGTGCGGGATGCGGTGCAGGAGCGGTGGATATCGTTTGCGTACGGCGAGATGCCGTGGAACGAGAATAATGTGTTCGTCTTTGGGCCGGAGGGCGAGACGGGCGAGCGCTCGTGGTGTATCTTCGAGGGCCGACGGAGACGCCAGACCTGGAGGGACGCCTTGGAGCCGCTGGGTATGAATCTCGTTCAGAAGGTCGGGATGGAGCTCAGCAATGGGCCACCTCTTGGGATGAAGCACACGTGTTGATAGTGCTCCAGTTCCCTCTACCTTTCTTCTCTTCTTTGACGGATTCTGTCTGACACTCCTTATCTATCATTATCTTTATTCCTTTCACATTCTCATCCATGCCCTTTGTTATGTTGTCAAACACGCTTAGTACCTGTCCCATATGCATATATATACTCATCACTCCATGATATCCTGTTCATACATTAGCACTGTTGTATAGTAGTAGCACCCAATGAATGTAGCGCCTCTCCATATAGAACGAGCGAGCAATAGATGAATCTACAAATACAGCTATGGTCAAGCGGCGAGACGATGTTGAATGCCCGCCTTGTGCCAAGATTCGTGACGTTGAATCTTTGATATACAATAAGTCGTCAAGAAAGCCCTCCTTCCTCATCAAGAAAACCCGGCATATAGCATCTAATCATCGTGCCAGCCAGCAGGCTTCTTCAGCGCCGACACATCGACACCGGGCAGCGGCCACTTGCGCGCCCAGTCGCGCACCTCGCGGCGGAGGGCGAGGACTTTGTCGCTTTTGGCCGCGACGCGCTCAAAGTCCTTGAGCAGCTTGCTGCCCGCCTCCTGCTGCAGCTCGAGCGAGAGCTGCACCGAGCGGTGCAGAAAGTCCGCGACGACCTTCATGTCCGCCTCGAGCATGTCGCGCGACGTGAGCGCGGACGTGCCGAGCCGGATCCCGCCTGGGGCCTGCGCGTTCGCGTCGCCGGAGACGGCGTTTTCTGGGAGGAAGGCTTGATGTTAGCAAGGATAGAGGGCAAGTAGGGGAGACGCACTGTTGATGGTGATGTGCATGAGGTCGCAGATCTTCTCGACCTTGCTGCCCGTCAGCTTGAGGGGCCGTAGGTCCCAGAGGATCAGGTGGTTGTCAGTGCCATCCGTCTGGAGCTTGTACCCGTGCGAGGTGAGCGCGTCGGCCAATGCGCGCGCGTTCGCGATCACCTGCTTCGCGTACGTTTTCCAGGACGGCTGGCACGCTTGGTACAATGCGGTGGCGATACCCGCGATCGTCTATGAAGCGGTGAGTTGGGGTGTTCTGTGCATACTTCGTGCTACGTACGTTGTTGTGCGGTCCGCCCTGGCAAGCAGGGAAGACAGCCTCGTTCACGCGCTTCTCGAGGTCGCTCGCCTGCGCAGAGTCCTTGCGGAAGAAAACAAGGCCAGCGCGAGGGCCACGCAGCGTTTTATGGCTGTGGGGTCCGGGTCAGCGAGGATCTCCATTTTGCCAAGACACTCACGTTGTGGTGGTGACGACATCGCAGTACTCGAAGGGGTTGTCCAGCTCCTGCGCAGCGACGAGACCGCTCGTGTGCGCAATGTCCGCCATCAGGAACGCGCCGTGCTCGTCACACACTTTGCGCAGCGCGGCATAGTCCCAGTCTCGCGGGTACGCGGAGGCACCGCAGATGACCAGGCGGGGCTGCGCCACAGTCAGCATCGGTCCGAAGAGTACAAACTGTATATCTCACCTTGAAGACTTTCGCCTGTTTTGCCAGAGCCCCGTAGTCGATCAGCTGCGTGCTGGGATCGAGACTGTACGGGAAGGACTGGAAGTAGATCGAGGAGGCGGTGATCTTCTTCTTGGCGGTGTAGTACCCGTGGGTCAAGTGGCCGCCGTCGGGCAAACCAAGACCCATGAGGCGATCCTGGGGCTGCAATAAGGCAGTCAAGGCAGCAAAGCTGGACAAGGGAACGAGTGAGTTGCGGAACATCGATTCGCACGATGTACATACTTTGCGGTCTAGGGACCAAAAGTGGATAAGCTGTCGGAATCAATAAGGATTGGTACGGTACTTACGCTGCCAGAGTACGGCTGCACATTGACCCCCCACTTTGCGGGGTCCAAGTGGAACGCCTCCAGAGCCCGCTTCCGACAGAGGACCTCGAGCTCGTCAATGAATTCATTACCGCCGTAGTACCTCGCTGATGGGAGACCTTCGGAGTACTTGTTCGTCAGGATAGAGCCATTGGCTTCCATGACAGCCCGGCTGGTCAAGTTCTGTCCAGACCTCGCTTAGCCGAACAATCAATACATGTCAGGAGTGAACGCACCTCTGAAGCGATCAGCTCAAGCCCCGAATATTGTCTCCATGTCTCCTTGTCGATGATGTTTGCTACCTCGGGGTCGAGCTCGCTCAAAGGAGCGTACAACGGCTTGTTCTGTCAAAGATTGCAGGATGAGTTGAGTCAGATGTAGAGAGCACAAGAGGGGTAGCGACATACGAAGTCCGGGGTGTTCGATGTGGCCATGGTCGCTCTGGGAATCCGTAAGGAGCGGGAGGGGACGGTGGTGGTACGAAGCAAAGGTCGACTGAGCAAGCGATACATCTCGAAAATTAAGGGATGCCCGACTACTTAAACTGATCGAAGGGGGGAAGCGAAAGTCCGGGTAAAGCCGACTTGTTTGCAATTATCTGGCGAGCTCGGTGGCGCACGGCCGCGACCCTCTATACCAGGAACCTTCGAAGCTTCATAGTCTGCTCTAATCCACTCAATCCCCGACGGTTTGATGTTTCTCTGTGATTATTACGCTTATGTGGTGGCGCAATTATGTATCTGTGATATGGTTTACGTTTGATTGGGTCGGTTGCGACAGGTGATTTCACAGGGAGCAGGACACGCTCGTAAGACCGCTGCCCTTGCGTTTCTACCGTCGTTTCGTGCTCCTCGACCGACGGCGCGATGTCTACAGTGATTGCGTGCATTCAGGTCTTCATGGCAGGTCTCTATTCAGATGCCACTCGAGTGGCCCGAGAGACCTTGGTCCACTCATCGCTTCTGGGACTGGGGTCATGCTCATAGATGCCCCTAGTACTGCGAGGCTATTGCAAGGACCTTCAAGGTCTCAAAGATAATGCGTTGCAAGCCTCGAATCATGCCCTACGGACAAAGAGCAGTAGAGACACAGCAAAGCTATGATCATCGGAACAATTACCTGAGCTCATGCGCACTACGCATGGTCCAAGCGTTTCGATTGAGCAACTGCAAAGGGCCTCCCACTTTGCTCTTGATTGAGTACATAGGCCACCATGCCTTTTGGCTATATTAACTCTGTATCGGAGGCACCTTCGACACCATCGTCGCCGTCTCTCCACGAAGTGAGTGTGTCATATTCCAAACCTCGGTTTATATTCATCCTCTTGTAGGTTGAACTAATCTTAGAAGACGAGCAATATTCGAGCCACTTCCCTGAAATGATGAGTGAACCCTTAAACAATGCCGCTCTTCAAGAACCTGCTGCAGGAGGCGCAGAGATCTTCCTTTGCGGTAGCTGTAACCGCCAATACAAGAGCAAGGCAGCCCTGGAGCAGCACTACCATGATTCTGCCACTCATGGAGGCGTTCCTCCCGTTACGTGCAATATCTGCAACCGAGAGTATTGCTCTCAGAGTGCGCTGGAGCAGCATTATCGAGATGCTGTAGGGCATGGTGCCGACGTACGTGCCGCGTTGTGTTTAGCATGACCCCAGATTGACTTCTTCGACGAAGGGTACCGCAACAGAGGTTATTCCGATCCATTGCCCCACGTGCGGTCGCAAATACACGTCTCAGAAGGCCATGGAACAGCACTGGAAAGATACTCCCGGCCACGGGCCTGCGGGTGCTATTCCTAATGATGGAACAGGGGATATTGTGAGCTGTCTCCATACACTGAAGAAGCACTGATCTGACGCGTACACGAATCAGATTCTGACCGAGATATCCCAGGATACGTTGCGATGCTCCGCGTGTACTCGGAGATTCCGAACGAGGCAGGCTTTGAAGCAGCACTGCTTAGCTAGTCAAGGTCATTCGCCGCTTGTCCCAGACGGCGACGTCTAGGTATTTTATGCGCTGCCTTCCAAGAACGTGCCTTCTGCGTTTGCTCGGACATCGCGCCGTTAGTTATACCACATGTTTGCGTATCGAAAGCAGCTGCCCACACGTCTGCAGCTGCAACGCTGTAGGACCTGTAGCATCCTGTACCTATGTCCGAACCAGTAATCGATTCTAACTGCGCGACTAGTCGGGAGAAGGATGCCAAAGATACCAGTGTATAGTATTTCATGTCCGTCTCGCTGCTACAGCTGTCAGGATAGACATAGCCGGCGGAATTCAGACATACTTGGAACGCTTCGTGGAGTTTGGTCACAGCAGCTGTGGACATTAACTGAATTCTTCACGATTGCCACACTAGTACTATACCGTACCACAGTGAAGTGACGATCACAGGTCGCCGATCGTCACGTCCGCGACGCGTCCGATCCAACAACACGTCCAGAATGACGTCACGTAAATAACCGGTTGCAGTAGACCATCATGGTACCCTCCTCCATCTCTCTTACCGACCGCCATGAGCTCCTCAAGTACAGTAATAAGAGAGGTATTGTCATTTCGAAATCCGTGCGACGCGGCCTAATGAACGAACGCAGGTTGCCAAGGATGTCTGGACGTTCTCGTGGTGAGCACGCTCGTCATGCTGCAATGGGAGACGGAGATTACTCACCAATACCAGTCCTTTCTCGAGATTTAATTTGATCCCGGTTGGAGGACGCTCGACGGCTATCAAGATGACAAACGGAGATGTCTGGGTGCTCGCGTCAACCCCGCTCAATGACGCTACGAAGAGCAAGTTGGACGAGATGGGACCTGTCAAGTACGTGTCGTTTATTTCATGTCTTTTATGGGGTTGACTCATGAACGAGGTCATGGCAGGTATATTGTTGGAGCTGATGCAGTACACACACTATACGTCGGTGAATTCAAGAAGGCTTACCCCCGCGCGAAGTTGATCGCACCGGAAGAGGCGGTTAAGAAGAAGCACAATGAGAGTTTGATGTTCGATGGCGGTGAGCTTACTCGTCGCCTGTTGGATCTGAATATGGAAATAAGAATTTGCCTGCGTAGCTTGGGGCGCAGACCCCGTTGGTACACAGTACGGTTTTGAGAGCGACGTACGACTTCTACTCCTTCACTCCACGAATTTATCTGATTGTCTCTTTGTTGCCATGCAGATCAAACACTGGTATATCTATCCCTTCTGTACTAACGAAGAGGGCTGACATGATGACAATAAAGCTACTTCTCTGGCTTCCAGAACAAAGACGTCGCGTTCTTTCACCCAGCCTCGAAGACCCTCGTCGAGGCCGACCTACTCTTCAACTTACCGTGCAACGAGCAGGTGCGTCCGCTGTTCCTCCTATCATACGTGTCTACTGTACTCAATAACACGCATATACATGCAGTACTCTAAGTCCTCCTCCTCCGGCAAAGTCCCCTTCTTTGGTACACTCAATCCCTACATGTGGATGCACAAAAGGTTCGCGTGGACACTGGGTACCGATAAAGAGTCAGTATTCAATACCATACGCTCCCGCGCCTCCGGTACTCAATATGTCTTGTCAGGGCTATGAAGCGCGACGTGAAGACCGTCGCGGGATGGGACTTCGAGCAGATCATACCATGTCATGGTGTAAGTCGTCCCATCCATCTTTCCTCAGCTCATGGAGTTAAGCAATCGGTGATGCGTCGATAGGACGTGATCGAGAAGGACGGGAACAAAGCCTGGAGAGAGGCATACAAGTGGTACTTGGATTGAACAGTCGCTTGAGCTCAACGGATGGGTTGATGGTGTTGTATATCTGGTGCAACGTGGTGGCGTGATGTTGACGTATGTATGATGATGGGCCACAGTGTATATTATCTTGTACTCTGACGATGTATTGTTTTGATATTCGGGGAGGAGGGCGGGGTGAGAGGTCCCGCTACATGGGTATAGGTGCGACATCCTTTGTGCTTAGTACGAGGAGATGCTCGGATAGTAACTCAGGCTAGAGGACGCAGAGTATTGTCGATTTGTGTCGTTTTTCGGTGAGCATTACCCCTGGTGCCCTCCTTAGCCTCGCATTCTTACATTCCATGGCAGTGCAGACTCCATCGACCAGTTCAGTGCCCAGCTTCGGCAAGAAGAACTGAACATTTGCGTGGTAAACGCTGAAGTGCATGCTTCTTTGGCCAGGCAGTAAACACGAAGCGTTTGTCGAAAGATAAGTTCAGTGAATACCGCCAGAACTTGAAGCCAGGGCGTCGCAGTACTGGTATGTCTCGCCTTGTTCGTGGACAGTCTGACTTCCTTCCCCTATTACGAGACTTCGTCGCACCTGGAGCGGTAAGACGTATCTTCCTCAGATGTCTCGCACTCCAGCTTACTAGTCCTTCTACTCCCAGAGCTAGCTTGAAAGAAACCTTCTCGGAGCACGCTCTGGAGGACCCGATCCTTAGCCAGATGTGCATGGCTAGATTCTGAAATTCAGAGTAAGTGTCTTGGATAGACTTTCTGCGTACACGTTCTCCACTGGAAACGAAGCAGGTCACTTGTCGATCTATGCCGGGCGCGATGTGGGTGTACATGGGCTTCTTGGGAATCTGCAAGTCCATGATCCCTAACCTAAATTCTGCGTTTGCTCGCAGCCATACTGAGAACTTTAGATTATAGCCATTCAGACTTTTAAGGGTTCGAGACGAACCATCAGTGTTACGTCGGTGGGTACATAAATAGGTTCGAAACCACCCACACTCGAGTGACAGTGACAGGTTGCCGATCGGCATCCACGACGCGTCCACAGGACGCGTCCAGGATGACGTCACGCAAATAACCGGCCTCAGCAGACCCTCCCATGATGTATCCTCTCACCGACCGCGATGAGCTCCGCAAGTACAGTCATAAGAGAGGTATTGTTGTTTTAGTTCTGTGTGACGCTCCCTAACAAACAAACGCAGCTTGCCAAGGATGTCTGGACGTTCTCGTGGTGAGCACTCTCGTTTGAAGACGGAGGATGAATATACTCAACAATACTAAGTCCGTTCCCGGTATTCAATTTCATCCCGGTTGGAGGACGCTCGACGGCCATCAAGATGACCAATGGCGACGTCTGGGTGCTCGCGTCGACCCCACTCAATGACGCTACGAAGAGCAAGTTGGACGAAATGGGACCGGTGAAGTACGTGTCGTTATTTCATGTATTCCATGGAAAAATGACTTATGGACGAGGTCATGGCAGGTACATCGTCGGGGCAGACGCAGTACATACGCTGTACGTCGGTGAATTCAAGAAGGCATACCCCGGCGCGAAGTTGATTGCACCGGAAGAGGCGGCAAAGAAGAAGCACAATGAGGGTTTGATGTTCGATGGCGGTGATCTTATCCAATGTCATGCTTGTTTTGGATGTGGAATTGAAAGACATTCTTGCTAGCTTGGGGCACAGACCCCGCTGGCACCCAGTACGGTTTTAAGAGCGACGTAAGACTTCTACTACTTCACTGTAACGGCAGTAGCTGACCGTCTTTTTGTTCCATGCAGATCAAACACTGGTATATTCCTCCATTCTTTACTAACGGAGGAGGGCTGACATAATGACGGTGAAGCTACTTCTCTGGCTTCCAGAACAAAGATGTTGCATTCTTCCACCCAGCCTCGAAGACCCTCGTCGAGGCCGACTTACTTTTCAACTTACCGTGTAACGAGCAGGTGCGTCCGGTCTTCCTTCCAACACATATGTTTACTGTACTCGATAACATGCGCATACGTGCAGTACTCTAAATCCTCCTCCTCCGGCAAAATTCCCTTCTTCGGGACACTCAATCCCTACACATGGACGCACAGAAAATTGGCATGGACAATGGGTACCGACAAAGAGTTAGTATTCTATCCACATCCGCTCCCCTCGCCTCACGTACTTAATGTCATCAGGGCTATGAAGCGCGACGTGAAGACCGTCGCGGGATGGGACTTTGAGCGGGTCATACCGTGTCATGGTGTAAGTCGTCTCATCCATCTTTCCTCAGTTCATGGAGTTAAGCGATCGGTGATGCATCGATAGGACGTGATCGAGAAGGACGGGAATAAAGCCTGGAGAGAGGCGTACAAGTGGTACTTGGATTGAACAGTCGCTTGCGTGGCACGGACGGGTTGATGGTGTTGTATATCTGGTGCAACGTGGTGGCGTGATGTTGACGTATGTATGATGATGGGCCACAGTGTATATTATCTTGTACTCTGACGGTGTATTGTTTTGAATATTCGGGAGTAGGGTTGGATGGAAGGTCCCGCTACAATGATATAGGTGCGACATTACTTATTGCTTAGTACGAGATGCTCGGATAGTAACTCAGGCTAGAGGACGCAGAGTGTTGTTGATTTGTGTCGTTTTTCGGCGAGCATTTCCCCTGGTGCCGTCCTTAGCCTCGCATTCTTACATTCTATGGCAGTGCAGACTCCATCGGTCAGTTCGGTGCCCAGCTTCGGCAAGAAGAACTGAACCTTTGCGTGGTAAACGCTGGAGTGCATGCTTCTTTGGCCAGGCAGTAAACACGAAGCGTATGTCGAAACGTAAGTTCGCGTTCGATATACACAGGACTTGAAGCTAGGCCGTCGTGGTACTGGTATGTCTTCCCTTGTTCGTGGATAGTCTGATCTCGTTCTCCTACGTGGACGAGAGCCTGTCGCACCTGGAACCGTAGGACGTATTTTTTTCAGATGTCTCGCACTCCACTTACTAGCTCTCGATTCCCAGTGCTGAGAGAAACCTGCTCTCGAGGCAGAGTCTGGAAGTCCCGATTCTCAGCCAGATATGCGTGGCTAGAGTTTGAGATCCAGAGTAAGTGTCTCGGATAGACTTTCGGCGTCCATGTTTTTACTACCAAGCGAAGCAGGTCACTCGTCGATCTATACCCAGAACGATGGGGGCCTACATGGTCTTTTGGGGAATAGGCAAGTCCATGATCCCAACACCAATCCTGCGTTTGTTCTCAGGCATACTGAGAACCTTAGATTATAGCCATTCAAACGTTTAAGGTTGGGATGTTCTGGAGGCGAAGAATCGATGTGTTATATCGGTGAGTACATAAACAGGTTCGAGGCCACCTGGGCGAGTCCCTCTGTCCCAGACACTCAATTCTATCTGTGTGGATCAATAGTCCAGAGAGTCGTGTCCTCTTGCTGCCGGATGGCGAGTGCTCTCCTTCGTCCTTGCTGACTCCCTTGCTTCTGGCGGTGACTGCTGCCCAGGTCGGTCCTTGCACCGAGGAAGGGGTTAGCGCAAATGTGCTGTGCGGTATGAAACTCGTCCTCGATGTGCAGCTTCTTGTCTGGACATCCTACACACCCGATTTTGACGGGTATGGTCTCTCGAATAGATCCCACACCGGATCCAAGGAAGGGGACGCTGAGGATCCTGTCCTCTGGGCGCTGCAGACTAGGCGTATCGACGTCGGGCTGGGTCATCTCTTCAATTGAATGTGGCTCGATGTCGCGGACCAACCCGTTCCTGACACAACCAGGCTACTCGGTATTGATGACGCTGTCGACCATGATAATTGGCTCACATCGCATTCATCCTCGGATAACCGACGTCTGATTGAAGTGTCTTCGTCATTAACTCTGGACTCGCGTTCATATCTATGACTTCCGCATACAGTGATATGCCCCCCACCCCGTCGGTGTCTGTTCTCGGTCTCATTCTCACGCGCCCAATCGCCTTGTAGAGCCAACTTCGAGGAGGATTATTGCCGGCGTCTGAATCTACTACGCCCGTGTTCCCGAGTCGACGCCACTCGCGTGAAGTCAGTTGATTCCGAATTAGAGAGCCCTGAGTGCGGAGGCAGACTCGGCAGGGACGTTCTGGGTTGAGCTAGGTAACATTGGGTGAGATTGATTCCTCGGCTTATGCGTCGTTAAGGGGAGCCGTATGTTGCTTGCGGGCTTACAGGTAATAGCGTGCAGGGTCGACGGGGCTCATTTTCGAGGCAATCCAAGCAACTGACCTGCAAGTGTACCCTCAATGACATGACCGGCACTGAGTGGTATTTCTGTCGCAGCTTCGAGATCCTCGACGGTTGCTGTCATATTTAGTGAGTTATTTTACGTTCTCACCCCTAGAAATAGCAAATCTTATCTGATATTTACCCGCGCTATTTACGACATGTCTATATTCTGATCTTATCTGATATTGTGGAAAATAAAGTTCGAAATTGAGTCTCCGAGTTGCAGCGGGTTGATTAGGCTGAACGCAGGGTTGCCTCTTGTCTTGGCCCCCTCCCGCTCACCACCTGCCTCCAGCTCCGAGGTGCTAGAAGAAGAACTCTATCTCGACGCCGAGTACCAGTCCAACGCTCTCGACGCCAGATCAGGCAACGCACTTCCAAACGCGTCTCCGGTCACCGCTTGCTCGCGTGTCGATCACCTACGCCTAAGCGGTTTGCCCGATAAAAAGGCTATCCAGATTGCCCAGCATGCCGCACCAAGCAGGCTACCCGCATCTCCCCGCTGCCGCAAACACCGAGCCCGCCCACATGACGAAGAACCTCTTTTCCGTCCCCATCTTCTTTATCTTATGGCGCGAGGTCCTCGAGGCCGCCATCATCATCTCGGTTCTCCTTGGCTTGGTCGAGCAGATTGTGAGGGAGGAGCCGAGACGGCTTGGGGGTGGTTCTGACCGGCCAAGAGAGAAAGAGAGAGAACCGTCGCCTGTAAATGAGAAGCGAGAGGGTGACGCCGTTGTACCGGAGCTTAGGGAGGATGGTGATGGCTCTTCTGGCTCTGGCGGGAGCGAGAGGGACGCGGCGAGTGGAGAGGAAGTTGGTATGGACGCCAAGAAGCTCGTGAAGAAATTGCGGTGGCAGGTAACTAAGCCCAAACGCGTAACTTCACTCGGAGCTAACTCTCCCGTCCGCGTAGATCTTCCTCGGCGGCTTGATTGGTCTCCTCATCGCCCTCTCCATCGGTGCCGCCTTCATCGCCGTCTGGTTCACCGAAGCCGCCGATCTCTGGTCTGAATCGGAGGGCTTGTGGGAGGGTATCTTCTACCTCATTGCCTCGCTCATGATCTTCGTCATGGGCGTCACCATGCTCAAGCTTGACCGGGCCAAGGCAAAGTGGCGCGTCAAGCTCCAGAGAGCATTCGAGGGAAAACGTGAGATACCGCCCTTTAATCCCAGATGCTTGTTACTCATGTAGGGATGACATACAGATACGGACAAGAGCACGTTCGCCGGTCGATGGGCACTGTTGATCCTTCCGCTGATCACGGTGCTCCGCGAGGGCCTCGAAGCAGTCGTCTTCGTCTCGGGCGTCTCCCTCGGCCAGTCGGCGACGTCCATCCCGATCGCAGCCATCACCGGCATCGTCTGCGGCTTCATCTGTGGCTTCGCGATCTATCAATTTGCTTCACGAACGAGTAAGCCTTTTCCAGCTTAATCTCCCCAAATACAGTACTAACTACGAATACCCACACAGCGCTTCGCGTCTTCCTGGTCGTGATGACCAACTTCCTGCTCCTCATCGGCGCGGGCCTGTTCTCAAAAGCAGTAAAATCGTTCCAGAGCAACGCGTTCAACGACCTGCTGGGAAAGCAGGTGGACGACTCTGGCGGGGACGGCCCCGGCTCGTTTGACGTGCGCGGGAACGTGTGGCACCTGGACTGCTGCAACCCGAACAACAACCTCGACGGCGAGGGGTGGATGATCTTTGGCTCCATCCTCGGCTGGGACAACAGCGCGACGCGTACGTACCCTCGCTCGTCGCTCCTGGTGGTGTGACTTACTGACGAGATTGGGGGAACAGTGGGCTCGGTGCTGTCGTATGTGTTTTACTGGTTGCTCGTCGCTGCGGCGCTTGTGCGCATGAAGTTTAGGGAGGGCCGGATGAAGCTGCTCGGGTTTGAGAGCGCGGCGGGGAGGAGAAGAAGAGTAGAGCGCGAGGCGCGGGAGATGCAGGTCCCGACGCTCTCGCAGTGAAAAGAAAACACTCGCATGGACGCGTGCTTCTTGGGTTGTAATTAATCACTGTCTGTAGCTACTTGCTTTGAACTTGCTGTATCGTATCGCTTTCTTGGTCGCCCACAACGAATCCAATATCCCAAATATTGCCGCCTAGTATTGGGATCCGGATCGCCCCCTTCTGTGACTATCAGATAAGGCTTAGATTCCGATGTCCGGGGGATATCTAATCAGAGCGGGTTCCTGTATCAGATAATCACCTGTCACCGTCTTGTCACATCTCTTCACGTTCATGTGCCGGGCTCGCTGTATTCTCTGGTCCCAAGATGTGCCCCATCTGGTAGGTTACTCTGGACTATAATTGCTGATGTAAATCCAAATGAGCTTGACGCAGTATTCTCCCCAAATAATCCGAATCCAAATGCCTCTGAAATATACTAGCAATCGAAACAATTAACTCTCTCCATCGCCACCTAACCTCCGCACAGTACAGTCCAATCAGCCCCATCCCGCCGTCAGGTGCGTTATCTGATACACTTAGCGTCGGGATTTTTGTGCTCGGAATAAGACGCACGGCGGCCGATATGATCCTGGCCTGAAAATATAGCTTCGACTTGACCTCGGTGGTAAGAAGTACGTGACATCATACACGCCATGGGCAAGAGGGTCAAAGCGGGGCAGCGAGCGTCCGTCGAGCGGGCGTCCGAGTCCGTCCGACTGCAAGTTCCGTGTAGATGGAGGTCTTCATTTTCAGAGATGCTATGGCTTCCTCTTCGTTTTGTGCTGTAATAAGACATCGCCGCTTGCTTCGCGGAGGGGAAGACAGAGTGAGACCCAAAACATGGCCCCGACCGGACTGAAGAAGCGTTTCAATTCATCGCGTCATAAATCCCTCAGAAGACACCCCGAACGAAAAACTACAACTAAGAAGACACCGAACCGCAGTAGTGGAAGACGGAAATGAAACGGGGAAGGTCTGCAGTACGGACTATTCTACATCAGTTTCAAAGCCGTCGTTCCTACCGTGTCTGCAAGTTTCCAGAGAACGAAGAACGGCGAGAAGGCTAGTTCGGGATACCCCTCGCCTCCCTTGCCTCCCTCCTCTTCCTCCCCACCGCGCTCTCCTTGCCAAACAACCTCGTTCGGCCCTAGAAAGAAACCCACATTCAGCATCCCAATGCCCGCCTATACACACCGCAAACAACAAGACGCACCTCCTTGAACTTCATATACACAAGCGTAGCAACAACCGCGAGCCAGTAGAAAACATACGACAGCACCGAGCCATCTGTCCACCACATCAATCAGCGCCTTTCTTCACGGACAAGAGAGAAAGGGGACTTACACGTCGCACTGTTCGTCCACCCGAATATCGCGCCAAAGATGAGCCACCCCTGCCCGTCGTAGTTGTTCTCGGGGTTGCAGCAGTCGAGGTGCCACACGGACGTGCGCACGTCGAACGAGCCTGGGCCGTCCCCGCCCGCGTCGTCGACGTCCGCGCCGAGGCTGTGTGATACAAGCGGTGTGAGCCGTGCAGGGGAAAGGGAGGGAGGGAAGGGGACGTACAGCCGGTTAAACTCGTTCGTCTGGAACGCCCACACGGCCTTTGAGAACAACCCCGCGCCAATAAGCAACAAAAAATTCGTCATCACGACCAAGAACACTCGCAGCGCTTTGTCGCAAACCATCAGCCCACCTCATCCAGCAAGGAAAGAGAACAACGACGCACTGGTGCGGCTGGCAAAGCCGTAGATGAGGTACCCGCACGCGAGGCCGCAGACGAGGCCGACGATGGCGGCGATGGGGATGGACGCGGCGGGCTGCCCGAGGGAGACGCCGCCGACGAAGATGACGGCCTCGATGCCCTCGCGGAGGACGGTGATGAGCGGGAGGAGGAGGAGGACGTAGCGAGAGAAGAGCGTGCGGCGGTCGACGTCTGTGTTGGGAGGGTTAGCGTGTGTCTGGGGGGCGAAGATACAGTGTATATATATGCGGACAGGTGGGGGTGCATATAAGAAGTAAGAAGTGACGCTTACCTTGCCCGTCAAACGCCTTTTGCAACTTGACGCGCCATTTGGCTTTGGCGCGGTCGAGCTTGAGCATGGTGACGCCCATGACGAAGATCATGGCGGATGCGATGACTTCAAAGATGCCTATTCGGAGGTATTCGATTAGTTGGAGTTTCAAGGACGCGGTGGGAAAGAGGGGGAGAATAAACGTGAGTATATGCTGGTAGGTGTATGCGCGGCATTTGTAGGTGGAACGAATGAAGAGGAACGTATCCCAAGAAACGAAATATGGATGCGTGGAGACACTCACCCTCCCACAGCTCCTCGGACTTGGACCAGAGGTCGCTCGCCTGAGTGAACCATACGGCAATGAACGCAGCACCGATGGCAGCAGCAATGACCAAGCCAATAGCACTGCCAATGAAGATCTGTATACCACACGTCAGTCCCGCGGTGCGTCGTAATTCAAGTAAAGTCCCCAAAACTCACCTGCAACCGCAGCTTTTTAATGAGTCTCTTCGTATCCACCACAACCTCCTCCTCGCTCCCGGCGCTCGAATCCGAGTCGCGCTTGAGCTCGGGCACGCCCGCGTCCTCGCCGCCCGCCTTTTCCTTTTCCTTTTCGCTAGACGGACGCGTCGAGATGGGCGGGCGCGCGTGCCGGGTGGTGATGCGCTGCGGGTCCTCCTTGACGATCTGCTCGACGAGGCCGAGGAGGACGGAGATGATGATGGCGGCCTCGAGCGTCTCGCGGAAGACGATGAAGAAGATGGGCACGGAGAACAGGTTGCGCGCCATGGCAGCTGGTGCTCACAGGGAACTGGGAGACTGTACCTCGCTCGGGTCAAGGGACCGCGCTCCCTGTGTTTTATGACCCACCGTCTCCGCGTGAGGGCGAATCGAGATTAGTGGATGGAACTGCAGCGCCCGCGTAAACGGTTCTCCAAATCTCATGTTTTCCAGCTTTTCGATCTTTGGAAATGGGGAAAATCGGAAAATGGAGCAGGCGATCGGTGACGGGTATGGAAGTTCCCTTCCTCTTCTGCCTCTACTTTGCATCTCTCGTACAGTGAACCACTTCCTGAGCTTGCCGTGTTCAGTTAGCACCAGCATGCGGGACTTGGCAACTCGGCGAGCGGAAGGCTTGACCATAGGCGAACTCAGAGACGCACGGCGCACCTGGCGCATATCAGATAAGCCTGGACCCCAATCTTATCATATCACCCGGCCGGCAAGGTAATCTGATATGACTTGATTAGATTGAGTAAATTAGCGTTTACGCGGTTCCGGAAATATAACCCACACGGCGCATACGTATTTAGTACTTTAGTACTTGGTGACGAAGACGTTGGCCACACAGCTGCATAATAAGGGCGACGCGCTGAGCCCTAAGAGAAGGATCGCGTAGCATGAATATATGTTCGCATTCGTGCACCATGGCCAGGGGTATGAACTATGAGTCCAAGGTGACGCGCCGCTGCTCAGAGTCAGTATGCTTTGCAGGGCCACTCTTCCGGCCGAGTAGCAGGGGAGTGCTGTCTCAGGAACGGCAAGACACGAGGACTCGGCGTAGCGCTAAGTATTGAGGTACACATGATAACCCAGCGTCCCGCCCACGTGAACTCGGAGTCGGCGCAATCGAATCGTACTCTGTGTATCATGGGGACATGAAGACAACGTCTGTCGATTCAGACGTCAGACCTCAGCAGACGTTCAGAGACTGAGGATGGGTCTTCTGCGTGGATGCTCACTCCTCGCAGCTCCTCTTCGGAGCTAGCAAGCCCAGGACACTAATTTCTGAGGACAACATACACTCGGAGGCCGGAATGTTCTGGGGCCTGACGGACGACTCAATTGCTCAGAGGCCTAGGGCGCGCATGGGAACTCCAACACTTCAACTCGACAAGTCCATTTGATCGTGTTTCGGTACGCCACGACTAGGACCAGGCACGCCCACTTGTTGCTATCCCCAGCATCCCACTAGCTGCGAAAGCGAACTCGGCCCCTGCAGGAAGATTCAGAGAACGCAGGAGGCCAGCCTAGAGATAACCCAGATACGTCGCCACCCACAATCAAGCTTCAGAATCCCAGGCAAGGTCAGATTTAGAGCACATGCATCATCGCCAGCTGACGGTCACCGGTCAGGCTTCTCCCTTGAAGGTTTCGGAAGGCAGTACATGGACAGATTCTCCACTTGGGCAGGCACTAGACTGAGAAGCAGAAGCTTGAGGCGGGACGATCCTTGGGCCACAGAGTTGGCGCGGACATAAGCACCGAGGTAGACGCGGAGAACCAAGACGCAGAAGTGGAGTGCAGAGACTGGGTAGGGCTGGAGGATAGCTGGGTCTGCGATTGAATGCACAGTGAGTAGGGCGGGACCTCCGAGTTGGAGGTAAGAAAGGAACAGCCAGGAATAGGACTTGGATAGGCTTGCGGTTCCGGTGGTCGTTGATCATGACGAGGGTTCCGCAATCCAAAACAGCCCATTGCCCAAGCCATGTCAAAACCCAAGGACGGCCATTGCCCAGGAAGCCTCCTTCCACAATCCCAGACCGCCCATTGAGCAAGGCGAACAAGGCACCCATCAGCTGACTCACCTCCGAATGAGCTTGGACGCCCATATCGAGTCGCCGTCGTGCTAATAAAGGCACAAGAAGCTAGTCCACAACGATTGTAACGCCCCAAGTCGAGTTCCGCCCTCCAACTTGGCTCACCGCCGTCACATGCAGCCCGTTGGAGAAATGCTCGACGCGATTGGCCAGTGCCGTGTGAAGAGGTGCTCGAGGTGTAGGCAGGATCGCCGTGTAAGGTATACTGCTCGCGCCGTTAGAAGGTGCCTGTTGTTGCCGCCGAGAACCGGTTCTAGACATACGAGCGAGGCGATATGGCTATAGAGAGGACGCGTGACGTTACTGCACCTCTGAGTGAGGCTAAGAGCGGGGGTAGTTGCGGGGGGTATTAATGTTCGAACGGCGAACGTGCTCTTTGTCTTGACCGCGACGTCTCTTGCACTCACTGCGACGTGTCATCGAAGGTGAGTCGACCCTCTTCTCCTGTGACGTGTCGTTCCCGAAGGGTTATTTTAGTTTCCTGCGATCGACGTTTTAGCTCTGATAACGTTAATTATTCCTCTCTCATCACTGATCTGTTAAATATGCGAAATAACCTGATAAAACTTCCTCCAGATTACTCCTCCACTACCGGCACCACGCTGAGGCAATTGTGCTCCGGAGCGCAACGGGTGCGGTGTGTTTCTTTTTTCTTGCGTGGTGGCAATTCATTCTGGAGGAGATCGCATCGGGGACGCTGCGTTATCTGATAAACTTTTGCATCTGGCCATACCGCCTCCGTTGACCTCTGCGTATTGATCCACTCCTTGGCGTTGGAATCTTATCAGATTCCCTTCTCCTCATATACGCCGCCCCCTGCCGTCATCTAATCGCGGTTTCCCCCTAGCACTCGACCCTCCCGTCCCGACAGCATGCTCTCCTCCGCCCTGCTCGCGCTGACGCTCGGCACGGCCTGCGCGCGCGCCGCCGTAACCGAACTGTGGTGGAACCTCACCTACGTCGAGAACGCCATCCCCGACGGCCTCGCTGAGAGGCGCGTCGTCGGCGTGAACGGGTCGTGGCCGTGAGTATCGTTGTGTCTATGCAGGAGAGTCCTGGCACTGAGTACTGAGTATTTATGTAGGCCCCCCTCCATTGATGTGACGACAAACGACACCCTCGTCATACACGCCACCAACAGCCTCGAGAATGTCGCCACCCTCCACCATCACGGCATGTTCTTCAACTCGACGAGTTGGATGGACGGCGCTTTGGGCGTTAGTCAGTGGTCAGTTTCTCTTGGCCTTTGCGTTAAAGCGGACGAATGCTCACCTGCTCATATACACTGACTGTGCCAGCGGTATTCCCCCAGGCTCTACCTTCACCTACACCGTCCCCATCAACTCCTCCGGCCAGCACGGCACGTACTGGATACACGCACATTCCAAGGTCTGCTCCCTTTTACTCTCCCTCAAGTCACCTTTCGAACATCATCCCTGACGACTCCTCTAGGGTCAATACGTCGACGGCCTCCGCGCCCCAGTGGTCATCCACCCGCCACAGGAGGCGTACGAGTACGACGACGAGTACGTCATTGTGCTCGGCGACTGGTACCACGACGAGCACGCTGTCCTCCTCAAGCAGTTCATCAACATTGCCAACCCCGGAGGCGCGGAGCCTGTACCTGGTCAGCTTCCTCTCTTACCCTTCTCTCTGTCCCTCTCCTCCTCCTCACCTCCCCTGCTTCTTCACTCCTCACATTCTTCCTCCTTTACCTTTTCCCTCTCCTCCTCTCCCACTCTTGCCCCTTCAACCTTACGGAGCACTGAACTGATCCCCTCCTCACAGACTCTGCCCTAATCTACTACGTCCACAACGGCACCTACCTCCCACCCATCGCTGGCACGACGCCCACGGACTGGGCGACCAGCAACGTGGGCTACAATGAGAATGCGACGCTGAACTTCCAGCCGGGCAAACGGTATCGGTAAGTGTCTTTGCAAGACATGAGGGTCACTTTCGGAGAATATTGGGAATTACTTATTGATCGTATTCGTGTCTTGCTTGTAGCCTGCGCATCGTCAACGCTGGCGCCTTTGCTGGGTTTTACTTCTGGATTGATGGACATGAGATGCAGATTATCGAGGCGGACGGGGTGAGTCTCCCATCCATTCCTCCTTCCCTGACCGCCGTGGTCTTCCGCTCCCTTCTTTTTAATCTCCTTTCATTTTCTTCTCTTAAAATTCGAATCGAATGCTCATTTTTTCGCATCGCAGACCGACACTGCCCCGCAATCCGTCTCCATGCTCAACCTCGCCGTCGCGCAGCGCTACTCCGTCCTCGTATACGCGCGCAACGACACCGACTCTGAAGCCAAGAACTGGGCGATCCATGCGAACATGGACACAGTAATGTTCGACACCGTGCCGGACACGCTCAATCCCAGTACGTCTCCCTGCCTCTTCCATCTCTCCTCTGGCGTTTGACGCCGGACGTAGACGTGACGTCGTCGATCTCGTACACTACCCCTCCCTCCTCGCTCTCGCAGATCACGCAGCTCGACCCCGCGGACGAGTACATAGATGTGGACGACACGGCGCTCGTGCCTGTGCAGGCGGTGCCGCAGCTGCCTCCGGCGGACAGGACGATCGAGCTGGAAGTGAGCTTTGATACGATGCAGGATGGGACCAACCACGCGATGTTTAATTTGATTACGTGAGTACTTCGGTGCACCCTTCTCTCGCTGGTAGGAGAGAGGTGAGCTAATGGTGTCGATGGGGTAGGTACGACGTCCCGATTGTGCCCGCCGTGTTTACGCAGCTGTCGTTGGGAGCGAACGCGTCGGTTGCGGAGGCGTACGGCCCGCTCTCGTTCGTGCTCAACCATCTGGACGTGGTGGATATCGTGCTGAAGAATGGGGATGCGGGGAAGCATCCTTTGTGAGTTTCTTCCCTCCGTCTCGCACTACACCTTACTCAATCGACGCCTTGCACCTGCGCTCGTTTCAAAGCCACCTGCACGGGCACCAGTTCCAGCTCATCGGGCGGGCGACGGACTATACCTCGGACGACCCTTCGCTGAACCCGCCCCTCCAAGAGGGCGAGGCGAACCCGATGCGACGGGACACGGTCATGGTGCCGTCGATGGGCTCCGCGACGATGCGCATCGTCGCAGACAACCCTGGCGTGTGGTTCTTCCACTGTGCGTGCCCGCCCTTGCTCTCTCAAAAGATAGGGCGACTGACTTTGGGCGCAGGTCATATTGAGTGGCACTTGGAAGTTGGGCTGGCGATCCAGCTGGTGGAGGCGCCGACGATCGCGCAGGAGCGCGCGGTGGGCCAGGTGCCGCAGTTCATGTACGACCAGTGTGCGGCGCAGAACCAGCCGTACAGCGGGAACGCGGCGGGGCACCAGGACCCGTACGATATGAGCGGGCTCACACTCGGCCCGTACCCGCAGAACAACGGCTGGCATGCGCGCGGGATTGGTGCGATGTTCGGGTGAGTGTTGATGCCACTTCCCCCGTATTGCGTGGTTGTGCTGATGGGTGTGCGGGACAGATGCGTGCTGACGGCGGTGATTGGGATGGCGACTGTGACGTGGTACTCGTTTGGTGGGAACTTGACGGATGAGGAGGTTGAGCAGGAGACGAGGGAGAGGCAGGCGAAGAAGGCGGAGCGGGGGAGGTTCTTTGGGCTGGGGAAGGCGGTTAGGAGTATGCGGGCGTCTTGACGCTGCCTAGACTAAAATGAACAGTGGCGGTTGTGGGTAGCTGTCATGTCGCTTTCTCTGTTTTGTACGTAGGGGTAGAAACGACTGTGCGCATGATCTCAAAATCTCGGTTGCGTGGAAGACAGCAAGTCCGGGAATTGGGCTGAAGTATCCGCGTCGGCGCCAGAGATGAGAGCGATCAATCTCGAACTACCATGCAATACCAAGCAGTGATGTACAACTGCCGCGGTGCTTCCAGATACGCTCATTGCATGTTTCAGTTGATCCTTAGGTCAGCTCGTTCAACTTGAAGGATGCCAGCAGTTTCTGCACGTCTTGCGACTCTTGGCAGATGATTAGAGTCGAGATTATTCGACCGGGTCACTTGTCAGCGCGTCGTCCATCGGTAGAAATCAGCATCTCACTGGAGCAATACTCAATGGCATGGCTGCGCAGTCTGTGGTTGGACTTGATTGTGCATGTGGACAATCAGTAGCTGTGACAAAATAGGCGCAGTTTACAATTCGTGCATCACGGACAGAGCATGAACGCACATTGTTTTACATATCATAAGTCATGGATTCCCCTGAAATATGCCAGAAGTGATCCAGATCACCCCAAGCGTCGGCACGAAAGAGCGCGGGGGTGGATAGCGAGGGCAGGCAAGAAGGGTATGTCAGCATACTGCCAAGAGAGCTACAAGTGGGACATAGAGCATAGATCCGAATCTTCTTATCTCTCAGCTGATTACCAAGACCAGAGCGTGGCATATTCGCGACGAAAAAAAGGGCTCGCCAGGAATACTCTGCTCGATCAGTCTGGCCTGCTGAAGCCCGCGTGATCTCCCAGGTCTTGTCATCATGAGATAAAAAGATGAGCATGGGTAAAGGAGTCAATAGAAGTGCAAGAGACTTGCATATCATAGACTCAGGGCTTCGCATCCATAAACTCCTTAGCATGACCGGGCGCAGCAAATGTGCGAACCAAAGAAACGACTCCCCTACGGAGTTCTACCTACATGTTGCGTGAAAGAGCAGAGAGTAACAGAGCTCTGAGAGGGCATCATGGCGGTTGAGAGGAAAGGAAAAGAAGGGGCGAGGGTACGGAGCTCAAATGCGCATGAGTGGCCGAACGCGGTCACGTGATGCCAAGGGCTGTGTGGCCCCGTGACCTGTGTGAGCCGCGCTAATACGCGCGTATGTCGGCCATGACCGAACTCGGTTTGAGGCCTCACCACACCAAATATCGTTCCGATGGTATGCTCAGCTGATTTCACGGTTGTGTTCAAGAAAGGGCTGAAAAACAGGTTGCAAATCTGCAGTATCAGTATTTCACCGAAGGTTTGCAATGTGATACAGTCCGTGCAAGCTATCATGTCTGATACTTGTTACAGGCGATAGGATATTGACGAAGAAAGACAGCAAGAGTGCTGAAGCATAAGTGAAGCTGGAGAGCATCATCAGGGATCAAGCTGCCCAGCGTAGAGGTACGTGTCGACCTGTCGTGATTGCGAAGGGTCGCGCAGCGTCCTCGAAATGTACAGATGCCAGATACTAGTACTGCGAGAGGAGGACGAAGCACTAACTTCACCGGCAATCAGTCTCTGGAACTCTCGTCCGCTACATCGGTTGCGGGACACATACCGATAACTCGACTGCAACTTCAGATACGCCCCTTGTGCTGTCGTGATCCCGTGCGCGCGGAGCGACACGAATATTCCGCGCATGACGCCCTCGGCCAATGTTCTTCACGGGCAAACCCATGATGGCAACACCATTCATTTCGAATCCTCCAACAACTCCCGATCAGCCTGAGACGGAAGCCGAGCGCGACGTGGGGATGAACGTGCAAATGGTGATGGAATTATGAGCCCCGATTTGGATGACGACTTTGTGATGGGGTGCCGCCTTGGCTGCCTGCTGATATTGGTGATGCGCCTAGTGCCTGAGGAGCTCAGGACATGGTTGATGAGTCAGCGAGAGCCGGTATGTTCTGTCAGTTCATCGGCAAGTACTGCAATTGACTTCTTGTTATATGGAAATTATAGAATACAAATACTGAGTGGTGATGTACAAGTGCCGTATTACTTGCAGTTGGGTGATGCGCTAATCACGCGTTTCAGCTATACTTCTGAAGCTTGGCGTGGAACAGCTTCAGATCCGCGAGCTCGTTCAAGGAAACCAGCACTTTCTTCAGCTCTTCCGGCCCTTTGGAGATAACCTCATGGTGCTCCTGCGTTCCCAGCATCAGCACCATACTACACCTTACCTCGACACAGAAAATGATGCCCACCTCCACAGAATTCCAGCCGAAGACAAGAACCACCCTGTCCTCCTTCTCCATAGTGGGTCCCCAGATCGACAGCTCCGAGGTGCTGGTCAGCTGATCAAGGAGCGGCACGAGCTGTTCCATCGTCTTGCCGGGCTTGAGGGTGAACGTGGCGACCTCGGTGATTGGCTTCTCGAGCGCCTTCGTGACATCCTTGTTGAACTTGATGTGCACCAACTCGAAGGGGCCACCCAGAGCAGGCTTGAGCGTCTCGATGAGCTTGGGGTAGACGGGCGCGTTCATGAGAGCGACATGGTGCTCATAGGTTTGCCATTCTAGCGAACGTGAGGTGAAATTGCAGGTAGGTGCAAGAACGGAAACTACATACGGACGAAGGAGTAGCCCTCTGATGGATCTTCGACTTGTGGGCCGTGGTAGGTGCTGGAGAACGCAAAAAGTGATTCCCGTATGCTTTCGCCATGATCGCCGCAGAAACGCACCTAAGGGCCCCGTCCGTAGCATCAAGTATCTCAATCAGCCCCTTCAGCACACCCTTATCCTTCTGGTATGCCTCAGACGAGGTAAAAGTGACGAGCTCAGTGACCGGCTGCGACATGGTGGACTTGGCAATCGGGTAATAACGCTACCCCAGCCATGTCGATGTCATATATACGCTCTCCGATGAGAACGAATCGTTCCGAATCGTATTCCATTATTTCCCGAGGGTGAATTGGTGACGAAGACACGATGACTATCAGGAGCAATATGCCACCTGGTCATTTCGTTCGGCATCATCCTTAAGTGATATATGATATTAGTGTTCCGATCATCAGCTCGAACTGCACTTGGACATCCCGCGAAAATAATCCTTATTAGAGAACATGCAAGGGTCGTCCTGGGGTCTAATTAGACTTACAGTTATCGATCCTCCTGCCCATTAATACGTCGTCTGGCTTCAACTCTGCTGTGTATTTCATGCAGAGGTACTACATCAGTGTGGACGACATCACTGTTATGCGTACCTGATATTAGAGTGATTCTCGCTCAACCATCAGAAAAGACCGGCAATGCCAGTTTTTTTCGTCACGCATTGCCACTTAGAACTCATTTCCACAGTGCAATATTCAATGATGGTGTACAGCAAGGAGAACAGCCGGCGCCGACGGTGTCCTCGTCGAAAAGCGAGAGCTGTCCCCGTGACCTGCATCACACTCGCCGATCATACATGTACGAAGTCATAATGCTATGCTTCCCTTGTTCCTCGATACAGCATAAAGTCTCGATACCTGCGCGCTATCATGTATTTCGTTTAATACTTCTGAAGCTTGCTGTGGTACAGCTTCAGGTCGGCGAGCTCGTTCAAGGATACCAGCACTTTCTTCAGCTCTTCCGGCCCTTTGGAGACAACCTCATGATGCTCCTGCGTTCCCAGCATCGTTATCATACTAGACCTTACCTCGATACGGAAAATGATGCGCACCTCCAAAGAGTTCCACCCGAAGACCAGAACCACTCTGTCTTCCTTCTCCAAAGTGGGTCCCCAGATCGACAGCTCCGAGGTGCTGGTCAGCTGATCAAGGAGCGGCACGAGCTGCTCCATCTTCTTGCCAGGCTTCAGGGTGAACGTGGCGACCTCGGTGATCGGCTTCTCGAGCGCCTTCGTGACATCCTTGTTGAACTTGACGTGCACCATCTCAAAGGGGCCGCCCACAGCAGGCTTGAGGGTCTCGATGAGCTTCGGGTAGACGGGTGCGTTCATGAGGGCGACGTGGTGCTCGTAGGTTTGCCATTCTAGCGGATGTGAGGAGGATGTAGCGGTGGTGCGAGAGTCGGGAAATACGTACGGACGAAGAGGTACCCCTGGGAGGGATCTTCGACTTGTGGGCCATGGTAAGTACTAATGAAAGCAAAAGTATTTTTGTTATGCCTCTGTTGTTATCGCCGCAGATATAACCCACCTAAGCTTCCCATCCGTAGCATCGAGGATCTCAATGAGTCCCTTCAGGACACTCTGGTCCTTCTGGTAGGCCTCAGACGAGGTAAAAGTGACGAGCTCAGAGACCGGCTGCGACATGGTGGACTAGGAAAATCGGATAATGCATCTCCAGCCATGTCGAGGTCATATATACGGCTTCTGATGACAAAGAATCGTTCTGTATCGTATTCCATGATTTCCCAAGAGTAGATTGGTGACGAAGACGCGATGATTATCAGAAGCAATATTGCCACCTGGTTATTTGGTTCGGCATCACCCTGCGGTTGGATAGTGTTCCACCTTAAGTCGAACTTGCGCATAGAACTCGACTTTAATCCCTTGCGACAGCTCCTGTCCGTCTCGACTCTCGAGACTGTCCTGTTTATTTTCTTTACTTCTGGACAGTGCGATGACCGGCAACAGACGTGTACAGCGTATCAGCAGATGTCAGTTCATGGAAACAGACGCTCGATCGCCCATGCGAAGATTTTCTCCTGATTCCTACACTGATGCGCCTTCGACACATCATCATCTTTCTGTCTTTTCTCTCTTACTGATATACACACAGTCTTCCTCGTTATCACCAGTTGAGTCGCCCGAGCGGTAACTTGCATACGCAGATAGCAAGGCACAGGCATCTTCGCCTCTCCCGTACTATTGATATCGAAGCCGCGGATCAAGTCATTCTATTACACCGAGGTATGTTATGTTTGGATGACGCGCCCGCAGAACCACGAACTGTCTAACACCTGCAACCTGTGGAACCGACATCGCGCACCGGTATGGTGTTTCTCCGATATACATTTCGATGCATACCTTGTCAAAGTTCCTCTTGACACTCCATAGCCAAGCACCGCATTGCAGCATCAGCGGCTCCTGTAAAAGAGTTACGCTGCGCGGAAGGTACGATCATTCTACCTCTTCTTGAGATATCCGAATGGCTATTAATAATGCTAGCCTTTATTTCTGACTCTACTATCAGGTGTCACCCTTTGGCCGACGGCAATCGTTGGAAAGTCGGACGGCTCGATGTCTGTAACACTGGTTGTGCCCTTAGCTCTGCCGCGACGAAGCTGCCATAGGCCGCAGTCCGATCCTGAACCGAGTACGCTCGTCAAGAATAGACCAAAGAAAATGCTCAAGTGCTGAACTCCGATAGGTCATCACTAGGGAGTACGTCAAGAGAGCGGCAGCCGCGTTATGCAGTCCAGTCCATGCCCTTCCGATCGCCATGAAATCACTTTGCTCCCAGGGCGTGGTCCCTATCCTAGGCTCGTTGCCATTCTACCAAGCACGTGATTGTGCCCCGATTGCAGGTGATTGCGGGCCTTGGCATGGGTGGTACTCGCCGGGCTTCACACGACGTGCACCGGTTTCTGCTATCAGGTCTAGCGCCGGCATTGTTCATGCTGGCTTCTTCTACAGACATCTGCAGGGTTTTCGGCTCCGGCATACGAGGACTGCGTACATAGTCATGGAGGAGGCAGTCGCTCTATGTCCTATGTCTGACGCGTTGGGTGCAGCGGGCACTCATCCTCCTCTATAACGGAGTGCTTGAGCGAGCTACATCGTATCCCGCTATACGATCACGCTCTGCACGAATATACGAAGGCAACTATGCAAATTTTACACTCGCGGTGTATTGATTCTGGAGTCTGTCGGTATGCTCCGTGCGTCTAAGCAACCGCAGTTGTTATACGGAATCCACTTCGTGATGTGTGTCGCCTTTTGCCACTGCCAACGCTCTTGCATCTTCTCCCGACCAAGTCAGGGATGACACCCTCCGCCGGAATTATTGCGGAATACTTGCTATATCTGGTGGTGTTCTGCAGAGCAGAATCACTTCCGTAGGCCCCCCCTTGTTTCTCGAATATCAGTCCGCATGGACCGGTGCTTACCACCTTCCACATTCGACATCTATCAAAGAAGTGAGTAGATCACGGAGTACTACCTTGTTCCTTGATCTTCTCCGCTGATATGAAGCGTGCAAGACCTATCCAAAGAGCAAGACTGTGCCTGGACAGCGTCTCAAGGCTCCACTGCCAACTATGCTCCCGCGGGAGACCCGGTGAGACAGTCATCCGCTAGGCTCAATCAATCTTGTAATCATGACGCTTCTCTTTTTATTGATTGTTCCGCAGCAATAAATTGTAATCGCAAAGAACGGTATCACCGAGACATTGCCATCGTCTTCTGCGGCCTTTCTCGGACAGCGTACGTTCTCTGAGAGGCCTTAGAAGACTAGTGCGCCATCATTTACGGAAACGTATGCATCAGTACGGAATGGTGGGCGCTTCCCGGAATATCGGAGCGGACGTATTTAACCCACCACTGAAAAGCGAGAAAGCGATCACCCGGGCTTGCTGATGAACACCGAGCGGCTATCTTTCGGTGTTGATTATGAGGATATCCGGACGTGAGAGTGCGAGACAACTCCGGTCAGCTACCTCCTCGAGGGGGTTGCTGGGGAATGCGCAGGCCGCCAGCGGACAGTTCGGGCTGATCTCTACGGCAAAGACGGGTTAACGAGAAACTTCTGCTCCAAGGAGTCAGATGGGTCAACATGTGGTGATTCGTTTCAGGTTCGCCCGTTGCGGATTCCTGACGTCGAGATGCCCACAACATCCGGAACTCCTTTATATCCGTCTTTCCGCTCGTTTGACAGGCCCGATTGGCGCTTAGCGCTTAGGCTCTTTCTATTGTACCTTTCACTCATCGCTTCTTCTTGTCCCTCAGATTCTCCCCAGCATCCCGCCGATGCACCAAGCACTCGTTCTTCCTGACCTCCTGCGCGAGATCCTCAGCCATCTGCAGGTGCAGAAGCGATGGAATGATACTGCAGATACGAAAAGAGAGCGGCAGCACCTCATCTGGGTTGCCCTCACCTGCAAAGCGTTCCTGGATCCCGCATTGGATGTCCTGTGGTTTCGGATAGATTCGCTCACGCCACTCCTCAAACTTCTCGATGGATTCCGTTGGGCAGGAGACTTCTACGTGAGCATATCCTATCTATATCGCGTCGCTTCTCATCCTGTTACATCATCTAACAGGTCATCGGCGGGCCACTCCCACCCGAAAATCTTCTTCGTTTCAATCGTTACGCGGAAAGCGTCCGTGAACTCGAGTACAGGCGTGATGAGTACATTCATCCGTCGATCTTCCACCGTCTTCTCGTGACACGCCGTGCACCCTTACTGCCGGGGCTACGTGTCCTACAGTGGGAAGACGCGGATTCATCCTCCCTTGAGCCGTTCTTCCTGCTATCTCCAAGTCTCGAACGAGTGGAGATTAAACTTGCGTATAGCAGGACAGTAATTCCGGACGATCATGCTTTCCAGGCATTCATGTATGCCCTGGAGGACACAGCACCCTTCCTGCAGCATTTCTCATTCTCCGGCACACTGCGACATAATTATCTCCAGTCCTTACCAAGGTTCGCGACCTTGCGGTCAGTCAAACTCGTTGGAAAGGCACCTCTTGCCGAGAGTGAGATCCCTGTTGCCCTCACCACGCCCAACATGTATTACTCCTTCTCCATCTTGGAACACCTCACGAGTCTGGACATCGATGTCGATGGACTCCAGACATTTTACGACCTTCATTACTACCAGTTCCGTGCCCTGCGTTATCTACGTCTTTCTGGGCACTTGAACATTATCATGTCCACACTCGCCACCGTTTCGACCGGACAACTGGAGTGTCTCGAACTGTACTTCTCGAACACGAAACCCCATGATCTTCCCACTCTTTTTGTCAAAATTGCGCATCGATTCCCTCGGCTAGGCGCCTTAAAAGTACATGCAGCTACGCCCTCCTGGCGGCAACCCGTGGAGCAGCTTCCGTTCGCGAACGTCCTGGGACCGCTGCTCAGCCTGAGCCTCCTAGAGGACGTGAACCTGGAGTTGGAGAATGTCGCGCTCGTCATAGATGATGAGAACATGGCGGCTTTGGCTGCGGCATGGCCACTATTGCAGAGCTTTTCTTGCCACTACTCTGTGGTGTCCAGTAGCATCTCGCCAACGCTGTGGTGTCTCTTCGCGTTTATATACCACTGCCCTTCACTCCTCAGCCTTTCCATACACGTGCGCATGAGCATGCCTGCGGCGAATGGCTGGCAGCCAAGTAGTGTCCATGGGTTGAAAATGATCGACCTGCTGGAGTGGCCAGGCGACTACATCGATGTTGCACAGACGGCGATGATACTAGATAGTCTGTTCCCGAAGCTGGACCTGGAGACTATCACGAAGGAGTCGTGGAGGTCATCCACTTGGCAAGCTGTGTTCCAGACTATGCTGCGGGGCAGAAATGCCTGGCATGTTCAGGACGGGACCATGGTTATGATGCCTCTAGGCATGGCAAACATGTGAAAGATTCACTGGCGGGTTAAAGGAACAAATGGTGAGACATTGCATATTTCTTGGAAGCCAACATCGTACACTACTGAGCACACGGATAATACTGAAGCAGGGATCTCTCAGGACGTGATCATCATGTACAATCACTGTAATACATTTTAGATTTGCGGGAGTCTGGTAAAGACGGAGAGTGCAATCTATAAGAAACCACAGCCTAAGCTTGCAGCTGCGACGCATGGTAGCAAAACCGTTCCCAACCTCCATCATAGTATACCTTACTGTTTACAACGAACAAGATACAAGCGTAAAAAGCCAATATATACAAGCGCCAGGAGAAGCACGAGATCACTCATCGGCGCTAGCCTTCTTCAGCGTGTCCTGCCAATCTATGGCTAATTTCGGCAACATCTTACTTCGGGCTGAAATCAAAGATTAGCTTTGCAAAGGAACACGACATCCGTTCAACCTCCACGTACCAAAGACGTTCAGAACTTCCCTGAGAAGATCCCGCTTCGAGAAACCCAACACGCTGGGCGCCCATGAGTCATCCTTTCCAGGACGCCTGTTCAACAGGTCAGCCTCCATAAGGCAAACAGAACGCTCAACAGGCAGGACAACTCACCAATAAACTGGCCCGAACAACTCCCTAATCAGCTCCTCCGCCTTCCCCCTAAAGCCCTCATCCGCGATCTTCTTCGCATACACCAACAACGCCTGCTTGTACTCCTGCGGACTATCCACCGCCTTCGCCGTATGCATCTTCGTCTCCAAATGCCCCAGCGTCAGAGCAACGTTCCACCACCCGGGTCTCGCTTGCCCTGGCTCGATGTATCCGTCCTCGCCCGGGTTCGGCGACGCCAGCTCGCCCTCGATGGCAGCCACGATGCCCCGCGCGGCGACCTGCGAATTGGCGCGCTGCCGGCTTTGCCATGCGTCAGACCCGGCGGCCCACCACCGCTCACTGAGCTTCACCCAGCACGACAACGAGGGGTCGTACGAGTAGGCCACACCGTTCGACATTTGTATGACGGGCGTACCGTTCGGTCGTACGGACGCGGAGAGTATAGTCGCCAGCCCGGCATCCATAAGAGATTGGATCGACACTGGCGGGAAGTACGTGCCCCGCTTCTTGACATCCCACACATACACCATAGCACTCGCCGTAATCGCCATAAGAGCACCTTTACTAGCATGCAAAGACGTAGGCGGGCTTCCAAGCGCAAGCGTCGGCATCAACCTGCCACGACAAATGCATATCAGCCAAACTTTCCTGCCTGTGCTTCCGAAGCAAGAAAAGACACACCGTCGTCCTTGTGGCGAATACACATTCACACTTCCATCCTCACTTACACACGCACAAAACATGCTGGTCGCCGCCAGCGCCAGGACAGGACTCGGCAAATAATCCAACCACTGCACCTGCTTCCGGCTCACGAAGCTCACCTCAAAGCGATCCCCATTCTCTGAGTTCTTCGCCTCAAACACCGCGTCCTCCCCGCTCCCTGGCCCTTCGACCTTCGTGCTCAGATACGTGAGGAGTGGGGGCACTCCCAAGACGATCTTCAACCCGACCCCCATCCAACTACGGTCAGGAAGAGGAGACTGTCGCCCTATCTCCTTCACCACGACCGTCTCCCTCGGCCTATCCCCACCCAACGTCCTTGGCCGACTGGGCCTACTCTCCTCCCCTAAATCCGCCGCGCTCGCCTTCCGCTTGCCCTTCCCGGACTCGTCGAGCGCCTCGATCCGCACGTCCAACCCGCGCTCCATATCCACATCGAACGAGTAATCCGCAAAGCTACTCGATGCCTGAATCGTAGACATAGACGGCGACGATGGCCGGCTGACCCCGTGCATAGGAGGCGGCGGCAGCCTAATGCCCGGGGCTGAAAACGCGTGCGGCGCGTCTTCAAAGCTGCGAGATGCAGAGGGCGGCGGGCGGAACACTGCTTCCGATATGGACGCGGAGGGCACGCTCGCCGTCGATGCAGACGGCACATTCCTCATACTCATCGGCCCAACTCTCTTCTTGTCCTTCCTCTTCGCCACCAATTTATTGATCCTCTCCCCTCCTTCGTTTGCTTGGGCGCCAAATTCACTGTGCACTTGCACTTGCTGCTGTGCCTGGACAGCGGAGGATGGGGCCGTGTGCGAGTACCCCTCCGGCAAAGGCGGGGCCACAAAGCCAAACTTATGAAGGTACTGTTTTTGGGCGGAGAAGGGCGCAATGCCTTCTAGCTCCTCGCGCTCGAAGTTGAACACGCCTAGTGTGCCGTCGGAGGAGACAGCGTATAGGGTCAAGCCGTCCCACGACCTTCACCATGAAAATGTATAGGTGAGTGCGAGGTGGGAATAGAAAAGGTGAGCACGTGGGTACGGAAAGTATCAGAGACAGCATACCAGCTGAGATCCATGATCTGCCTATCAAAGGCCTCCTTCGCCACAATAATCGGCCGCGCTGACTTCGTCTGCCACACCGACACCGACCGGTCGTCCGCACCGAGCGCAACGACCGAGCATATATTTGATGTTTTCACTTCGCCATCCGGGTCGCGCAGGAAGATATGCGGGTTGTAGCTCTGTCCGTCCGCACAATAAGCGAGAGGGAGGTGAGTGAATTGATGCGAGGGAAGTAGGGAAGGGACGCACAGCGACTTCAATCGTATTCTCGTGCCCGACAAGGCTGATCTCGCTCGTCCAGGTGTTGCGCGATATGACAGCAGCGATGAACACGAATCCTTTATTGTTAGTCGCATTCGACGCTGTGATGTGTGCACCGTCGGGCGACCAGCTGTATCATATGCAACGTCAGCCTCTAGCGTATCCCTCTGCACATGTATGCGTTTACACTCGTACCTTAAGCGCCGGAAGAACGTGCTCCCCGGCGAATCCTCAAACGGCTTTGTCACTTCCGCCTCCAAACCCCAGTCAGTTGTTCTCCAGATTTTGACGGAGCGGTCGTCAGACTGGGTAGCGAGAAATTCGCCCACAGGATCCCAGCAGACGCCCTTGACGAAGCCGTTATGCTGGTCCAGTTTCCGCAGGCGCTCTGCAATAATCGGAGGCTGGTGAGGTTGGCTTGGGATTGAGAGTATGGTTGAGGGAGGTGGGGAAGAGGCTGGATTGGAGCGTACCTAGCGTGTAGCCGCACCAGACGAGGACTTGGGAATCGAGACCTACGGAAGCAATGTAGCGGTCACCTGGCGACCATGCAAGATCCGTCACGTCTATGTGGTGTTGGAGTTAAAGATAAAGATAGAGTAGGGTTTAGACGCACCGCTTTCGTGTCCTGGTAGTCGTTTCATGGGTTTCCAGCCTTCCACGTTCACCTCGTCCGAACCCCAGACCTTACCCTTTGCCGAGCTATATGCCATTCAAACCCATCCTTTAGTGCAAGTCCAGTAGACGCTCACGGGTCTAAATCCCATATCATGACAATCTGATCATCGCTCCCGCTCGCAAGCCACCTCCCCGAATGTGCCCAGCGCACACAAAGCACAGGCCCGGTGTGCATCGCGAGCGAGCACAGCGCTTTTGGGGGTTTGTTCGAAAGCTCCGACGCTTCATTGATGATAGGTTTGGTGCTCCATATTCGAACTTTTGCGTCAAGACCGCCCGTGGCGATTCGCGAGTCGTCTGGGTGAACATGGACGGAGAATATGGAGAGGCGTTTGGTTTGGTCGCCTTTGAGTGAGGTATCTGTACGGAACTGTTCAATCTCAGCTCAAACATGAAGACAGAGGCACTACCTTTGTGCGCTACCCATGCTGGCTTGGTGAACCTCATTTCTGGCGAAATGCAAGTGGCAAAGGACCAGATCGACTGCTTGTAGCCTGTACCACTGTTCTGGTGCCAGTACACGTGGCGGAACCGAGAGTATATATAGCCAATTTTCTCCTTTCCTTGTTTCTTTACGACCAGCCGCTTACCACTCCTCTAACCGCCTTGTCTGACTTGGAAGGAGTAAATATCACTGCTGGTCCAGAGTGATTCAGATCCGCTTTCGCTAGCAGCTCTATGTTTCGTCCTCAGGCGAAACCATGATGGACTCCTAGATAGTGGTGAGAACTACATCTACACTATTGTTCGTTCTCCGGTGTCTCCAGGTCAAGTATGACTACAGTAGTTGGTGTTCCAGTCCTACCGCACACCTACTACAAAAGTCTGGAACCGGTGTTAGGTACAAAAGCTGAATCACCAACACCGTCTGCCTCGCTGCCTTGATGGCACGAAATGTCTTATACAATGTACTCCAGACTACATTTTTCTATGAACGATGTCTCTTTCCCCTCATCGCCGGCTCTGCTCAATCACACTGCTGTATGGTAGATCTTGCGATTTTGCACGCAATTGGATCTGGCGCAGGCTCGATAATGGTAGATCTGCATGGAAAAAAAAAAAAAAAAAAAGAAAAAGAAAAAGAAAAAGAAAAAGAAAAAGAAAAGAGAAAACTCGGGGAAGGTATGTCATGGCACGTCTATGTAGGACTATGTAGAACCTATACAGCCCGTGTTTGCTAAGAATTCAGTATATTTTCTTCCCGGCCTACGGCCGGGGGTGAACGCGACCATCTGCAACAATATTGAGACCCCGCTCAGTATCTGGTAAATTGAAGCTCCGCTCATTATCTGGGACCTCTGCTCGAGCACTTGTTTTGTCTACAAAAAATACTGAGACTTTTGCTAGACCTTCCTAAGTGTTATTAGGGTGTCTGAGCGCGTCCATAGTATTTCACGATGTGTTTCAGCCTTATAGCATTTTACATGCTCTCACTACTCCTACCGGGATTTGCCGAGCATCCGCCCATATTCAGACTCCGATATCATTGAGAGCGATCTTGTTCTCCTGCAGCGGCAGGCGTGAACCGCATCTGCCAGCTACATGAGGCGTAAAAGTTGGTAAGTATAGCTAGGTGTCAAAATGTTCATTAGAGTGGCTTACGACCCCTGAAATAAATCAGAAATCGATGCAGTGGCTTGTGACCCTCTTTTGTACTTTGATTGATGTTGTAGAAGCGTAGGAGAAGGCCATAAATCTACTACCTACCTTTATACTTATATAAATTTTACTTTCGCAAGCATTTACAGTTCTCCAGTCCATTCAGGAATCCTCATAACTGACATACCAGAGTCAGAGATGTTCAGCCACTCAAGCTCAAGCCTGTGGGAATACTTACGTAACTCCGCTCATTATCATAATCATTATCATGCAGAGCCACGAGTAACCTCCCCTGGCGCAAGGTTCAATTGCAAGGATCGACCTAGAACGAGTTTCTGATGTGCCGCCACCTCCATGAAAGCAGTATCTCCAGGCATACTGATGAACCCTTACTATTAGTGGAAACGAGAAGGCCATCTGCAAGAAACTCGGGTTTTTTGACGTTCATCATTAATGCTGCGGTAGACTTACCATCGTTGCCAGCTCACCATCACGTCACAATCGAATACTGAGCGGCATACCAGTTCTGGCATTTGAACCCCCCCGTGATATCGTATGCGCCTGAAGAGTACCAATCGACCCTAAATGTCCCAGTCTATGCCACACTGGCGATTGGTGAAGAAAGAGTACCACTGAGCGACGTCCCGATGCCATATCATCTTCCCCACCTCATCCGTGACAGCACCCTCCATCCGCAAGACTGACATCGCGAACCTACAACCGGTGCGTAAGCGTAAATCGACAGTCGCCGAGCTCGACCCAGACAAAATCCAGTACTGCGTGGCTCCCATCGTATGCAGATGGGCGACAGCGCCCGTAAATTCATACCTGCATGACGGGTAGGTGAGTCGAATGTGTGCCTTTCGCGATCGACTCACCGCTGTCGAGCTGCTCGCCACAGCCGACTGCCACAGTAGTCCGAGTACCAGAACCCGCTGCAATCTGTGCTAGACCCTTTGAAGGATCTGAACGTTTAGTATGTACGACAGTGGCAACATTGCAGGGAACCGTGCCCGAACGTTAACAACCGAAGCCTTAGCCACAAACCCCCGTCTGCCCCATTCCACGACAGGCTCCAAGTCCCGTCCGTCAACTCACGCCCACTCACCTCCATCCATATACTCAAGTGAGGAACGTTGCTGATCCTCTCGATATGGCAAGGTATGCGGATACGAGCAGAAGAGACGACCTCACGTTTCATGTTTGGTTTGGTCTTCTACGGATCTTGGGCCATCGAGACGGTATTGACGGTATCCCATGCGACAGCCGCAAAACCTGGGGAAGGGACGCCGCAAACACGGAGCCATCTGCGGAGGATATTGCGAGGTCAAATAGAGTCGGTGAAATACAGGACGAACCCTGGATTGCCATTGAACTGTTTATTCTCGTACGATTCGTTGCCATGAACACTCCGGTCAGCTACATAGAGGGCAGCAAGAAGAATCAAACGTAACAATGATCCTCGGGATCCCACACGACCCGCCACAATATAGCAGAGACCGGAGCATGCTATTGGCAACTCGATAACAGCGGAGAAGCCACGGGCTGAGGAGTTCACCTCGAGATACCGCGAGTATTCGCCGCCTCCAAGTGGTGTGATTCAATCGTGCCAGTCACGAGGTCTTCAATCGGGCGTTAATCAACAGACTGCTTGCTAATGAGCACCCGAGGACGGAAAACACACCCATTCAGTCGGGATTCCTGAGCGTAATGATTGGAATATCAGACGGGCACGCATCCAACGGACCTTGTAAGCAGATCCGGCTGAACAAGGCAGGCCGGACCTAACTGGACTAACACAATCCGCCAGGGTGGTTATGCTGGTGCGTTGGGAGCTTAGATAGGCAAGAAGACCGCCGATCTTGCTCACATGATGAGAGACGCTCGAGTGTTCGAGCTGCCGAGCTGCAATCTCTAGAAAGTCGTGGGTTGCGTACGATGTATCGCAAAACCAAGCGGCCTTCGGGCGCTGAATATACGGGATGGGTCTGAGTAGGAGATGGCAGTGAGGTAAGGCCGATGCTCTGCGAGCCGGAGCGAGGATCGTCCCAGTGATACCAAGACCATCCTGGCTGCACCGGAGAATGAAGGCGAACCCTGCCCACTCCGACAGCCAGAGAAGTCAAGGCTGGCGTTGTGGAGCACCAAAACAAGCCGATGGATTGCAATCTGCTGAAGAGAAGCTTTGCCAAGCCGACGCACGGAGCGGGATGAGCGGTGTGAAGGGAAGGATCCCACGAAGGTTCATTATCATCTCGAGATCCGGGCTGATTCCTGGTTTCATGCTGGATTATATTGAGACCTGTACGCCGGCGCTGGAATTGCGGATAGACCAACTGTAGGGTCGATAGAGGGTGTGCCTTCGACGCAAAGTAATCTCTTGCGTTCCCAAGGCCGCGCCGGAGAGACTGGGACAGAACCCGACACAGCTGATGTACAGAGCCATCCTATTCCTTCTTACGCGGAATGAAACCAAGTTTGAGAGTGAGTAGAGTTGGCCAAGCGCAAATGGTTTTGGAAGCCAAGCTTTGTATCAAAGTAGATTAGGGAGCCAAGAGTTGTGTCGAAGAAGTTCAGGGAGCCGAGCATTACGTCGAGGTAGCTCCGATGTGCGCTGGAAAGAAGAGGACGATAGCATTCCATACCTATCAGTGGTGTATGATGTGTATGTAGCACCACCAGCCACGCCGATACCTCAAGGGCAGGTATGCCGGACTTGTTCGGCGAGCGGCCGGGTTTGTGTCGTGAAAGGGGGTTCTGTTGGCGAGCTTGAGTAGTACGTATGAATTTTCAAGATTCCCCCATCCTGGCGTTTTCGTGAAGCTGCACCTTGGTCAGGCTGTCCAGGAGTCCGCCAGGATGTACCGAGTAAGAATCTACAGAAGATAATCAGACCGAACCACCGGCAGTGCTCGCCAGGTTCATCGAAGGTGATGGTCATGAGTTTGGCAAACCCTGCGATACTGACGATCATGGAGACTTCCAGGAGCGCGGCTGACGATAGAAGTAGAGATAAGCACGGTATTATTGCAGCGTACCCCATCGCTTCCTGCAAGTAGCATCTCAAGCCACTTTAATGGGGCCGAAGCAGGTTAATCGCTTAATGGTCGTAATGCAACATGTAAGAGAGCCGGCATTTTGCCTCCGAGAGGGAACTCCGCCGGCGCATGGATGTTCCCCGGACAGAGGGGTCTCAAAACACGAGTATCAAGGTTCGTGGATTACAAGGCATGCTAATCGTGAATTGTTTCGGCATTACATGAAGCTTGGTTGAGAGGATCCGGGAACTCACCCTGAAAGGGACCCTGCTCTAGTGAGCGCCGGTAAATGCAGTTGCTGCAGACGACGGTCGTATGGTCAAGACCCGAAACAGGGTGTTATCTACGGTTGCACGTTCGGTCAGGAAAAGTAGCGAGGGAACGACCGGTCGGCGAGGTCACTCGGCCATACAAGGTGACAAAGTCCGCACATGGATCAGTGAATTTACGGTCCTGGTAAACGAAGGAAGGCAACCCATCGAACGGATTCGGGGCAGGTTATGCGTGGCGGGTGGCGCGGGTCAAACAAGGCAAGCGGGCAGCCACCGGAAATTGCCGGTTGAAGGTGTTGATGGAGGTGGGCAGTATTTTGATGGCTTTGCACCGAGCGTATTTGTACACCTGCACTTTACCCCATGAATTCTTCCAATTCCCGCTGCTAGTGCTGGCCCCAGCTCAGCCCCCGCTCCTGCCACAATGTCCCCTCCTCGTCCCATTCTCAAACGTTCCCCCGCCACCCTCCCCCTCGAAAGCCCGTCTCCCTCGCGTCGGGCCACAGAGGGGGTCCGCTTTCCGCCCTCCCCGAAACTCACCAGAACTCATACGACCCACTCTCCCTCCTCCTACGACCGCTCGCCCATCGTCGTCACCCCTAATTCGTGCGCCTTGCCTGCTAGGGGTTGCCCCGGCAAGACCTACGTCCTGGGTGACTCGACCCTCTTGCAAAAGGCAGCGGGCAAGCATGTTCATCCGCGCGCGGTAGCTGCTACCAACGCAAGCCACCCACCTTCAAATACCCTGGGACTCGGACTTGGCCTGGAAGAGCGGAGTACTCCGCGTAAAACGAGCAGTAGTAGCGACAGTGATCCTGATAAGACACCCACCGTAGCAGCTTCATCGCATCCATCGCAACCCCCAGAATACTTCGCTATGCCGCCCTTGATACCCGATCTCTCGTCAGAATCCGACGAGTCCGATGGCTTTTGCAGTCCCCCTCCATTGCAATCATCTTTTTCGTCGTCGTCGTCGTCGTCTTGCACCTCGACACCCCACACTCTTTTCATCGAGATACCCGGTCTGCCACCTAATTTATCACCCACATGCCTCGGCGCCAATACCTCTAATGCGCTTTCCTTCCTCCCTCACCCGCCGTCGCCACCCAAACACGAGCACAACAGCGAGGAGTCCGACAGGACTCCTCGCCGCCGCGATAAGGACAAGATCAGGCGCGATCGCCATCGCGAGCGGAGCAGAGACCGTGACGTCCGCGAACGCCTCTCGCAGCTCGAGATCGGCTGGGACGGGCAGGGCGTGGGCCACGAGGACGGCGTTGTCGAAGACGACGAGCGGGACGGTGCGCGCAAGTACCGCCCCTTCTCGACGCGTATATGCGGTCTCGCTGAGAACGATGAGGGATGTTTAGCTGGATTTTGAGCGCGGTGTATATGGCTGGATTTTATTTCTTATTTATCCCGGTGCCGTGGGTGTAGAGAGGGCATTCCGGGGGATTCGGTTGTGTATATGCCACAGTTCATGAGCTTATTGCAGATGGAGGAGAGTAAAGTAAAGAGAGAAGAAGTACAAATCAAATGTGTTTTTATGCCTGTCTACTTACGTCTGCATGCTTGATCTCCCGCGCCCATTGTGGTTCCTGGCCTTGGGAACGGGAAGACGGCATCAGTACGCAAGGGGTTTCTCCATTATCCCAGGCGACGATCAAGCATATTTGTTGGGCTGGGCGCTGGCTATCAAGAAAATGTCCCTTTGTTCAAGATATTTCGCATATGGCCTCGAGCGCATCGAGGGCAGACTGGGCTCATCCCATCTTTCAAGTTGTCGTCAACCAGGATCCGGTTGCCGCAGTGCAATACCACCGAGATGCGCCAGGCTATAGGTACGTTCTTTCTTCCTGCAGTCTATGATTTCGTATGTCCCGGCTCTCATGACGATGCGATTACGTCTGGGAAGGTCTATCTTTGGTCCTTCAGGCGTCTAATTCGCATGTGAGTTCTTTGTCCATGGCATAGCCAAGGACGACGAGCAAATATTGATATTGAGCAGGCATAATTAATAATGAGGCCCGTCTTTCGCCTCGAGCTTCAAGCAGTAGGTCGCATCCTGCAGCGCCAACACCTTGGCAACGGTACGAGACTCATTCCACAGAAGGTTCACCTCAGATTCATCCACCAGTTCCTGGGTACGATAAAAGGGCGTCCAAGGGGTACCGATGGCCTCTCTGCTCGTCGCCTGCTCTTCTATCGTTGACATGATAGTGGTGTAATTGCTCTCGCACAACGCGTCAAGGAGAGAAAGCAGCCTGCATTGTCAGGAGGAGCTGGTTTGAGCTCCAAACTGGCGACCACACCCCCACTGTAATGGTCAAGCAGCAGAAGGGCATACATGCCTGAAGTCCGGACGGTGTATGCGCTGCGGCTGGTTGAGGACCGAGTCCTGTCTGCGTCTGTCCATGGCATCTGGTGCAACTCTCCTATTTTGATACGTCGGCCATTGTTATTCCCCCCCTATTCAATGCAGACACATTAACAGGGGGGGCACAATACTGGGAAGAGCCACTCGCCTTTTTTCTGGCGATGAAGCACTCAGATATCTAAAATTGCAAAATTTCAAGGACCGAGTCTGGTTAGATATCGAATGTCTGCACGTCCGCCATAGTCTCGGAGTTTCGGAGTGGTATCTGACCAAGCAGTTTTATCTTGATGTCGTACAGAAACTAGTAAGATAGGTAACCGGTGGGCAAACCGCCTGAACTCAGCGTGGCAGCAGCAAGTGTGATTCTCAGTCACGTGATAGATATGCACGAGGTGTCACGAGTGTCACGTTTACTACTGCTCTTCCACTTGGCACGACGCGTACACACGCGCATCGGCAGAAGACATGCTTCCCCCAGGCCTGCTCAAAACAATCGATGTCATTCCTTATAGCGAAGGTGGCGAAGGAGAGTGGATGTCCTTCGAGAGAAGGAAATACTATACGAACGCGTTTATTGTCCAACACGACAAGAAGCGGGTCAGGACTTCGGAACTGAACACGCGTTATTCCTTCTGATATCGTATTATTCAGATTCTTTTGGGACTGAAGAAAAGAGGCTTTGGCAAAGACAAGTAAGTCTGGAACAGTACGGGAATTGCATTCCCTGAATAGCAGTGCAGATATAATGGTTTTGGAGGCAAGGTAGAGGAAGGTGAAACGTCGGCAGAGGCTGCAGTCCGGGAGCTACAGGTAACTTTCCCCCTTCATTTCCCGTTGCTTGCTATGCCGCTCATTTTTGTGGTGAATACGCAGGAAGAAGCTGGTATTACAGCTGCTCTCGAATACAGCGGCACCATGCTGTTCTTCAGCGAAGGCGCCGACTTTGCCTATCATATTGACTACTACTCTGCTGGAACATATGAAGGTACTATAACCGAGTGAGTCTGTTCACCTTTGATATCCCATAAGTCATTTCATTGTCATATCAGAAGTGAGGAAATGCGACCTGAGTGGTTCGCCATTCCCGATGCTACTGTTGCGGAGTCGTCCGCATTGCCATCAATCCCGTTTCAGCAGATGTGGGACGACGACGGGATTTGGTTCCCGCTTTTGCTTGCTAAGAGGAAATTCAACGGACGTGTCGACTTCCGTCTGAACGCACGTGGCGAGTCCAAGTTGACAAAATGGTGGTTCGGCGCCGAAGCTGAGCGGTAGCGAGTATTGATCCGTTTGTGGAGTGTCAGTAAGGATCTTTACCATTTGTAATATCTACTCTGCTGCACAGCCTGCGGGCTATGTCTGAGCGAGAGCCTTCTCTAGAAGTTCCAGCGCAACCGAAGCCGATCCCCACGACCCCTCGATTGTGGTTCCTGGCCTTGGGAACGGGAAGACGGCATCAGTACGCAAGGGGGTTTCTCCATTATCCCAGGCGACGATCAAGCATATCTGTTGGGCTGGGCGCTGGCTATCAAGGAAATGTCCCTTTGTTCAAGATATATCGCATATGGCCTCGAGCGCATCGAGGGCAGACTGGGCTCATCCCACCTCTCAAGCTGTCGTCAACCAGGATCCGGTTGCCGCAGCGCAATACCACCGAGATGCGCCAGGCTATAGGTACATTCTTTCTTCCTGCAGTCTATGATTTCGTATGTCCCAGCCTCATGACGATGCGATTACGTCTAGGAAGGTCTATCTTTGGTCCTTCAAGCGTCTAATTCGCATGTGAGTTTTTTGTACACGGCCAAGGACGACGAGCATTGATATTGAGCAGGCATAATAGATGAGGCCCGTCTTTCGCCTCGAGCTTCAAGCAGTACGTCGGCATCCTGCAACGGCAGCATCTTGGCAACGGTACAAGACTCATTCCACACAAAATTCACCTCTGATTCATCCACCAGTTTCTGGCAAGGGCTTGCTGGGGGTATCGACGGTATATGAGCCCGTCGCCTGCTCTTCTATCGTTGACATGCTAGTGGTGTAATTGCTCTCGCACAACGCGCCAGGGAGAGAAAGCAGCCTGCATTGTCAGGAGGAGTTGGTCTGAGCTCCAAACTGGCGACCACCCCCCCGCTGTACTGGTCAAGCAGCAGAAGGGCATACACACCGGATCCTGGAGGTGAAGCTTGAAGTCCGGACGATGGCCCAGTGTATGCGCTGCGGCTGGTTGAGGATCGAGTTCTGTCTGCGTCTGTCCAGTGGCATCTGGTGCAATTCTCCTATTCTGATACATCGGTCATTGTTATGACCCGCCTTATTCAATGCCGACACATTAATGTACAGGGGGGGCACAATACTGGGAAGAGCCACTCGCCTTTTTCCTGGCGATGAAGCACTCTGTTATGCAAATATCCAAGGACAAGTCCGGTTTGATATCGAAGGTCTGCACATCCGCCATAGACTAAGAGTTGCATTGTCTCAAGCGGTGGGCAAACGGCTTGAATTCCGTGATTCTGGCTGAGCGTGGCAAGCGTGATTCTCAGATCACGTGAATGGAAATACACGCGGTGTCACAGGCGTCACGTTTACTAACCCGCGGCCTCCAGCCAAATCGGGCCAGGTTGTACGCCGGCCTTGAACGCATGTCAAATTTATTGCATCTGATGTAACTATTACACAGCTATAAAAGCTACACCAAATATATCCTGTTAGTAATATAGGCACAGCCCTCCGGGCAAACCTGTTTCGAAGTACAATTAGAAATATACCATGTATCATGCATATCCAACATGAGAGAAAAGGCAATCCATGGCTTTCATTAGTAGCATCAAACACATTGTAATGACAATTTGAAATGCTTCGGAATGGTTTGAACGCCGACACATCATCCCGGTAATTCCCGGATGACACGCGAGCAGGACGTGCCTGATACGGACGTTTCAGCCACAGTTGCCACAAATCAAACACGACCAAGCACCTTCCTAGTCGGGCGAAAGAAGGCGGGGACGGCTGGCCAAACCTGTTTCTATTCTACGAAACAGGAATAAGACTTCAGTAAAATCGACATAGCGTATGCAGACCACAGTAACAAAACGAAGGCGAAACGTGCAGGAAAGCGCAAATCGGGACCCCGTAAAGTCTAACAACGACATACAGTCTTCAACCGATCCTTTACACACAACTATTCCTTTACACACTAAATTTCTCTGGTTCTGTTAACTTTTCCGGCATCCAGGGACTTTTGTATGGATGATATGTGTCCTATAGCATCTATTCAATATGTTCTGGACTGGTATACATCGAGTTTGTGTTTTCTGTCCACTGATACCGAACTGACTATAAAGGGGCACGGGACCCCGGACCCCAAACCACTCCTTTACACACCACCATTTGGCTTGCAATATCACAACGCTACAATATTCCTCTTGCATACTCGGCACAGAAATAATACTGTGCAGTATGAACAATTTGAGACACTAACGAAGGCAAACAGATAGGAACTGAGGGAACCCGAGGCAAAATGAGTTTTGGCGTGTAAAGGACCGGTTGATGACTGTAGTTGACGTCGCCGGAAATCTCCGCGCTCCCGGCCCAGCCACTTGACACGACGCGTACATACGTGCATCGGCAGAAAATATGCTTCCCCCAGGCCTGCTCGAAACAATCGATGTTGCTCCTTATAGCAAAGGCGGCGAAGGAGAGTGGATGTCTTTCGAGAGAAGAAAATACTTTACGAACGCGTTTATTATCCAACACGACAAGAAGCGGGTCAGGACTTGGGAATTGAACACGCGTCATTCCTTCTGAAATCTCATTATTCAGATTCTGCTGGGACTGAAGAAAAGAGGCTTTGCCAAGGACAAGTAAGTCTGGAACAGTACAGGTGTTGCATTCCCTGAATAGCAGTGCAGATATAATGGTTTTGGAGGCAAGGTAGAGGAAGGTGAGACGTCGGCAGAAGCTGCAGTCCGGGAGCTACAGGTAAATCTCCTCCTTCACTTCCCATTGCTTGCTAGGCCGCTCATTTTTGTGGTGAATATGCAGGAAGAAGCTGGTATTACCGCTGCTCTCGAATACAGCGGCACCATGCTGTTCTTCAGTGAAGGCACCGACTTTGCCTATCATATTGATTACTACTGTGCTGAAACATATGAAGGTACTATAACCGAGTGAGTCTGTTCACATTTGATGTCCCATAAGTGATTTCATTGTCATATCAGAAGTGAGGAAATGCGACCTGAGTGGTTCGCCATTCCCGATGCTACTGTTGCGGAGTCGTCCGCATTGCCATCAATCCCGTTTCAGCAGATGTGGGAGGACGCCGAGATTTGGTTCCCGCTTTTACTTGCCAAGAGGAAATTCAACGGACGTGGCGACTTCCGTCTGAACGCACGTGGCGAGTCCAAGTTGACAAAATGGTGGTTCGGCGCCGAAGCCGAGCGGTAACGAGTATCGATCCGTTTGTGGAGTATTGTCAGTAAGGACCTTCACCATTCGTGATATCTACTCTGTGCTGCACAGGCCGCCGGCTATGTCTGAGCGAGAGCCTTCTCTAGAAGTTGCAGCGCAACCGAAGCTGATCCCCACGACCCCTCGAAGCCGCCTCCGCCATGCCTTCGCTCGTTGATCAGCTGAATGCACACATCGCGCAGGAGACATGATGACTGACCCGTAATTGTGCACGACCGGCACCTTCCGCGCTTGACCGTGTTCAGAGGGATACCACTCTACTTCGAGACGAAACCCGCCTTTTCGAGCAGGGCGGAGGCCACAGCCCTCCTCAATGACGAGCGGCACTAAATCTTCTACTGTCGGCGCTCGTTGGTCACGAATTGACTGAGGGACTAGTTCAGGGCACATTGCGAGGCTGCGTGACAGGATGTCGTGAGCGGTCTCTGGACGCGGAGCAGGGTACCTGGCAAACATCGTCAATGGGGATACACTAACAATTACTAGACGCGTACCAATCGTCAACATCCTTCGTGCCTCCAATGATAACCTGCAGCAGGTAATGTGTATCCAAGCCTTTCCTGTAGAAGTGCCACCAGGAACTCACGGTTCCGCTCCGCCTAGGTATGACATATGTCAATGTACCATCCTTACCGAGTAGCACCCTGCCGGATCGAATCCATGGTGCTCTCAGAAGAACACTCTGCCCCCTGACAGGGTAGATGTCTTTATCTTCGACACCACCGAGGAACCGCGCTCCGATACCCACGCATACGATAATGGCGTCCACAGTCGCCCCGCCGCTCTTGACACCTGCAAACACATAGGCGCCGCCCTCAGTGACCTGGCTGATATGCTGCACGGATCCTCGCACAATGGATCCTCCCTGAGCTAGGAAACGCGACAGCAAGTAGTTCAGGTAGATGGGGATGTCGATTGTGACCGTGGTGTATTCAACACCAGCAGCAGTGCCTAGTATCAGTTCATCATCGTTCAGGTATCGGAACTGGTGTCGCGGTCAGCATTTCTTCTATCCACTAGGAGGAAAATCATTACGTCCGGCATATGAGCAAGCGGATGCGGCTCGTCCTGCTTGTCGCAGTAGTACTCCGTCTGCCTCTCGCGGAGGAAGCAGCCTTCTGCCCCACCCTCTGGCGCAGACATCTCCCACATCACTTTGAAAGTCTCCTTGTCCACTTCTGTATATGATCCAATTGTCAACTAAAGGCATTAATCGGTCTAGGAAACGTTGTTGTCACTTGCCTCCTTCAGGACGGATGATAGCACCCTAACATCAGCTGGTATGTCAGAGATATTGTCGCAAAAGAATAATATTCACTCACAGCCCAGTGACTACAATAGCGTATGCTCTTCGGATCGCTGGGCAAAATATCCGCGATGATGATCACCTGATACCCTCCTTGTTCTTGGATCTTAAGGGCTGTTGTGAGGCCGACAACTCCTACGGATGGGTCACTAGAGTAGGGTTGCAAGGTACGATTCAGTATGAATGTCCTCACCCGCACCCAAGACAACTATCTGCTTCTTGGAGGGAGCTGCCATGTCGCCGAACAGCTTTCAATCGCCCACCGGTATAGAATCAACTGGAGTATAGACTTCAACCGAGACCTTACGGTTGAAATCTCTCATATATATACATCTGGGAAGGAACTTCAAAGCATGGAAGCCAAAAGGTATATACGCAGTTCGTAGATTATCTGATCGCGAATCAGCCAATTCACTGCGGCGTAGCAGAGCTCGAGTAAGAAGAGGGATGATATAACCGCGAGGCGCGCAGCAACGAAGTCGCCTACGGCCGAAGGTTTTGCGAATGCTAGTCATATGACTCTGAGATCTCGTAGGAATTTATTTGACATGCAGTCTTGTGCATGGTAGTACTTCGACTACCGTGCACCGTCCGGTCGAGTGAGCGCTCTGCGTGTCTCTCAATTCCAGTTCGGCTCAACCAAAGTGAAAAGGATGGTAGCTCATGCTGGAGGACTTACACACGTTTGAGATGAATGTAAATTTATGAGTATTGCCACTACTGCAGACGAGCGAAGTATCGAGAACGATGAGAAATACAAAGCCAGAGACAGTACAATAAAGCAGGGCCTCCAATACAGAGCGAAAAATAAGTTCCCAAGATACGGATAAAGATAAGGCATATACATCGGATCGTATATCGGCATGAAGATAGCGTTATGAGTCGTCTGATGACGCCGCACCCCTACCGCTCGTTCGTTTCTTTCTTTTGGTCTGCTCTTTGATCTTGGCCTGGCCAGATTCCAGTCAGTATACTTAGCACGAAGATATGCAAGAGACGAGGAGGAGCTCACATTCGCCTTCGTTCTTGCACTTCTACCCAACCTCTCCGGCCTTCTCTCTTCCTCTTTCTCACTAGCATCCCCTTCGTCGACAGCGCGCATTTTGACATCTCCGTCAGTCTCATCGGATCCAACACCAGAATCATCGTCTTCCTCATCATCGTCCTCATCTTCGTCACGGCCACGTCGGCTCCTCTTCACCTTGGACCTCCTATGGATGCAGCCGGAAATCAGTGTTGCCATCTAACGTAGGAGATCACACAGGACTCACTTGGTTTGTCTGTTAAGTTTGGGTTCAGCTTTCCGCTTCGGAGCTGTTCGGACCTTTTCCTGCGCCAATAGAAACAGTTAAATACGAATATGCACCCCTTGCTCTAAGGACTATGTAACGCACCTTCGTCGCATTCTTCTGCGTTCTGTCTGTCAACCAAGTAACAGTTTCGGCGGGCAGATAAGACCGTTTCAGAATCTGATCATAGTGTGAGCAGCGGAGGCACTCGTCGCACATCATGACAGACACACCTTGTTGACGACCTCAGCGTTAGGCAATGGTCGCAATATATCTGATGGCAGCTTTAGCTTGCCAGGATAGCTCTCCAAGTTCCATGAATGAGCATGCGCGCGGGCCTTGATCAACTCCTGAGCCATTTCACTCGCGATATACAGATTCTGGGGGATGCTTCGTATCAGACAGACATGGACGATATCTACCATGAGCATACCTCGCTGTGTGCGGTCGAGTCCGCGTCTCGCACTGTCTTGGCTTTCATCGAAAGGTGGTATAATAAGGAGATATTGTCTCGCGAAGACACCAACTCCAAGTAGAGCTCGATGTACCTGTGAGCCGAGTCAGCAGGTGGACTACGAGCTACGCGAATCTACTGACCTGGCAATATCCACTAAAGCTTCATGTGCAGTTGAAAAATCGGGGTGATGTGCGAGCACGTGCAGCAGGCGTATAAACAACAGTTCGAAGTGTTCGAGTCTAACACCTGCATTGCAGTTGAACAAAGATCAGAAAACAACAAAATAGCGATGTACCTGCAGGCAGAGCACGTATAGCATAAGTGACATAAGCCCTTGCCTAGCGTCCACCGCGATTCAGCCGCATTCTAAACAAGCCACTGGAGACTGACCGTCTTGATCACTTCCGCTTCTGGATCCAGGGCAGTAAGGAAAGGGATAATATTGTACCGGTATGGCACCTTCTGCATCTGCAGTGCCGAGACGACCTTCTGTACAAATGCCAGCCGCACTCTGAAACATGGGTCCTAAGAGCCACGCCATTAGTCAGCATAGGCACGAGAGACCTCCTTGCCTACCTGCACCATTATCGCCAACAGCACAAAGTTTGGCGCAATAGCACTAGCGTAGGCCGGCACAGACGCCAGCTGCAATAGAGCCGTAGCCGCTGCTAGCCGCATACGGGACTTCACGCGAGGGCTACATTCTTCGCGTCAGGCCATGAACGACAATATGAGCCGTGGACACTAACTCATCCTGTGTATCGCCTTTCAGCGAACCATCATGTTCCAACAGAGTAATGAGCATCTTCACGACAGGAGTCGCAACATCCAGCGCCGACTCAGAGGAGGCGTGAGCCAAACATCGATTGCGATATATCTTGATGGAGAGCAGCTTGGACCGGAGCTCCGGAGTAAGATTCTCATCTGACACCCATTCGTCTGCCTCTTCTTGGGCGTTCTGCACGAAATATTGGATTGGAGCATTAGGAAGACGATGGTAATAAACGCACTGAGCTTAGGGAGGTGGGCGCCATAAGGATCTCGCTCAACAAGAACGCTGTGATGATATCGCTCTGCTGCTCGAACGCATCGGGTGCGCTGGACGCGAATTCGGCAAGAACTGCAATATGAGCAAGTAGCCGATTGGAGTCTGCCTGCGCCATTTCGTTTGCGATGGTCTATTAGAATGTAAATGCTTCACGCAGAAAGGAGAGACATGCCACGCACGTTAATCACCTCGCTACATAACTCTGAGCTATTCTTACTGCACGTAAGCAGTCGTGCAGCAAACTTAGCATGTCGAGGATTTGACTGGTGCACGAAGCGCATCAGCCTCTCTGTCGTCCGCCTACCATGATAGGGCAGGACTGAGAAAAGCATAGAGCAGAGATGGAGGACAACCACTCACTTATCACTGGGCGCAAGCTTCGCATCCCATTTCGCAACCGCTGCCAATGCTTGCAAGCATACCTCAATCAGCCTCGGTTTTTTCTCGTCCGCGATTGCTTTCGTCAGCTCTGCCACATGCGGTTTGTAAACCGCTGGACAATGCTTAGACGCATACGACAACACTGTCTGGGCGTGACGAAGGTCGCCCAACTCGTCCAAATTTTGGGTCTCGCCATCTCCACTGGCTCTCTGGATTCGGCGAATGAGAGGCGGAATGGATGACTGGTTGACGATGCGCAGGCTCGCACGACGGAGAATATAGGTCATTGTCGGTACAATGGAAGAGGTAGACGCTCCATGTTCTCCAAGCCGCTTGAGGAAATCATTCTTGAAGTGGGAAGACTGAGAATTCTAAGACAAACTTCTGGAAAGGAGGAGCACTCACTGTGGTTCTGATGAGAGCCTTCAGATCCGTCTGAGGATCCATGCACGACGACATCAGTTTATACAGTCTACCCTCATTAAGATTGGCGAAGGTATGCAGATCATCCGATACTTTCTGCGGGTCGTGGGACTGGCCTATAGATCGAAGGAACAACGTCAGTGCATGCCTCTTAGCCTCTTTTACGGTACTGACGTGCTATCCGCTCTATTGTGGCATTCAACTTTGCAACAGCACTCTTACTTCCTTCACCTACGCCGCCCTAGGAAGCGTGTCAACATGAAATGCGACGGTAGCCTTGAGTAAATACGTACGTTGTATTCGACGCAAGCCTGGACATATCTATCATACAAACTGGGGTGCCTGCACGAACAAGTAAATAAGTCCTGGAGCATCGATGGCTATAAAGAGTACACACGCAATCTTCAACCCTGAAACGGACAGCAAGACCCCCACGGCCGACGCATCGAGGTACCTCATCGTCGTCAACAGCCTCTCCACCCAGGCAGACTCGTCGATTTCGTTGTTTCTCGACGATGACGTTGCCGGTGGTGATGGGAAGGGAAAGATCTGTTCCACAACGATTTGTTCTGCCTGAGCCCTGACTTCCACGCCAACCTTGCACAAATGCAGGATTTCTTGCGGTATCCAGGAGAAGTGAGAGATTGCGCGAGGGTCATCATTCTCGCTGCGAGTACGTGAGTCAGATCCAAGCATGCATTCGAAGTATCGTACATCTCTGGATATGCCAAGCCATAGAGCCTCCCAAGAGCGTTGAGCGCCTCCGACCGAACAGATTGCTGTGATACAGATATTAAGGAATAGCTCCTAACTATAAGGATGACATACCCTTTTATCAGCTCCTCTCCCAGCGAGCGATCGTAGCATCTCTTCGGAGACATGATGCACCACGGTTTCATAGTCGAGCTGGCTGTAGACCTTGCACACGGCAGCCCGGACTTTCTCGTCAGGGTCCAGGAGCTTTGACTGTAGCACCTCTGGAAAGACATAAACTTACAAACTCGTACGTAGTGGCGACCGAGCCTCACCTTCTATGGCCTTGTGGATTTCTGGCGGCTTCGAGATCAAACCCTTAGCAGCCTCCACGAATGCTACTCGCACGGAGGGCGTCCGATCGTTCTTCCGCGATAGCCAGACCTGCCATGTGCTTGGAAACTTTTTCACGAGGTCCCCGCCGTACACGTCTGCGAACATCTCGCCAAGTACCTGAGTGGCCATCACGCGCAGTGGCACGAGTTCGACTTTGAGCTCCTCCTCCAGCTGCGGAATGACATTGTGCAAGAGAGAAGGACAGGAGTGATTAAGCTTCTTGATCAGCTCGTGCGCCTTTTCAACATCCTCTAGGCCCTCTTCCTCGGAGTGCAAGATGATGATGTCCGAAAAGAACTGGCAAACGTGCCGTTGCAACCTGTCCGCCGTCTTGTTGCATACATCAACCGCGAGTCGGTACGCGGGCTGTTCCATGCGCTATAGTCAGTGAGGTAAAATAGCGCATGGTCAGGCGTTCTACGCACCGAATTCTTGTCCATGAATTGGGACAGGATTGACTCCAGCACGTCCACCGGGAGGCTCTGGCTCTCTTCTATAAGGGCCACCAAAATGTCCGCCATGAATATCTCAATTTTTTTGGGTAGGCTGCGTCGTACGATGCCAAAGAAACCTCGGAAGATCTCCTTCATGAGTGAGTCGGCCTGAGGCAGGTCGCATACAAGAACCACAGATTTCACGGTCGACAAGGATTCAAGCAGATGAAAATACTCATTGTAGTACGCGCAGTCCGCGCTCGTCAGACCAGAGGTGAGCTGCTTGACGAAGAACTGGAAGATGTCGCGGAGTTCTGTGTGCGTATAAGGTGCATCGGGGGCGTATAGTCTCAGAATGTCGGCTAAGCAGCAAGCAGTATACGCTTTGACTCCTTTGTCTTTGTGAAGTAGAATGGACGTGTTGATAAGCTCTTTCCGCGCGCCAGACAGGGAATTCGCATCGACCAGGTCTTGGTCCAGTTCCGCGAGTTCGGTATGCAGATTCTTTAGCTTTTTCAGCAGAGCGTCGGTGGTAAATCCCTTTCCAGTAAGTTTCTCGTTGAATTTGAGTTTCTTGGGAGATTTCTGGCTGCCAGTACGCGTCGCCACCATCGTGGTTGAAGGAGAGGGTCGTACTTTAGCGCGCCGAGCGCGTATTCCCGCGCATCGCGTACACAAACGCGTCCGCTTATGTAAGTCTATGCCTCCCCGATACACGCTACAAATTCCACTACACTGATCTGCGTCTACCTGGTAGTTTCGTTGCGATATGGCACCTGCTATTCCTGCAAAAAGACAGCTGCCTTCGAAAGAATCAACGCTGTTCAAAGAGCTGTTGACGTTATACGAGACAAGACAGCTAAAGAAAGGTCTAAAGACAGCAGACCAGATCCTCAAAAAGTTCCCGGAGCATGGAGGTACGCTTAAAACATACCAGTGGATCTCTAAGACTGAATGATGTGTAGAGACATTATGCATGAAGGGTCTGCTCTTGACTCACATGGGGAGGCGAGAGGAGGGGATTGAGACCGTGAAGAAGGGTATCCGACTGGACATTACGTCCCATATCGTCTGGCATGTGTTCGGTCTTATCCAGAAAGCGGAGAAGAACCATGAAGAGGCACTGAAATCATACACTCAAGCACTTAAATGCGACAAGGCATGTTGCGTATGTATGTGCATGCAGGCATCGCTAATCTAGGAGCGGACTCTATATTGACACAGGAGAATACGAACATCCTCAGGGACGCCGCCAACCTGCAGACTCAACTCCGTCTATATGATGCATTGGTGGAGACACGTCATACATTGTTGAGGTTACGCCCTGCCCTTCGTCAGAATTGGATAGGATTGGCTGTTGCATATCACTTAAACGGGCAACTTTCGGACGCTAAGCAGGTTCTTGAGGCATACGAAAAAACTCTGAAGGTGAGCATCTCCTGGTTGCGTATATTCGAGCCCCAACCCCATGCCTATGCAGAATGTGCCAGATTACGATGTGGAACATTCAGAGGTTCTGCTGTACCATGTCCGGCTGCTTGAGGATCTGAACGAATTTACAGAAGCATTGACGCTTCTTGATTCTAATGCCAAATCCAGGGCTATTGTTGACCGCAGGGTCATCAGGGAGACCAGAGGTAATTATCTCACGTCAGCTTTCACTGTACAGAAATGAATGACATCGCACAGCCCGTCTGCTGTCCAAGCTACAGCAAACTGATGAGGCTGAAGGTGCTTGGAGAGTGCTCATCGAGACGAACCCTGACTGCACTGGATACTACCGCGGATACCTCAACAATAAGGGCATAATTATCGGTAGGTCGCTCAGCAAAAGAAAGTCGCGTTTCGAAGCTGACGCTCGCACAGAGTCTTTGACAGACGAGAGTCGGGCTGAGGCGACACAGATCCTTCGTGATTTATCTAGTAGAATTCCCCGCGCATCTGCCCACCGTCGCCTCGCCCTAACAGTAGCCACCGGTCAGTGTATGCCGAAATCAGTGTGTTGTGCACGGCAAAACTGACATACGGGCGTGTGCTCTAGGAGAGGAGTTCAACGAACTTGCCAAAGATTACCTGACTACTCGGATATCCAAGGGCATCCCGTCCCTCTTCGCTGATGTCAAGACGCTCTACCAGGACCCAGTAAAACGGGACTTTGTTGAGAAGACTATGGAAGAATTACGGGAGCAATGGTCGTCTCCCTGTAAGTCATTCAAGAGCTTAATCTCAGCTGCAACATTTAGTCGACCTTCACAGCCTCAGAACCGACGTCATATCTCTGGACGTTGTACTTTCTCGCCCAGCACCACTCGTATCTCGGGAGACAGTCACGCGCTCTTGCGCTCCTCGATGAAGCCATCGAGCACACGCCGACTTTACCTGAGCTATACACATGTAAGGGTCGGGTACTGAAACGCCTGGGGGATTTTCTTGGTGCCGCAAGAAGCGTGGACTATGCGCGGCAACTGGACGGGCAGGATCGGTTCCTGAACACCAAGTGCGGGAAGTACATGCTCAGAGCGGGGCTTGTTGAGGAAGCCAATCAGGTTTTAGGGTTGTTTACTAAGGTGGGCGGGACGATCAGGCCGGCTTCCGGGGATTGCCTGTAACTCATGTCCTGTAGAAAGATGCAGCGAGCCCTGGTTCCGATCTCGAAGATATGCAGTCTTTACTGTACCTCATTGAAGAGGGGAATGCCCATAATCGGAGTGGAAATCTGGGCATGGCACTGAAGCGATATACCGCTATTCAACAGGTACAGTATTGTCGTCTTTGATTGCCTGCTGTCTGTAGCGGCGGAAGTGCGACATCGCGGTTAACTACCAGCCGGCAGGTTTTCAACGACTACGAGGATGACCAGTTCGACTTCCATTCCTATTCCATCCGGAAATTCACGATTCTTATTTACCTCAAGTGAGTCTCTGCTTTTGGTATCATAAACCATACTCACGGAAGACGTACTCCAGCTTGATCGACTGGGAAGACAGGCTGCGATCATTCCCCAATTACCCCGAAGCGGCGCTTGCTGCCTCACAGGTTCGCGCATGCTCGCGATGTGAAGACGTTTCACGCCTAACTTCTTTGCGTAGATATATGTCCGCCTTCACGATGACCAGAGTCTCCTAGCTTCGCTTACTGCTCCAGGTTAGGGATACTGATGCCTCCTGGGTAAGCAGACTGACATCGGGCTACCTTGTTTACAGCTGCACTGAGCGATGCTGAGAAGAAGGCGAAGAACAAGGCAAAGAAGGCAGCCCGCAAACAGGAGGATCCAAAGAAAGGTAGGGATGTTGCTCAGGCATGTTCTGCGTACGAATGACTGAGCTTCGCAGGTGTTCCCAATGCACAGGGCAACGAAGACAAAGGTCTTGAGCCGGAGCCTGCCAAAGATGACGATCCTGATGGGACGAAGTTGTTACAAGCCAGCGACAGACTTGAGAAGGCTGCAGCATGGCTGGCTCCGTTAACGCGGCTCACGAAGGACAATATTGACGTCTGGATCGCAGTTTATGACGTCGCTGTTCGTCGAAGTGAGTTCATTGTCCGCTGATCGACCCGCAAATTTAAAGACTTATGCTATACAGACAAGTGGCTTCAGGCAATCAGGGCCTTGAGCCATGCACAGTCGCTGGATGCTAAGCACCCAGAACTCCATCTTCGGCTGATCGATCTGCGCAAACGAAGTGAGTTGTGATCTCCAAGGTGCTGACTGCGTTGACTCATTTCAGCATATAGACCCGAGCTCTGCATGTGCAGAGGCTATTAGGCCAGCGGTCATTGCATCCGTCCAAGAGCTGATTCCGGACGAGATGTCGCTGGACACATATAACTCCCAGTACCTCCAGACACATACGACGTCTGCGAATGCCATTCTATCATGTGCCCGAGCTTCGCATCGACTAGAGGCGCCGCTTGCGGAAATAGAGGACCTGGTCTTCACCCTCTTTCATGCGGACGTTGATCTTGACGTCAAGGTAAATAATGCGAGTGCTTCAGGTAGCATCTTGTCTGATTCTCGTGTTTGCAGACCTCACTAGCTGCGCTGGCGTTCTTGGAGGGAATCAAGTCTGTCAGAGCAGAAGAGTTCCGAACAGCTTGCGATAGCAAATTCGAGCTGTCGACGGTGTTCAAGTCTCAGGAGGAACTTGCTGCTCTACGTCAAAATGGAGCAAATGGCACGGTTGAGAGCGAGACCGCTCAGCCGGAGGAGGTTCTTGGTTGATACGCGCTTCTCACCTGCGATATCAATACGGACTTCAAGGAGTAACGCTGGCAGTAGCTATATCGGTAGATGCTAGGACCTGCTGCGATTTACAAAACGTAGAAGCTGTTACGGCGAGAGTTTGCAGAGTTTAGCCCTCGCAAGATACATGCCGAGATGGTTTCTCGATTTCTCGCTGGCTCGCTTAACCCCATTGGATTTCAAACAAATTCACATCCACGAACTCATCAGTATACGGCAAATGTGGCCTTGTGACATTTGTCACGAGAGAAGCTATCACGACTGTACAGTCTCTTCCGGCAAATACCGGATCGCCTCAATCGGTCCACATACCGTCGGCGCCGCCATACTCGTACTCGACACTCCCTGGTCAAGATGGTCAACATTCCCAAGTGAGTACGCTTTGGTCGTTGCGGCTCTGCGTGGTACTGAATGGATGAAACCGCCGCTTAGGACGCGCCGGACGTGTAAGTTATGAAGGAGAGATCGGTAGAAGGATGCGCTGAATGGACTGTAACAGACTGCAAGGGGAAGGCCTGCAAGAAGCACACGTACGTCCCATTCCTGACATCAAGTCTGATGTCTGTGCCTAAGTACATTCTATCAGCCCCCACAAGGTGACGCAGTACAAGAAGGGCAAGGACTCGCTTGTCGCCCAGGGTAAGCGCCGTTATGACCGTAAGCAGACGGGTTATGGTGGTCAGAAGAAGCCCGTTTTCCACAAGAAAGTGCGTCTTCGAGGTACAGTGTCGGAAATGTAGGTTGCTAAGTGGGCGTGCACTTCAGGCCAAGACCACGAAGAAGGTTGTACTGCGGTTAGAATGCACAGTGTGCAAGTACAAAATGCAGCTTTCTCTCAAACGGTGCAAGCAGTGCGTTGATCGATATTGTCCATCGACATCATTTGACTTTGTTGCTATAGCTTTGAGCTTGGTGGTGAGAAGAAGACGAAGGGTGCTGCTCTTACTTTCGTGAGTGTCTCTACCTGTAGATATGGTACTGTTCTGACTGACATGCTGGCTTATAGTGAGCGATTATGCAGTACCTCCTCTTCCCTCCCCACATCTGTTTGTCGTTGCTTCACCACGTCTTCACCGCACTATGATATGCGATTGCCATGCTGTCGTCTCTTTTCATGAGTAATCCACGTCGGGTTCAGCCCGGATCCATGCAGCTACGACAGTGCTTCCATATGTCTGGGAGGCAAGGTACGGAATGTAGTAAGAGGTGCAGTAGCACGCTTCAGCCCTGTGATTTGAATGCCAATGCGGCCAGCGAGGCTTGGCCTGCTGGTTTTTTCTCTCGCGCCCGTCATCGATTCACCTCAGACCGGACATGCCCAGCAATCTCGACGAATCACCATACGTTACGTCGACAAGAGTAGCCGTCTTCCCAACATCATTGGCCACATACGTGACAAGGTTGCGTCTCGTCCGGAGCCGCTTCCATCGTTGATCAAGAGAGTGCGCATCTCCCTTTTGGCCTAAAAGGCGAGTGTTGGCTATTCTGTCCAGACTGTCCGACAGTCCGATCCGCCGAAATTCCGTTATCTAAAGTAATGAAGCATCTCAGTCTGGGCGTTCTTTCCCGGTCCTTATATATAGATTGGCAACGCAACCCTTTGGCTGGAAAACGCTTCAAGGATGGTGTCTCCACCGAACAAACAGATTGTTGTGTTGGGCGCTGGTGAGAGATGACTTAACGAATCGTGTAATTCTATGTTAAGGCCTCGCACTTGTATAGGGGTTATTGGTCTCACGACTGCCCTGAAGATCCAAGAGAAAGGAGGGTACCAGGTGACCATCGTCGCAGAGACCTTGCCCAGCGACCCGAAAACTATACGCTATACCAGTCACTGGGCCGTAAGTGAAGTTACTTATTCATTAAGCTGATCCCATTGAACCGATCAATTCAGGGTGCACATCATGTCAGTCTCGCAGGCGAGGACAAGCTGCAAGCACGTTCGTCATCGCATCTCATATTAACAGTGAATGACACTGATAATCCCCGCGCAATCGTATATGCAGGAGTTGACCAGGAGACATTCAAAGTGATGTGGGAACTGTCTGCGCCTGGAGGTGAGGCGGAGGGCTGCTTCCTCCGTCAAAAGCAGACGGAGTACTACTGTGACAAGCAGGCCGAGCCGCATCCGCTCGCTCATATGCCCGACGTAGGACTCCTCACTCAATGGATAGCAGTGTTACTGATCCCGCGACCAGTTTCGGCTGCTGGACGAGAATTCGCTGGTCCCAAACACTGTAGCCGGTGTGGAGTTCACCACGCTCACGATCGATACGCCCATCTACTTGAACTACCTGCTCTCACGCTTCCTTGCTAAGGGCGGAGCAATCGTCCGAGGTTCTGTCCAGCATATCAGCCAGGTGGTCGAGGGCGGTGCACGGGTGTTCGCAGGCGCCAAGTGCGCGGGGACGTCTGTGGACGCTATCGTCGTCTGCGCGGGGATCGGCGCACGGCTTCTGGGTGGCGTGGAGGACAAAGATGTGTATCCCATCCGAGGCCAGACGGTTCTCCTGAGAGCGCCGTGGATACGATTTGGGAGAACGATGAGCAGTAAGGACGGGCTGTGGACGTATATCATTCCCAGACGAAGCGGAGACGTGCGTTCATGACAGGCATTTTGAAGACTGGCCGGGAATGAGCGTGCCCTTTCTAGGTTATTGTCGGAGGTATCAAGGTTCCCAACGATTGGTACGTTTGTAGCAACTGTCTCATAACTACGGCTGACGTTTTGTGCCAGGTATCCGAATCCGCGTCCAGAAACTACCCAGGAAATCCTAACGCGCGGTCTGGTATTATGTCCCGAACTAGTCCCTCAGTCGATCCGGGACCAGCGCGAGCCTACAGTCGAAGACTTGCTGCCGCTAGTCATCGAGGAGGGCTGTGGCCTGCGCCCTGCTCGAAAGGGCGGAATCCGCCTTGAGGTAGAGCGGTACCCATCTGCGGACGGTCAACGGAAAGTCCCCGTCGTTCACAATTACGGGTGAGTCATCGTACAATTATGCCCTTCTTCGGTTGGATGTTCGAGCTGACGGAGTCGATAAGGCATGGCGGAGCTGGCTTCCAGGCATCATGGGGATCGGCTTCTGTGGCACTTGAACTTATGGAGAAGGCTCTAGCAGAGACTCGGGCTTAGCAGGAGATGTACAGTGCAGAATGAATGGCACATATCAGTAAAGTTGAACTAACCGTATATATGTGTAGCATATGAATATATACTTCGAATACTATGCAAACCGCTAGCCTGTCACCTTATAGCCCACACGCCCAGGATTGCCCTCGGTGCGCATTCGCAGGCTGTTAGAAGACATAAAATAAATGGGTATCATAACTTATAGACGTTTCATGAGATTCCACCAGAAGATTGTATATCTGATATACACTGAAAGTGGCATCACGACCTACTATTACCGGAGGGGAGTTGATCAGGGCGATTTGACTTGATTAATCCGGAGAAATATTCGTATGGCCTGCTATTTTAGATGGGTAGGCTCGTGGATGGACTCATAGCAGTAGATAGACACTAGTTATGTATGTACAACAGTACACTTTCATTTAGCCTATGGTCAAGTCATAGTACGCGATGGATAGCTATTAAGGGCTGCATCAAAACAGAGTATATGGGAGATCTTCCTCCTTGTGTGGCATATATTGCTGCAAAATATACGAAGACCAATGCTTCTGGTGACTAGAAATGCATATAACCTGCCCGATTTTTGTTACAATCAGTGCGTAGACATAGACCGGGTGATGAGGTGACTTGATCAGGTTGCGCCACCTGAGCGTGACGAGCGAGATTCAAACTCCGCCCGAACGTGATCTGGTAAACAAGGCGCATTCGGACGCGACTTGGTACTGTAAGTGTTCATCTGGCCTGCTCGACCGGTGCTACAACAGCGTGAATCCCTCGGTGGTACTGTGATGCCTGCCTACCGACCATCTAGCTTCCAGCCTACATCAAGTCTGGGAGATGCAGAGTCCCGCCTGTCTGCGGCAGTCGACTTCCTCCATGGCCAGCCTTTCGCCGAGCGCAACTTCTCCGATACATCCCGCAAATATGAAGTTAACCTCACAACTCTCCGCAATCGTTTCTATGAGAAGCACCAGCCTGCCTCCAGTGCCCACGAAAAGCAGAAGCTGCTGACATGGGTGCAAGAGGGAGTTATCTTGGATTGGATGTTTCACGAGGCAGACGAAGGGAGGCCCTGGGGTAACAAGGAGATCAGGGCTAAGGTGTTCCAGTTGACTGGGCATAGACCGTCAGACTTCTGGGTGCGGAATTTTCGAACGCGCCATGTAACGGTACTCAAGTTCTGTGGTACCATGGGACTGGACCCCAAGCGTGCCCAGGCATTTAATCCCACAAATATAGCTGATCACTTTGATAAGCTAGGCAATGCTCGAGCTCGGTACAGATATAAAATATGGAACATATATAATTTTGATGAAACTGGTATGCAAATCGGCGGGGGACGCAAGAGAACTGGGCGAAAGTACTTCATTCACCGGAAGAGTCGCATGAACTACAAGAAACGGTCTGCCAATCTTGAATTGGTCACAGTTGTCGAGTGCGCATGTGCCGATGC
>ML213516.1:211578-407685 GCA_004369045.1 Heliocybe sulcata | reverse complement strand
CCAGTGGCACTGAATTACGGTCAATTCTCGTCAGTTGTCCCATTGTGAGCAATACCCTGGCTGTGGAACATAGGATAATGGGTACCTCGTCATAATGTATGCTACTGAGTACTGTATTTACCACATAAATCATCTTCCACTATAGCAATATACATTTGCAGGTACATCACGTACAGCAGGACCGCGTTGTAGAGCGTTACAGGCTGTGGTCAACCCGGAGGCTAACTAGGTAACGCCACAAGTTTCCCTTTTCGGGGTGGTGGTACATGCTTCCGGGGTCCAGATGCGCTTTCCAGAGTTGATATCGCGCGTTTTCTGGCCGCCGGCCCCCTGCTTTGACAAGACACCTCGTAGGCGCTAATTTGGAAAGAGTCTAACCCCTTAAATCTTGCACAAATCACATACAGTCATCAACCGATCCTTTACACGCTGAAACTCTTTTTGCCTCGGGTTCCCTCAGTTCCTGTCCGTTTGCCTTCATTAGTGTCTCAAATTGTTTATACTGCATGGTAGTCTTGCTGTGCCAAGTATACAAGAGAAATATTATAGTGTCATGATACCGCAAGCCAAATAGTGGTGTGTAAAGGAGTGGTTCGGGGTCCGGGGTCCTATGCCCCTTCATAGCCAGCTCGGTATCAGTGGACGTAAAACACACACTCGATCTATACCAGCCTAAAACATACCAAACAGATGCTATAGTACACATATCATCCATACAAAAGCCCCTGGATGCCAAAAAAGTTAGCAGAACCAGAGAACTTGGGTGTGTAAAGGAATAGTTGTGTGTAAAGGACCGGTTGATGACTGTATGTGACATTTCTCCTTCCCCGTTTATATTGCCTCATCTATGAATGGATAAATATTCCCTGACCACGATTTTTTTTGAACCTTTTGCCACCATCACCCTCGTCGGTCGCTCTCGTGCAATTAATTGGGTGAACTTTAGTCACTACGCCACTCCTCCAAGCACAGCCAAATCATGGGAAACACAGCCACAGGGGCTATTTCAGGAAATACAGAAAGTGGCCTGACAAGCGTCTTGAGCGTACACTGCGCCCACCAACATCGACTCACGCGTAGCTGTCTGTCCGCCCTGGCTTTATAACCTGCTCGTATGGACAACCCTGTCATTTCGAGCTCCTGGAGCTCTTCTGAAAATCTGGACTCGAAGCAGCCTCAATCCGAGCTGTTGGACCCGTCCGACCCGCTCAATCTCATCCTGAACAACATGTCCTCGAACGGAGACTCTTCTATGGAGGACTCTTCCTCTTCCTCTCACGGAAGTCCACCAGACTGGTCCGATTTGTCGTCTCTCTGGTCTAACTCTGCCCCAGAACAGGACACCAGCATGACGGAGAACAGCAAGTTCACGCAGGACATGAATATGGACTTTAACTTTTCCTTTCCTATGGACCTCGACTTTAATCCGGCATCGTCGATCGACCCTAGCGCATTGAATCTTAACGCTAACGGTGTCTCACCGCTCAATTTCTCCGGGCTGTCTGGCACCGAGGGCATGTTCTTCCCTCCTCACGAGCTACTGAACGTCTTTCCCCCGAGTCACCAAGACAACATGAGTGACGCTAGTCCTTTCCAGTTCACCGGCTACGAAACACATCCTCGCCGCCTCAGTATCACCTCGTCAGCTTCCTCCTCTGGTGCATCCTTCTCGCCTGTCCTGGAGCACAACCCACCTGTCGATACGAGTTCCCCACCGGCTCCCAGAGACTTATCTGACCCAGCGGAAGAACTTGCAAACAAGGTTCGTCAGGCTGCAGGCGTCACGCTGGCTGTACCCGTGTCAGCCCAGATGCAGAACGCAATGGCTTCAGGTGAATCTCCCTCAGACTTGGTCTGATCCCGGAATCTGACATGCATTATGTAGCTATGCAAGCACCCCAGCCAAAGCTCCCTATCCCTCGTCTGCCACGTCCCAACCCCGACGCCGCCAAGACTAAACGTATCGCCGCGAAGCCTGGCCCCGCCTCTGCCACCGCGTCCGCCTCGACCTCCCGCTCCTCCACATCTTCCCCTCCCCCTTCCGTCGCCGATTCCGCGTCCTCCCTCCCCTCTCCCAATCCCTCCTTACTGAGCACTTGCCTGCCCAACACAACAACATCTCCAGCGGCAGCACCGACGACTGGCCGAGGCAAGACGAGCCACACCACGATCGAGCGGCGCTACCGCACGAATCTGAATGCGCGGATACAAAGTCTGAGAAGGGCCGTACCTGCCTTGCGGGTGCTTGAGCAGAAGGAGGGAAAGGCAGACTTCGGCGATGTGATCGACGAGAGGGGCTTTGTGGATGGTGTACGGGTTGCGCGTAAGACGAGTAAGGCAAGTATTTTGGGTAAAGCGGTGGACTACATTCGGTGCGCCACCTTTGCATCTGTTCCGTCCGGTCAGTGCATCTGAGTTCTCTGCAGTGTGTTGAAGAAACGCGAAACCCGCCTCAAACGCGAGCAAGACGGCCTACGGTGCCTAATCTTCGGGCTCGTCGGTGGTCCTGCGCTCCTCAAGGAGTGGGAGCGTGAGTGGCGCCAGAAGTTTGGCGGCGAAGAAAAGGATGAGATCGAAGGCGACGAGGAGGAGAGCGACGACGACGACAACAGCGAGGAGGAGGAAGACGGGGGAAGGGCGAAGAAGAAGGTTAAAGTGTCACCTGTGAAACCCGCCGCGCCGAAGAAGGATAGGAAGCCTCCTGCCCCGAAGCCTGAGCCTGTGCCTGGTGCAGATCCGAGCGTTGTGCCCGAGAAGAGGAAGAGAGGGAGACCGAGGAAGGTTCCCCTGCCTGCCCCTGCGCCCCCGCCCGAGCCCGTGTACGCGACCGGCGACATTGCTATTGCGCCTGCCGCGGTGGGTAATGTGCAGAAGCAGGAGGAGCAGCCACAACCCATTGTTTCTGCTGTGCCCGAGGCGCACGGCCAGCAGTACCTACTTGCGGCATTTGCGTTCTTCTCGTTTTTCAACTCACCATTAACGTCTTCTCAAACCGCGACCCAGCATCACACACATACAGGAACAGTACTGTCACCAGTGCCACTTCTGCAGCAGGCAGAGAGCGGCATTGTCTGGCGGGATGTCGTGCAGGTGTTTCACCTGGTTGTTTCTGCGCTGGTCTTCCTTTCGATCGTTGTTCCGTGGTTACCCGCCGCTCTGCGCAAGTCAAAATTGTCTTCGCTCCTGCTGTCACCTGGTATGGGCGTGTCGCGTCCCTCAACCTCTGTAGGCGAGCAGAGTGCTCCTCCTAGTCAGACGAGGAAGAGGACGCGCAGTACGAGCAAGTCCGGGATCAACGCTGCATTGAGGGTGGCGCTCCTCCCTGCCAATCGGGGTTTGCCATATGAGGGGTCGCGTCTCAGAGAGGCGATGGGGGTGTACGAGGGTGTTGTGGGGCTTGTGCAGAGTGCGTTGATTGGGAAGAGGAAGGGAGGGAGTTATGAAGCACGCCAGGCGGAGCAGAGGGCGTGGGGCCGGTTAGGCGAAATCGTTGTTCTTGATGGTCAGCTGTCTCTTCTCTATCCCAACGGGAGTGTGCAAGGTACTGATGCGAGATACTGTGCAGGTACTACGTCCGTGGCGACTCGACTTCAGACGTATTGGTGCATGCGCCTGTACACGCCGTACTTCACGGCGTCGGCGACTGACTTGTGCACGCTGGCGCTGATTATACACCCGGTGTCGAAGACGACGGCGGAGCAGTCTTGGGCGAGGGCGCTCCAGGCGGAGTTTATCCGCCCGTATGAGCGGCTGGTGCTCGAGACCATGACGGTTGGCGAGGCTGCGGAGAGACTCGCGGCGGAGCGCAAGCGCCAGGAGCGTCAGAGCAAGCGGGGGTATTGGGCGAGTAGCCCGCTTAGGGTCTTGGCGGAGGTGCTGCTGTGCGAGCGGTTGAGACATGGTTCTGCAACGCTCTTCGTTCGCACGGTTCTGGGCAAGGGTCGTAGGACCGCTGAGGATGACGAGTGCCATTCTGCGGAGGCCCTGGACCCTGAAGAGATTATGGCAATGGAGAGGGAGCGCAGGCGTACGATCGATGCGGGCAAGTCGTTGGGAGGCGTAACCTCGGAGCTTTCAGAACATCTCGAGAAGATCTGGGAGACTGGGTACTGCTCCCCCGACGCGTTGGACTCTGCTTGTGATGAATCTCAGGGGGAGCTGGACGCGGAAGTGAGGCCGCTCATCCGCGCGTTGATGTTGTACCGCCAGATTTTCCCCTCTTGTCTTGCGGGGAGCGCGGGTGAAGGCTCGATTTCGCTGATTTTGAGCCCGCCGCCGAGTCCGACGAGGAAGAACCCGGAGCTGCATAAGGCGCTGCGGGATGCGCTGGGGAGTGGGGTGTTTGAGGGGTTGGTGGCGGGGGCATACGGGGAAGGGGAGAAGTTGAGTGGGTTGGTGGAGGATGCGAGAGATCAGGTTGTGGATATGATTGTCGCTTCTGAGAGGGCAAGGAGGGGCTTCTGAGGATATTAAGGATGGGTTTTGGATCGAGGCATACGGACTTGCTTGTCTTTGTGCTTTATTTGAGGGGTGCTTTCTAGATGACTGTGGCTTACTGTCTGTTCCGTACTTTATCTATGTAGTGTAGTAATGTCTTGTATGTGCTCTTGAAGTAGTAATGCAATGTACATCTCAATTGACTTTAATTTCACTTGAGTAAAGTATCTCGCCAATGAGCGGAAGTTAAGCTGCGCCATCGCTGACTTGTCTCTGAACGACATTGAAGCGTCCTCGACTTGGGAGAACGTCCTCTGACATGCAGTTGACTCCTCTGTAGTTTGGACCATTACTACCACAGTCACTGTCTTGTGCCGAGGGTCGAGTCATCCTTGAGTATGAGAGGTCAGTTCTTACTGATCCGGAGTTGGTACTTAACTTCAACTTGGGGGTAGCCGGCCACCGCGAGCGTGGCAATCTTACGAGTCCTGAGGCCTGAGGCCTGAGCGGTTGGAGTGTATCTTTGTGAGTAATTTACAGCACAGTTTACATCTGCAGACCATCGTGGATTGCGCGGACGTGACCCATCCTCCAGCACTTTAGACTGCTTCTATTTTGTGTGTCGGATGATCGAGGTCTGCTCTTGCTGTTGGAGGAGAGACAAACCAGGTACAGGGACAGACTAAGTGTACGACCACCAGACCACCTGTAAGTCAAACATAACCTACCTTGTTGACTCCCTCTCCGAGGTGTGTGGTGGGGAAAGGCAGGTGTGGGCGCTGAGTGATTCACACAAAATGAGGTGTCAGCAACGACCAGACACACTCACCTGCTCGCAAGATTAATACAGAGCCATCGCGAACGGTAGTCACGGCGATGCTGATGGCGGGCACGCACACGAGCGGGATTGTAGGCGTCTACGGCATCAAACATGATGCATGAGCACTGGCACCGGTGACATGATGCAAGGTCCGGTACTCACCAAAAGCCCGCCCGAAAGCAAACCCTACATACAACCTCGTTGAGAATATCACTGATACCACTGCTGCTGCATACGCCCCGTGTAGTCAGTTTCAAATACCACAGTAGTCAAGGTTGGCGTACTTCTAACACGCGCTCCCCGGTAGGCGTACTGCCCTGGTCATCGAGATCGAACTTGGTGTGGGACAGGCGGTGGGATGGAAGCAAGATAGCTGTGATCAGCGGCGAAAAGAATCATACTACCCACCTAGAGAGGCTGGTCACCAGAAAACAGAGCATCGCCATCCTCGTACACAGCGACGGGGGCGGCGAAACAGTGCGGCGACGGTCGAGCGATGGGAACCGCCGTATACGTCACTCCCGCGCAATGACGATGAGCACCTACAGCGCAAAGAACAAGGTCAGGCGGCGGGGTACCGTGGACACAAGAGGTTGTACCTACAGCGGCCGGGCGTATAAGAAGGCAGTACAATGTTCTGGGCGAGTGAAGACTTGGATCTACAACGTTAAGCGTCAGTAATACTGACTTCAAAGACCCTACAAAAAAGGATTCTCACGGTAAGTAAGCCTCCCAGAGGCCACAGCCAATCCTCAGATATAACGGCAGCACCTAAATTCGTGAAAATATTTCCGAGGAAGCATCCCTTATTCAAAAGCTTATATTGAGCAGACAAGGATGAATGGGATAAAAATAATGGAGAGAGACAAAAGACATTGAAGGAATTACTATACGACTGAGCGCCACATCTGTTTTGTAGTGTCCATACAAGCGGACTTCGAAAGAATTGTAGTGATTGACTACAAACATTTCCTACCCCGATTACTCGGCACAATTTATTCGCACGGGCTCAACGTTCGGCAGAGGGCCCAAAAATGTCGCAAAGACGAATCCTTCGTACCTCAGGACTCGTAACCCTGCAACTGCTGCACTGCGATGGCGCACTGCCGGGAAACTATAGTCAAGTATACCTTGCCTGCAGAACTATGGATCATGGTGTTCCGACATGCTGTGACAGACCCGGTGTATTGCCATCTCGTCATGGACCACAGCGTCTTCATACCCGCCCAATTTCCGTGGCTCGACATCCCAACCATCATACGAGAGTTGGCGTTTCGACGCGTATTGGTGTCTGTCTCCAAGCTGTTCAGGATGCTGGCACTGCCCTTTCTCTACGAGCACGTTATAATAACGAGCCCAGATCAAGGAGTTGACTTGCGCGAAAAGCTCAGAGTTGGCGGGTACGGTCGCTGCGTGCGCTCTGCACTCATAGCCCCTACCAAGCCTTATCCCGCGGCGGATCCTCTTGAAAACGCCATGGAGTGGATCAAACCCCAAATTGCGCTGTCAATACTAGGCGAGTGTCCCAACATCAGAACTGTCATCAGACCGTCTTGGTTCGCCCTCAGTCGCACTCCGGCCGGGAATATTGCGCGCCTCGATTGGAAGTACTTTTGCAAGGACAATGCCCCGCTGCTGTATCTTGTCGCGGCAAATGTACCAGACATCCGATATCTCTCCGTCACCTTCGTCAGGTACTGTGGCCGTTCGCTGTTCCCTCCAACGAGGAAGTTAACGCTGCCCTTGGTAACTACCCTGCGCCTTCCCTACTTTGACGGACACGTCGACGCACATTTTGGCGACTAGGAATTGCCCTCCGTGAAGCACATGATACTGGATGAATGCTCGCTGGGGGAGTCACGAGGCTGACTCCGCTTGCAGAGTATCGAGAATACGGTCGAATCGCTGACGCTCGGTGATTCTAGGAAGTTCGCGGAGAAGGAGTACGTCTCTCTCGTCCTGCGATGGTTGCCGCAGCTGCAAACTCTATCATTCCACATCTTGACCTCGTTTGCCCTCATCCTTACCGCCGTCACGCCATCCTCTCAGGACTGTCCGTATCCTCTTGACTCGGCAAAATCCCTTAAACGAAGTGGATTGGCAGGGTCGTATGGGGACGCGGCTAGTCCGCTATGTCAAGTGGTTTGAGTCATTCAGTTCTCTGAGACGTGTAGTTCTTTGCGGCGACTGGGAAGAAGTGTGGCATAGTTGTCGCACAGGATTGCAGGACATAAATGACGTCCTCAAGAAGGTTGACTGGACCTTGGAGATGGAAAACGGTGATCCGGTGAGAATTGTTCATTAGAATGCACGGAGTCGACGGGGTCCATGGCGTTGGGTGAAAGCGGACGTCTATGGAGTATGCTCTGATGTGCTACGGTGTGTTGTATGATCTATCTCGATCGTATGGATGTAGTACGCTCATGTGCCTCAACAGATTGGTCATCTTGTACATGGTATGCGGTCATGAGGTTCTACTAACCAGTGAGTGCATAGTATGCAAATACTACTACTTTGCAATCACCCCTCCCGGAAGACGGTTCTACAGGTATTATCGGATGGTATTTTTCTCAGTTGGCCCGTCGGCAGCTGAAGCTCCATTTACGACATGCTCGTAATGACCGCTCCTGCCGACATGCTGCCTTTCGGCGCAGAATTGAGAGTGGATACGACGAGGCTTATCGATGGCATTTCATTTCGTGGATATGGTCGGATACAGTGGACGAATCCATAGATCACGATGGCTCTCTATTCAATAGACCGTGATTATGAAGTGGGAGTCTCAATTTTGGCGCGCGGGGTGAGTACGTCGTTCATCCCGTCTTTTCCCCAAACCTGACAGATGACCGGACATTCCACTCCACTAAAAGTTCTGAGAGAGTCAATCTGTTTGCTGCGTAGGTGATCACACGTCCGCTTGTCGTGCGTTCAGTGAACTCCTCGAGATGAAATTGTGCGGCATACACTGAATACATCAGCACGTTGCCACCTCCAGGTTCCCCGCATCCTCCTCATACGCGCTCCTCCCGCGAGAGCCGTGCCTTACTCCAGCACTCCCAAATTTCAAAAACACCCCAGGACTGCACCGTCACCCGTATGAAATGCAAGTGAACGCGAGCGACATGAGGCCTGAGGATCCGCCAGCAGTTCAGTCGTCAGTCCTATATTTATCTCGAGCGCTAGACCGGCGACAAGAATACAGAACGACGACGGGTCCGACAGAGCGCAGCCGCTGTTCCGACGATGCCTGGCTCGGGACCGATGCCCAGAGCACGGATTCCGGTGCTTCGGGATGGAGCGCTCTTGCGTCGCTGCTTAATCATTGCCAGGGGCAAAAGTTGGCTCGGGGACTTCGATAGCATCCCGCATCGACGTCAGTCTGCCATCGGCCAAGCTCAAGACCAGGAGAACGCGAGGTAAGTCAACATGAGGGTGGGCTCCTGGGTACGTGAGCTGTTGTTGGTCTGTGGATGTGGATGTACGCCCGCGGTGTGGCGGTGAATATTGTTCGGCTGTGTAGGCAGGCTTGAGACCGGTCAGTAGATGGGAATCCTCCGTTGGGTCGACGCCTTGGCGGGTGTGAGAAATTTCATTTCGTCTTCTCTGTGCTGAGATCTCAGGCACGCAGTAGGATTAGGTATTGGCAGGCAGAAAGCAATAGGTGGAGGAGAAACGCCTTTGGTCGGACCAATACCGGAGAGACTGGTGTGCCTATCGCAGTAAGCAAGGCTTTTGTACAGAGATGGGCTCTGGGAGCCTCGTGTTTTGTGGCCCACACGACATATGAACGGAAAATGCTCTGCTGAGAACGTTGTAATTGCCATGACAGAACAAAGATTTGACTGAACACTATCAGATTTGTCTCCGGTTTTTCCTCGTCCGGGTAGCTCGGTGTTTGTTGTAGCCAGAAGGGGCTACGATACTAGCAGAAGACAATCAATGTCATTTGCCATCGTACCTAGGTGCGGCCGTCCCTGGGAGGACGGAGGCGTTTTGTCGGCCGTGATGGGCTGTCCACAGCTTCTGGCGAATAGCAACCCGACTTGAGCGGGGAGACCCCAGAGAGCTATGAACCGTGTTTATTGCCTTGGATTCGTAGTGAGAGACGCCATTGATATACCAATGGCGTCTGGGCGGCCCAACAGGATATACGTAGTGTATTGCTTAGTGCGCATTGGAATGGGACGTGATGAGACGAGTTTCGGCCAAGTCCATGTGGCGCCTAACGCCACGTCCTACGGGAGTGCCACACATTCAGAACTTGTTTTGTGAGGGAGTAAAGCCGCACAATCACGAGCAGTTCTGGCGGGCGGATAGGCAATTTCAGCCTTAGACGTCCTGCGTATTTGTTCTTCCGAGGTAGCTTGAGGCGCTCAGTGCCCTCGGAGAAGAGAGGGACATTGCGCATCGTATCCGGGGCATATGGCACGCTGCGATCTGCAGAGCGTAGGCGGATTATAGAACAAGGTTGAGGTGCTTAACTTACATCCGAGGAGAGTAAGACGGGTTTGGTTGTACGATGTACGTCTGGATAGGCGCATGAGCCGAGCGCGGCATATTCGTACATCCTGGCTAGTTATTGCCGCTAGCAGGAAGGAAGCATTGCGTTTTATATCGGGTGAGGTCTTGAGGCCTTAGGACGCATCGTACTTACAAAATTTTATGAGTTGTCATGGGAGAGTGCGATTGACAGACGAATGATGACTGGGCGCACTCGTTATCTGAACTATATGTTTGGCTGGCTTAGTAGCAGATGTATCGCCTGCGAGGCAAGTGAGATAAGACGGCTGTGTATTAGCAACACCATAGCTAAGCTGTATTGGATCATACTGACCGTTATTTATCATCCTTCCTGGCGAGGTCTAGCGCGGAAGTCATGTCATGACCTTGAATGTTACAACCTGTGAGGCCCGATAGTAACGACCTGCGCGCTGATTTGCAAAGACGGCTGTCGAATCGGAGATAGTCTGGGGACGGAGATCATCAAACGACATACCAGAAATGGATAGGGAGCTGTTCCCAGTCGGGTTATCTTAACTGCGGACGCGGCCGACTCGACGGACTGACGGAGCGTGTCAAGACGTCAGCGCTACTGGTGCCTCTAGATCTCGGTTTGATGGAAGCAATGATGTAGACATGCCAGGCATAGACGTCCAATTTCGTGCACCACAGGGCAACCAGGAGGCAGCTCATATCGAACAGGTATGGAAGCCTCATTTCATGCCACCGTCATCAGGCCCATGAATAAACCATGATACTGTAAAGCATGCAGGAATGCTATCAGCGAGGGATCCGGACCGACGAGAGCATTGTATCTGAACTAACATTTCGGCAGGAAGGAACACGGATATAGCGGCCGCAAGAAACAAAAGCAGTTAATCTTTGAGACAGTTTAGCTTCGAGTCACTTATTCTTCTTGTATCTGTATCTGCAACACTAGACCAAGAACAAGTCATAGGACGACTGAAACGGAGCAGCTCTTTTGTCTTTCGTGGGTAGGACCGACATCACCCCCGGCGTCCGCGTCGTCAGTAAGGGGGCCAGCGAACATTCCTTTCGATGCGCGGAGCGTTGAACACCCTATATGTAGCACCATAGTACGGTTGAAACGAGTATGCGGCCGCATTTCGAGCACCGGTCATGGTGGAAATGGCCACAGCCGGTGTGGCGGAGCGCCACAACTTCTGGGCACCAATCGCAATTGCGGAGCCTTCAATTACATAATGAGAGTTGCTGGGGTCCCCGCCGCCTGTAACGGGCGCACAGGCGAGATAAAATGGTTCGACTGCTTCAGCAAGAAATCGCAGTTCGCTTCTGAATCGACTGTCCCCTCGCTGCTGAATACGTCGAGCTCGTATTTATTTGTTCAACGTCAATTCGGTTAAAAGGTACTTCAGTGCGTTGCTGACAGCACATACATCATTTATTTGATACGCCTTATCCCCACACTCACACGCCGTGAAACAGGTTTTTATTGGCCTACGCCGCACACTTCCAGGTCTCGTCCTTTCACCCCCTCCAATCCACCACCATGCGCGCCCTCTCGCGCCCCCTTGCGAGGAACGCCGTTTCGTTCCCTATAGAGACCATTGTCTTCTTCTTCGTCGCCACCACTCTCGCGTACTTCCAGCTGCTCTCTGTCATCAAGCACTCGGCATGGCTTGAACCGATGTCTGCACCCGCCGTGCGCCCGGCCAACGTCCGTATACGCCAGGGCGAGTGGGACGTCGTCGGGGAGAGTGCATGGATGGCCGGTACGGTCGACGAGAACGCGGAGGCCATGGAGCTGCAGCAGATTGTCTTCTCCTTGGACGCGCCCAAGCCTGCTGCAAAGCCCAAAAAGGTACGTGTTCTTTTTTGACCTGCACTGACGGCACCCCTGACATCGACGTAGTCATACAACTCTGCATCAATGGACTCAGCACTGCTTGAGAGCTCGGTAAACCAACTCATGTCGCACCTTACGCACCAATTCCCCGCTCTTTCCGGCCTTGAGTATCCAAGTCTCTGCTATGGCAGCTCCCCCGCGAACAGGTCGTCAGGGAGCTCAGCCTGCTTTACGTCCGTCGCAGTCGAGCCCCGTTCCACCGTCCTCACACTCTCTTTCCTCCCCGGCAACCGCGATGAATTCGTGGACGCGCTCAGGCGCCACGCCTTCGACAGCGACTCCAACGGCGTTAGCTTCCAGGTCGAGGAGCAGCACTCCGAGAACATCGGCGAGATGAAGAGCGGCAAGTGGGTCGTGTACGCCCTCCGCGCCCTCGTCATGCGCTTCTGGGAACTCGCCCGCAAAGCCGACTCGCTCGACATCCTGCTCGTCCTCTCCGGCTACGTCCTCATGCACCTCACCTTCATCCGCCTCGTTCTGCGCTCGCGTGCTCTCGGCTCCAACTTCTGGCTCACGACCGCGGTCCTGTCGTGCGCGATCACCTCGTTCATCCTCACGCTGTGCATCTGCGCGTACCTGCGCATCCCATTGGACCCGGTCAGCCTAAGCGAGGCCATGCCGTTTGTCGTGTGCACGGTCGGCTTCGAGAAGCCTCTCCGTCTGGCAAAAGCGGTCTTCCGCAACAGATACGTGACTGAGCCCGTCGACGTGCCCAGCCCCGGCAGCAGGAGCGGCATGGACACTCCTGCCCTCCGGTCCGGGATGGAGACTCCTCGTACTGGCCAGATGAAGAGCGCGAGTGAGGTCATCATGGAGGCGTTTGACGCTGTTGGCAACTCGATTCTGCGCGATTACGCCCTTGAGGTTGCGGTCCTTTGCGGAGGCATCTGGAGTGGTGTTGGCGGCCTCAAGGAGTTCTGCGCGTTGGCCGCCGTGTTGTTGACTGTGGATTGTGTCGTGCTCAGCACGTTCTATGTCGCGGTCCTCGGTGTCATGGTTGAGGTGAGTAGATGTGATCTGGCACTTGTCTTGTTCTATCTGTCGGCTATCGAGGTGTTATCACCACGAGGCATGATTTTCTGGAATTTTTGTCCTGGTTTTGGCGGGAGCGGTCGTTCGGGTTGGAACCATGGGCGGGTGGATGGGATGGATGCATGTGTGGTTGGGACAGCTTCAGATTTTCCCGCTGATGCGCTGAGGAGGGTATATATGGGGGTGCGCAGGGCTGTCAGTTTGGCCCGCGAGTTGGATTTATCATGTGCGAGAAGGCGAGGAAGCAGATGTCTCGTGCACGTGTTGGGTCAGTCGACCTCGGATATACCCGGCCCTGCTTTTGCCTTTCTCGGTCTTCTGTCATTTCTTGCTCGTCTGTCTTGAGTACGATGCTAATCTCGTCGTGGTGGTTGTATAGGTTCGCCGCATCAAGCGCTTCAGGTACATTGCGCGGACGCTGGCACAGCAGTATGCTCGGGCGACGAAGAAGCGGGGCTCTGCTGATGACTCTGACGAGGTGCCGCTCCCGATTACGAGTGCGAATATGACCTTTGGCGAACGTGTCACTGCGACTATTCTCGGTGTTAAGGGCAGCATGCTCAAGCAGCACCAGGACATGCGGCCTGGCCAGGAAGCGCCGAAGGAGGACGAAGAGAGCCCGGTTGCGAGGCTCAAGCTGCTTTTGGTGAGTGCCGTGAATCTTTTGACATGACCAGTTGGGGCTGATGATTTCAACGTATAGATTGTCTCATTCTTGACGCTCCACATCTTAAACTTGTGCACGACGCTCGCTCCTGCTACTGCTGCTGCCAGGTACAACAACAGGGTGTACGGTGACCAGTACATCCCTGCTGTTCGTAAAGTGGACGTCACCAGCCCGGTCATCTCGAAAGTCCTTTCCGATCTCGCTGTTGCGCACGCTATCCCGGTTACAAATGAGAGCGCTGCACTCGAGTTTGAGAAGGACTTGCTTGTCAAGGTTGCCCCCCCGGTATACGTCCGTATCGTGCCGCCTACTATCACCCGCGGTGCGTCGGCCAAGGTCGAGCAGTTCTTGGAGTCATGGACTGGTGTCGTCGCGGACCCGATCTTGAGCAAGTGGCTTGTGGCCATCCTCGCTGTTAGCATCGCTTTGAACGGGTTCTTGCTCAAGGGTCTCGCTTTCACGTCTGGAAGCACGTCGGCGCAGCCGCCGTTCATGAGTGCGAGCGCTGCTGCGATCATTTCGCCTATTCCTGAGCGCCTGGGCGGTATGCCCCTGGACCTTGACGATATTGACCGGAAGTTGGAGAAGTCGAAGGAGAAGGAGGAGCCTGTGCCTGCACCTCCGCCTGCGCCTGTGTCGACGGAGTCGTCGGAGCCTTCTAGCCCCAGCGAACAGGACAAGGATATTGTCAAGAAGGTTTCTCAGGTTGACACCACGACTGTGCGCTCGCTACAGGAGTGCGTTGATATCTATGAGAATGGTCCCCGCCCGGTTACGGTGTCTATGAGCCTGTTGAACGACGAGGAGGTTATTCAGCTGTGCCAGGGTGGAAAGATTGCTGCGTATGCCCTCGAGAAGGTGCTTGGTGATCTGGAGAGGGCTGTCCTTATTCGTCGGGCTCTGATCTGTAAGTTGTTATATGCGAGGAACATATCGGAAGATACTTATCATCTCCTGTCACAGCCCGCGCTTCGAAGACGAAGACGTTTGAAAACTCGCTCGTCCCCATGCGCGACTACGACTACTCCAAAGTTATCGGTGCCTGCTGCGAGAACGTCGTCGGTTACATTCCCCTTCCCCTCGGTATTGCCGGCCCTCTCAAGATCGACGGCGAGCTCTACCCCATTCCGATGGCCACTGCTGAAGGTACCTTGGTTGCGTCCACGTCTCGTGGTGCTAAGGCCTTGAACGCTGGCGGAGGTGTCACGACGGTCCTCACGTACGACTCGATGACCCGTGGTCCTGCTATCGACTTCCCGTCCATAACCGAATGCGCCCGCGCCAAGCGCTGGATCGACTCGGATGAGGGTAACGCCATCCTAAAGGAGGCTTTCGAATCAACTTCCCGCTTCGCTAAGCTGCAGAGGCTCAAGTGCGCCATGGCGGGTCGCACGCTGTATGTGCGGTTCGCGACCTCCACTGGTGACGCTATGGGTATGAACATGATCTCCAAGGGTACCGAGAAGGCGCTCGAGGTGCTGCAGAAGGAGTTCCCTGATATGGTCGTTCTCGCGCTGTCGGGCAACTACTGCACGGACAAGAAGCCTGCTGCGATCAACTGGATCGAGGGTCGTGGCAAGAGCGTTGTCGCTGAGGCTGTTATCCCTGGCAAGATTGTCAAGACGGTGCTTAAGACGACGGTTGAGTCGCTGTGCAATGTCAATGTGAAGAAGAACCTGATTGGGTCGGCGATGGCTGGCTCGATTGGTGGCTTCAATGCGCATGCGGCAAATATCCTTACGGCTATCTTCCTCGCTACTGGTCAGGATCCCGCGCAGAATGTCGAGAGTTCTATGTGCATGACTCTCATGGAGCCGTGAGTAGCCTGGATTGATAGTTCCATCACTAATACTAACCTATCCTTGTTGCAGAACCAACAACGGACAGGACCTGCTAATGACCGTCTCCATGCCCTGCATCGAGGTCGGTACCGTCGGCGGTGGTACTGTCTTGCCTCCTCAAGCTGCTGTTTTGGATATGCTTGGTATCCGTGGTGCCCACCCCACGGAACCCGGCAAGAACGCTCAACGGCTTGCTCGCACTATCGCTGCTGCTGTCATGGCCGGTGAACTCTCCCTTATGAGTGCCTTGGCGGCGGGCCACCTCGTCCGCGCCCACATGGCACACAACCGGTCACAAGCCAACACAACTGCGAACACTCCCTTACCGTCCCGCCCTGTTACTCCAGGCCCTATGGGTCCTGCAGGTGGTTCTTTCTGGTCAACAGGCTCGAAACAGAATCCTGGCCGGGGCATTCTCAGCCCGCTGGCGCTCACAAGAGCGCAGTCGACGGATACCACTGCCGCTCCTGGGTATAATCTTGGATCGATGGCGAAATCATAAAAGTCATTTCACCTCGTATTACGATTTCGATGCGCTCGTTGCATCTGTGATGCTTTCGCAATGCTCTTCACACGTTACCTTACCAACACGTCGCATAACTTTCTACCAGTAGTGTATTACTTACTTTGCTTCTTGAAGCTGTAAACTGTAGCACGCATTCCTTTTATTTAGACACGGAAAATGCGTTGGACAATAACTCGTAAATTATGACACACATTTGGGTTCAATTGAATACTACGTACGGATAAAGAGATACATTCGCCAGTTCTTCGTGATCAGACTCAGACATACGCATTGCCACATATCCAACTGGACTGGCGTCAATGCTTCCGCCCCATGCGAGGGATTCATTAAATGAATCGGCAAGGTAGATGCAAGAAGTTCGTGCTTTGTACCCCGTTTGGCAGAGCAGACGTCGCTAGGAGGTCTATGCTGAGCTGGCAAGTTTTCGGACGCACTTCTCAAAGTAATCGCGCAGAATGTTTGCAGCTGTTTGCCAATACGGTGGCGACCAGATACCCTTGGTTGTAAACGTGCCGCATGCACGAATCTGCTGGTATGTGCGCATTTACACACGCAGCAAGAGAGACAGAGGCTTTGGAAAGGGCTACTATACATGGGCGATGGCTTCGTCTGCGCCGGCGTGCGTGTTTAAAATATTTCACCCTATTTGTCCTATGTGGCGTGACTTTTAATACCTGAGTTCCATGAGAAACAGCTCATGTCTCCCGCAACCGCTCCTGCCCCAGCAGGTAGCCTCATAGGTACGTCGCCGAGAGCATTCTGCAGGTGAGTTTGATGCTAACATTATTTGCTTAGACTTCAGCCTCTTCGGCGGAGCGGAATCTCTGAGTGAAGGCAAAGAAAGGAGACGGTCACCCAGGAGAACGGTCGTAGTCAGTGCTACGGAGCAGGACGATGGCCTGTCGCATCCAGGACCTCCACAGGACCCTACAGATTTCTTATGGTTGATGACTGAAGAGCCGCACCGGACTAGGAGGATGGCAATCATGAAGGCACATCCCGAGGTACGCGACGCGTTCAAGTTGCGCGTTTCCTGTCATGTCAATTACTATGCCAGGTCAAGAAGCTTATGGGTCATGAGCCTCTCACCAAGTACGTTGTGCTGGCCGTCGTGGTGCTGCAATTGTCGGTCGCGTACCTACTGCGCAACACCCACCCCCTCACCCCGCTCTTCCTGTTCCTCTCCTATGCCATCGGAGGTACGGCCAACCATAACCTCTTCCTCGCCATCCATGAGATCACGCACAACCTCGCCTTCCGTGGTGTCTCTGCCAACAAGGCGCTCGCGGTCTTTGCTAACTTGCCCATTGCCGTGCCGTACGCTGCTGCATTCAAAGTACGGTCTTTCCCTGCGCGTGGAGTATCCGGCTGACATGACGTGCGCCATTAGAAGTACCACCTGGAGCATCACAAATACCTCGGTGAAGACGGCATTGACACTGACCTTCCTTCTCGTCTTGAGTTGCTTTGCATGAACAACGTCCTGGGCAAGATCGTATTCACGTCAGTGCATGCCCTCCTCGTTCTCTAAAATCTTCCTTAACCCTTGAATCTATAACAGGACCTGCCAAATCCTCTTTTACGCCCTCCGACCCGGCTTCGTGCGCACCCAGACGCCTACTCGCTGGCACCTCTACAACCTCCTCACCGAGCTCACCTTCGACTATCTCCTCGTCAAGGCCCTTGGTCCCTACCCGCTCTTCTATTTCCTCTTCTCGAGCTTCTTCGCAGGTAGCTGGCACCCATGCGCAGGGCACTTCATTGCGGAGCACTACCTGTGGGACGGACTCGCCCAGGAGACATACTCGTACTACGGGCCCCTGAACATGCTTGCCTACAACGTCGGGTACCACAACGAGCACCACGACTTCCCGTCGGTACCCTGGACAAGGCTGCCTGCTCTAAGGGCTCTTGCGCCGGAGTTCTACGATACCATCCCGTCACACCCGTCATGGCCGATGGTTATTGTAAACTTTGTCCGCGACAAGGAGGTGGGTACGTTCGCGAGGGTCAAGCGGCTCGCGAAGGTCAGAGGCGCGACTGCCGTTGCTGCTCCGACGAAAGCAGCTGAGGCCTCGAGTGCATCTGACTCCGAGCAGGAGAAGGAAAAGATCGAGAAAGGAGACGCGCAGTAGGAGTAATCTAGACCTGTAGACTTGTAGATACACTCGGAATTATTGCTGGATGGCTGATGCTACACATGGCACGCTCGCCCGAAGTCTAGATGTGCGCCGTTACCGGAAGTTGACCATCGCATTCCCACTGAAGAGTGGATCGTCTATTGTCTATAATTTTGTCAGGGTCTCTTCTAGCTTCTTCAATAGATACTTGTTCTCCTCCTCCGTCCCAACGGTGATTCTCAAACAACCCTCACATCCCGCCTCTCCTCCTCGATACCTGACCACCACACCTTCATGCTCCGCCAGCGTCTTGTACACCTTCTGCGAGCGTGCATTATCAGGCTTTCCGGTCTCTCGGTTTAGCACGGGCACCATCACGAAGTTTGCGTCGTTCCCGCCGATGACTTTGCCCAGGCCCAGTTCGCAGAGAGGATTCGATTGGAGAGCGGATAAGAGGTGTTTCCGGGAGGAGACGAGGGTGCTGACTTTGTCTTGCATCGCAGAAAGGGATGCGGGGCTGAGCGCGAGGTGGGCGAGGTGGGCGGTTGGAGTGGAGATGTTGTAGGGAGCTTTGGTGTTCATTAGGATTTGGATGAGGGAAGGGTGGGCGATGGCGATGCCTAGTCTATAAAGATACACGCAGGTGAGATATAGATGGTAAGCAGATATTATGTGACCAGGCGTACCTGATGGCAGCAAGCCCAAAGCTCTTACTTAGTGTCTGGAGGACACAGACGTTCGCGTACTCGTTGACGAGCGAAACAGCGCTGCTGCCTTCGGCAGCAAAGTCGATGTAGGCCTCGTCTACAACGACAATGCCCTTGAAATTCTCGTACTCGAGGAGCGAGCGGATGGATTTTAACGATATCAAAGTACCGGTTGGGTTGCCGGGTGAACAGAGGAAGACGAGCTTGATACTCGGGTCGGCATCGATCGCTTTCTTGACCTGCGGATTTAGGCTTAAGCATAAGCTGTACAAGATCATCAAGCGAACTGCACACCTCGTCAACTCTGACTGAGAAGCGTCCTTCCTCTCCTCCCTCACCGTTATCCCCGCTGAGCTCAAGGTTTACCTTCACAACGCCTACATCGTTCACCTGCGCGCAGACAGAGTACATCCCATATGTGGGTGGAGTAATCAATATTTTCTCCTTACCAGGAGCGACGCAGACTCTCATCAGCAAGTCAATAACCTCGTCGCTCCCAACCCCAAGGAAGACATGGCTCGGCCCTGGCACGCCCCTCAACTTAGCGATGCGGGCCTTGATATCATCGTGCGTCGGGGATGGGTATCGGTGCAAGTCCAAGTCCAGCGTCGACTTGATCTCTCCATTCACTGGTTGCGGCTCAGATTCAGAGTCTATCGAGTGGCCCAAAGCGTTCTCGTTCGCATCGAGCAGGATGCCTTCGGAGTAGTCGTCCCGAGCACAGCGATAAGGGTGCAACGCCAGAATATTCGGGCGGATCACTTGCTCAATGTCGAAATGGGCAGGTCTTGTAGGATATAACGAGGGATCAAGGCCGAGGATGGGCATGGCGGGCAGAGAGGAAGGACGATAATTGATAGATGCTTTCGGCCGAGTCAGAAACTGCCCTGGCACAGGATTTTCGCTTAGATAATCGACGTACCTGATGCAGCGGGACGTGCCGGTGGCTGTGAAGCGCAGGTGCTTCTCCCCGATCAAGATCGACGCGCCCGGAGAGCTGCACCAGATGACCACAGGTGAAAGGTGAGGCTGTACGGCTCAAAGGTATGTACCAGCGCATTCAATGTGGCGCAGTGAGGTAATCGTCACGGTGCTGAGCATGTAGCGGTGGAACGGAAGCCATGGCCTCGACAACGGTCGGTGCACATAACTCTGCGCCTTGCTGTCTGTAGCGCGCCGGATGTCGTGATGCCTTACGTGTACCAAATAGAGCGTCAACATGGGGAGGTGCTGCATCAGAGCCTGAAGACCAAGAGAAAGTGATTCCCATCTGCTGCTCTGAGGGCCTCGGATGCTTATCTATGAGGATGGTCAGGAAAGCGATTTACGGCCGCGCAAGGAGAAACTTGGTACAGAACCTCGGGGGTGAGTAACAGATCACCGATAATCAGGAATAAGCTCAGAACCCATGTTATGGGCAAATATCGTGAGGCGGAAAGATACGGCGCATACAGTGGGCGTCCCCGGTTGTGAGCGGAATCGTCTATAACCGGAACGGTAAGCTTTACGGCTTGATGATTCGTGAATACTAATTAATCACCGTCGTATGCTGCAAGGATAAGCCCTACCTCCCAAAGCCGATACATCCTATCCAGTCTTGGTCGGCCCCGCAAAGCGCCATATCTTCGCGGTCATGGCCTTCCTTGCATGGCAGGCTGATGAATCACATCCTGCGTCGGTAGCCAGTCGGGACCGACAAGTGCCCTATTTATCCCTGGTCGCACACTAACGTTAGCTGGACGCAACGATGCATAGGTATCACCCTCACACAGTAATTGAGATCGGCATTCGTATCTCTTGAGTCCTCTCCATAAGTCGAAGAGTTTTGTCGTCCGTTGGATGAGGGAGCCACAAAGCGGACTCATAAAATGAGGCATCTTCTCCGCCAATATTACTCCGTATTCTGCTGTCAAATTATTGGACTGGACAACGCGAACCATCGTAGTCAAGTTGACTGAAGCTAGAGTGCGTTATTCCTGGAAATATAAATAGTCTGTTCCGAAATAGCATAGCTTTATGGCGCACTAGAGGTTTTCTTGCCTTCAAAGTCAGGCAGGCTGAAGTATGGACTGACATACTATCGAGGCCCGAATGGCAGGTGTTTCCTCATAGGACAGATTTCTGGTCCATTAGGTAACCAGTCGCAAGGACACAATTTATGCAGAAATAGCCTTTGAACCTCAGGTTCCAGTACTGACGATGCATTCTGAATCACAGACTGACCTTGGTGAAGGACGTATCAACGGAAATGAAACACGAGATTCGGTGGATGCCGCGACAATTACCAATTGCGGACTCTCTTCGGCTTCAAGCTGAACCTGTCAACGTCGCCCAGTACACAGGCCTTGGGAATGCGCCTATCGAGAATGAAATGGGACCATGACAACAAACACAAGCTGGCGATATCTCATCTGTAGGTTTCACCACTCGTGACACATCAAGCCATGAGCTGATATAAATTCATCAGTCGTCCGCAGCTAGAGAGAATTGCGGAAAAGTCCTGGGATATGTAACCCTGAGCTCACCCTGAAAGGTTAATTCAACATACCCGTCGTCTTGCCATCTCTCGACCTGGGAGGCTCAGACCATTCCCACAGCTCACCTTATGTTGGTCATAAGATGCGGCGACCTCGTGCAGTCGACCCTCATGCTGGGCCGGGCAGAGTGTTCTTTTGATTCGAAATTCAACCTTAAACTACTCACCCTTTCACGTTTGCGTCCGCTTCTCGGGCGCGGACTCGGGGCTACCAAGGATCACCAGCAGATTATTCGGATCACAGTCGCAAACTCTGGGTCTCGGAGGACATTCTAATGTCTTGTATTTCAACGCCGACTTTCTCGAGAGGTTACAGCGCACAGCAGCTTATCTCGCTAGGTAGGACCAATGGTATCTGTCTGGTGAGCGCAGGATCGCTGCTTTTGGAAAAGGCACGGGTCAACGCAATGGTTACGGAGAAGCATCGCGGGTGCTATAGGGACCAATGCATGCTCCACTTCAAGCGTTCATGAGCGTGTCTTGCCAAACCACGTTACCGGCTCAGGTAAGTTGTGCTTCTGAATGTCTCTGGGATAGGGCCACAGTACCGATTTCGGTGAGTTATCGGGTGCGAATAGACCTTCGACGTGACCTGGCCGAGTATCCTGCTCCTTGGCCTCGTCCGGGAGACAGGAATCCGGTCAATAGTCAGCAAGATATAAAAGGCTGCTGCTAACAGCTCAGCAACCCAACCTCAGTGGAAATCAAAACACAAGAGGTATCGGTATTGGCAACATGATGAAGGCACTCCTCAGTCTCGCAGTCCTCGGACTCTCCACCGTCTCAGCTCGTGCTGCCGCTCTCACTCCACGAGTGACCGGCCCTGCGCCCCTCAAGTTTGCGGGCGTCAACATCGCCGGGTTCGACTTCGGTTGCGGTACTGACGGTACTTGCACTGTCAGTGGCGCATACCCGCCCTTGGCCCAATACTATGGTTAGTCTACCCTTCTCTGGATGTCAAGACCGAAGGCGAGCTGATTTATCGCATTTCAGGTGCGGATGGTATTGGCCAGATGACACACTTCGTCAACCAGGACGGTTACAACCTGTTCCGTCTACCCGTTAGTTGGCAGTACTTGACCAATAACGTCATTGGTGGTACCCTCAACTCCACCACCTTTGGTGAATACAACACACTTGTTCAGGCTTGCTTGAACACGGGTGCCTACTGTATCATCGACATTCACAACTATGCTCGATGGGACGGTAATGTAAGTAGCAGTTGTCATTGCATCAGGTGAAGCGTTAACAAGTTTCTGCAGATCATTGGCCAGGGTGGACCCACGAACGCTCAGTTCGCGGCGCTATGGAGTTCCTTGGCTACTCAGTACAAGTCTCAGTCTCGTGTCATGTTCGGCATGTAAGCAGTCCTAATGTTCCAGCTATTTGTCTTGTCTCATGTCAGCCGCAGCATGAACGAGCCCCACGACCTTCCCAGCATCCCCACGTGGGCTGCCACTGTACAGGCTGCGGTAACCGCGATCCGCCAGGCTGGGTACGCGCATGTCTTGGATCGCGTAGGCACATTCTGACAAATCCATTACAGCGCGACTTCCCAGTACGTCCTCCTTCCCGGCAACGACTACACTTCTGCTGCGACCTTCGTCTCGGGAGGGTCAGCTGCGGCACTCGCAACCGTGACGAACCTCGACGGCTCGACGACCAACCTCATCTTCGACGTCCACAAGTACCTTGACAGCGACAACTCCGGTACGTCCGACACCTGTGTCACGAACAACACCGTCGAGGCCTGGATTCCTCTGTCCACCTGGCTCCGTGCCAACAACCGTCTCGCCATCAACACCGAGACCGGTGGAGGCAACACCCAGTCCTGCGTCACGTACCTGTGCGAGCAGGTCGCCTACCAGAAGACCATCGCCGATGGTGAGCCCGCTGTAACCCTCGAAAATACAAGGACTAATCTTATTCTCGTTCAGTCTTCCTCGGCTACGTCGGCTGGGCTGCTGGTAACTTTGCCACTGGCTACGTCTTGTCCGAGACCCCCACCAACAACAGCGGTGTCCTAACCGACTCGCTCACTGTCAAGAGTTGCTTGGCGCCGATTGCTAATGCTTGAACCACAACTGCGCGATATTTGGGTCGTCATCGGGGGTTCTTCTTGCCGCTCGTAGATCATGTACCGTAGCAAATTGTTCTTTGTCTATCCTATGTGTGAACGACTGGCAATGAATATGTTGTTAACCAATGCAACATTAGGACGAAGAAGTAAGAATAATGTATAAGGCCTGGCCGAGCCAATGATATCGCCCGCTTCTCAAGCACAAAGAATCGTGAGCCTGCAGGCGCATCACTAGTCCGCCCAACGCTGCTTCATCATGCACTGGCAGATAACAGAGATTTGTACAAACGGTACCAGCGGGGAACTACAGCTTCGGCCTGCGAGAGCAACTGAAACAAAGTCCGAAAGGATCTCGCCACTGTAGGCAAGGCTAGCACTGTTCGAGAAGGCTGTTCTTTGGTATCGTCTGCCCGAAATCGTTTACCCATGTTGTCAGATTCGGGTTGGTATACTGAAATGATGGTAGTTAGTGTCAGGCCTGTGCCCCGCGACTCATGCACTCACAGCCTCCATGTACCTGAGAATACTGTCAGGAATAAGGCCTTGACAAGACAAACCGAAGGCTACTCACTGATTGATGTACGCTTGAGTAGGAAAGTCTTTTGGATCGCATCCTATATTGATGGCATCCTTGGGCTGGTACACTCGTATCCAGTCGATGTACATGTGCACTGGGAACGGTATGTGTTCCAAGTCGACAACGGGGGTAAAGTCGACGGACATTCCCAAGTTGACAATGAGATACTGCCATGCGAAATGTCAAGCAATGAGCGTCGACAGAAGAGTGTGTACAACGGCTGTGCTTGCGCACCATAGGCTCCTGAGGTATAGGCCGCGCGGAGATATTAACCCGTGAATCCGCTGCCACGGCTCCAGCTTCCAAAGTGACGGCCAGCGTATCGTCACTGATCCAGCTGATATACTGTGGAAGGTATGTGATTAGTTAGAGGGAACGAGAAAGAGGAGGAAGGCGTTACCGCGTCATCGAAACCCGGTTTATACTCAAACCCGTATATAGAGTAGCAGCCACCATTGCCCTCATAGCAATCCTGGTCTGATAACAAGTTAATTAGTTTCCATATCTCTCGAATGGATATGTTATTACTTGTAACCGTGACGGTGGAGGTCGCCTGCTGATAAACAGCACCACTATAAGTGTTCATGGCGGAGATCTGAGTGTTTTGGATCTGGTAGAGATCCGAAGTGTTGAAGAACTCGTAATTGTAATTGAACGGCTGCGAGACACAGAATCAGCAAATGCTAGCGGTGATTGCAGGGTATATCGGCACTTACGCCCCACTGAGCCGATTGAGACACCTGCCCAGACAGGGGACCTCCAGGCGTCAACGACGCAATCTGGCAAAGGATGAATAATGCATGATATTGGAGGTGTCCCGGCGTACCTGAGCCTCGAACATGTCAATCTCGGGAGCAGAACGTCCCACATATGTACCATCGTCATGCACAGGGCCTGGGTGGCTCTCTCCAGGGCATGTACACCTGGACAGCCTTTGGCCGGGAAGGTATGACAATGGCTTGGGATTGTTGGGATCCAAAGTGTTGGTTGCTTCCGGAACGCCGTTAATGGACTGGTTGGCAACTGTCCCGACGTCACACGCGTCATACGTGTAGGGCCACTGCAGCGGGTAATCAGATACGTCGGCAAAGTCCATCAGGTGACTGTGAAGTTTACCATGCCATCCAAGGTGGCACCATACCCGGCGCGGCCTGAGTTACGAGCTGGTCAATATCAAACAGGCTGGGAAGAAAGCGACACGACACACCCAAGTTGCCCATGGACCAAACAGCTGGCCATAGGCCAACAACGTTATTCAGTCCAGGAAGGACCACGCGAGCCAGGTACATCCCTCCCGTGAAACAGAACTTGTTCCAAGTGGACATCATCCCACTCTGATAATTCAGCCCATGCGTATCCTTCGGCTCTAGAGTGATAACCAGCGAGCCGTTGCTGGTAGTAATGGCATCTGGGTCGTACCATTCCATATCACCTGTCTATGGACTTCGTTAGCATCAAGATGAGCCACCCATCCAGTCAATACCCACAGCCCAGTAGTGCAGATCGACCGCCTCCCAGTAGGGATCATCTCCAGGGTAGAAGGACCGGCCATCTACGTTGAATTCATCGCTGAATACTAGCTGCCATTCAGACCCATCTTTGTAAGACGTTTGAGTATGTGCGTCCTGAGGGGTGTCGAGGTCGATCAAGCCCCAGTTCCCGCTCATAGTAGGGATCTTAATAAAGTTTCAGTGTCCCACCTTGCACAGAGGGAGAGCCGCAAACCTGTCCGCTAGCATTAATACCCCCTAAGTTAAACCCTCCCAAAGTGCTGAGAGGGTTCCTTGTGAAGTGAGAAATGATGGGATAGCCGGCGCTGTTATTCGTGAATGACGGGTTTCTAGTGACAAAGCAGGTAAACAGACATACAACAGGGCGAATATTCCGGCGATCATTACAGCCAAACAGCCCAGATTCGTTACTCCCCTTGACGAGAAGAAACTCCCGCCCCGATCAGACGCTCGGTCACGTCTAGGGTCAGGATTGTGCAGATAATCATCGTCTTCGGGTTGACTTGAGAAAAGACTCGAGCCCCAGGCTCGTGGATCAGCAGCCAGAGAGAACTAGAGATTATCCGTGCATTAGTCCGTCTTCCACAGTACGTGCATCATCGAGACAACGGAAGCAAAACATCTCATAACGTCGAGCTATACCAGAGCCTGAGACGATTGAAGCAGTCGGAGTGAGACACAGACCTTTTCTGACACACTGTCCCTTCCATTGACGTGTCCCCCTTGGGTCTCAAAACTGCTGTAAGGGGAGTCGTTCTGTTCATGCGCCACATACTTAGAAATATTGTGTCAAGCGCATTCCAAATGCTTACCAAGGAGGTGTTACTTCTCTGTGACGCCACCGAGGGACTCCCCGAGAAATACGCCGCTGGAGGGTCGTTAGCCGCTGGCGCAGGTGCCCTGGCATGCGATGGCTTTAACAGGTTGTCGACAGAGCTGTCAGAACTGTAGGCGTAATGATGCCTTTGGGAGGAGTATGCCATGATCCAGCCCTCCGACTTGCTTTGCTGGCGATGCTCTAGAAGGTAAAGAACGTGGTTCGAGGGACCGTTTAGCTTGCACTGGGCGTTGTCAACAACGAGGGGGACATTGCAAGATTGGAACCCTCCAAGTTCTGATATATCCGTCGGGCAGCAACAGGCCGAGCTCAGCCACAGATGTTCCGACGAAAATAGTTCTCCATAAGAATAGCGGCCGAGGACGTCCTAATTTTGGTCCGCCCCAAGAGCATGACTGTAGTTAAATACAAGTCTTTCTTTCAACGTAATAGGGACTTACAGATATCCAGATGTAGGACGCTGTATTTGCTGGAAAGCACCACGACTTTCGGCAGGTCCACGAGTGGCACAACCGGGCCCAACTCTATTTGTTGGGCACAAGAACGCGGCATTACAATACAGTCCCATTTGTCCGTGTGCACTTCTCAGTGTCCGAGTGCCGCCCTAGTCGGGGAAACATTGGTGGCGTATTCGGTCTCATCGGTCTAAGAGAATGATTGATTCAGTTAACTGCGCAGATGACCCGGCCAATCAGCAGTATGGAGAGATACTCCGTATCCCCGTAAGTCTTTCTATGGCCTGTATGGAAGCACTGGGAGGGATTGTAATCCCAAGGGTTATTGGTTACACCAGAGCAGGCCATCGTTGGATCCAATCGTAGTGTACGATATTCAAGAGATTACCGTCGCGTGGAGTTGGTATTAGGTGGCGGGCATTGTTGTTTGACCGTGTTTTGACGCGAGTCTTCCTCCATCGGTGCGTTGCATTTCTGAGTCGCATACCTCAAGCAATCTCCCAACTGTCATTCACAGATACTCCTCCAAGACTAATGAATAGCAATGGCTTTACCTTTGGATCAGTCGATCGTGGCGGCCCAGTGACTGGTCACCGTGTACCGGCTGGCGACCGGCCAGAGGACGGTTGGTTGCTATCTTCAGTTTAGAAATGCTTAAGAAACTAGCCTGTGTTCCCAGTCGCTCCTTCGACGCGACCTCATGTAGGACTGCAGGCACGGAAGTCCACGCTATTGGCAGTACAAGGCGTAGCAACCAAGAGTATTATTGGTCCAAAAGCAGGGAGGTCGGTCGGATCTTCCCAAGCGCGACCTGCTGCACTCTGATAACTTTACTGCTGGCAATATGCCCAGGATCCCCTCTGATGCGTCTTTGCGGAAGGCAACGACTTCCGAATCTGGTAGAGGACCAACATCCTCACAGACGCAAAATGCTTCGACCCACCGTAACAACCAGTACACTATGCCCTTGGAAAGGGGCAACGTACGTCATTTCCCACTGAAAGCCGCGAAGAAGTCGGCGCCACAGACATCTTCAGTGTCGCAACGGGTCAACATGGCTTGTACGTACCTACTGCCATCTATTTTCATTATGCAACGCTCACGGGACTCAGCCCGTCAAATGGCAACGGGACACAAGCGGGTATTCCCAGGGTACACTGATTTCACCCACGTCGATCTTCAATCAGGACATGGCCAGCTACTCACGAAAAGTCGTCCCCGCATCGTTGACATATCTTCATGTGAAGAAAATCTACATAGCGGACGTCGCTCGCTCGATGACAGTCTCTGGGATGTAGCAGCTCCTCGAATAACAGCTCGACGAGGCGCACATGGACGAAGCCGAACAGGCACGGCCAACGATGTTTTGCCAAATTCAGTCAATGAGCAGTTCCAGATGCGCTTGCCTGCCGAAGACGAAGAAAGTGAAGGTGATGGCTCAGGTAGACAGTCCCGGCCACTGAAGGCTGCACGTAAGCTTGGAGGGGACACCCAAGGACGACTAGGTCGCAAAGCAGCCAAAAAGCACAAGGCTATCAGCATATACGAATCCGAAGATTCTTCTGAAGAACCACCAGACCAGTCAGGTACGGATGCCAGCCAAGATACGGTGGAAACTCTGCCGGTCAGGAAGGGAAAGGCTTCAAAGGCAACCAAGACGGCACGGTCCAGCGGCGTGCCCCAGATGCGATATAACCGTGCCCAGTCAGAGGATCCCTTGACCCCTCAAAACTATGAAGGGGACGCTACGATACCTCTCAGCTCTCGTGCATCGCCAGTGATGAATGGCTTTGCCGTTCCCCATTCCATTCTTCTAGCAGTCAACTCGCTTCCACTGTCTTCTGGCCGCTTGCGTAGACTCCCTAGGCTGCCCTTCCTACGACGCAATTTAAGACGGGTATTCGCATACAAATGTGGACAGATACGAGATGTGGATGCTCCGAAATTTCAAGAGCATGGTGAGGGACCCATCGAAGTCGTCTATCGACTCCAGGTCAGAGATGACCTGGAGTTGCTAGACGAGATAGGAGACGCCGCGCATGATCATAAAATCTACGAGGAGTACAGGGCTGCCATGGACACAATACAGTGCCCGATCTGTGACCTCCATGGCGCTTTCAGCGTCTTATACCCTCTGAAGCGTCATTTGGACTTGGACCATCCCGAGGTGTATGTGACGTGGGAGCTTTCAGCAGAGACCCGAAAGGTGGGTCACGGCTTCCGCATGTTTTAGGCTACACTGATAGTCACATTAGATCATCCTGTTGATCCCTCACCTACCTGTGGATTACGAGCAAACCTCGAGGTGCTGACTTCCATCTTTGGGACTGTCTTCAGTGTACTGAGCTTTTTTCCAAAGCTCTCCCGAAGAATCCACCACGTCGGAGAGCGATGCCCAGGACATGGATGTTCATGAGCGGCCTATCGCACCATCTCCGTCTCTAGACCCTGGCAGAAGCGAGGCTGTCTCCACGGAAGGAACGGTAGAGACGTCACCCTTTCATCTAAAACTAAAATTGCAGCCGAAGTATCATGCCTCTTATTCGCCTACTGCGTCGTCTCAGGCACCATCAGTAGCTGCGATTAACCTTGGGCCTGCAGCACAGTTTCCCTACCTGCCGCAGGGTAATTCCCAGTTTTCATGTAGACCAGGCGGGCCCCGCCTGTATGATCTGCTGAATACGCTGCCGATGGACCGCTTTGGCATCATGAGCTGGTTCATCATCGATAAAGAAGAGGAAATGTTTGAGTTGGACGACGTTCGCGACGAGGACAAGGTGATGATGGCGCTTTGGGCTCGATGGATCCTCCTCAACAGGTATGCACTTCCGGTTCATTCCAATTCTATCCTGACGCGGTCAAATTGTGCCTAAGGAATGAGTTTATACGCGACTATTTTCAAGGAACGCTCGCTTTCGTTGACGAATATTGGGAGATGATCAAGCTTGCCGCCGGATGGTCCGCTCTTCGGGTGTGGTTATTAGTGAGTATGTTGACTCCATTCGGAATCCAGACGCCAATCATGTTGCGTCATCAGATGCTCGTAGCCAACAGATTCCTTGAGGGATCTCATGTCGCCAAAGTCCTCAAGCACTATGAACAGCTAGCCGGTATGGTTTGACTATATAGAGCCCATGGAAGCGCCCCTCTGACCGAGGCGACGGTTGTCCTGAGCTCGAGTAGATACTTACGCTTACCGCTGTCCGATATTCATCTCATCATACTTCGAGATCTCCTCCGTCGGTATTGAATCTTGCGTCCCAAGATTGCGGGAAATGGCATCGGTTTTCAGAGGATTGCGCAATTGGGCGCTTCCTGAGCGCAATCTTGCCCGTATTCTCTGCCCTATCACGGGCAAGATAGCTGTCGACGGGATGACGGACGCGAAGCACAAGCATGGTGGAACAGCGTAACTTTGGAATACTATGGTGTGCTCGAGCGGATATACTGCGTAGCTTGATATGCTCACTCGATAAATACAGCTTTTCCTACAGTCTATCCGACGTTGCGAACCTCTGGTTTCTCCTCGTGTTTGCTCGCGATGACTGACCTGCAACGACCCATCGACGATGTCCAGCTTGCTGCTGTAATCGCGGAACCTGATCTCTCGTCGCTGTACAAACATTCCGCGGACGACAAGTCTGTCTCGATCGTTTCGGACAAGGCTCAAGAGCCCCTCGACGACCTGGTCGAGCCGGACGAAGAGTACCAGTTCAGGTTCACCGACTGGCTATTTGGAAGGAAATCACGAAAACCCTTGGATCAAGACGCTGTCGCAACGAAACGTTCTGTATTCGACGATCCTGTCCTTGTTGAGCACTATTGGCCAAAGCCTGAATACGAGAACATTCATAGGCTTGACCCCAAAGCGAGGTGGACTTACAGGGAGGAGAAGGTATATTCCACCTACCACTCACAGCTCACACAAATCTTGAACACTCGACTGTTTAGGCATTAGTCCGGAAAATTGACTGGAGGGTCATGCTATGGGCGGCTATCAGCTTTTCGGCGCTCAATCTTGACCGATCCAATGTGAACCAGGCAAACACGGATAACTTCCTTCCCGATCTGGGTCTTACCACTGACGGTATGTCAAGTCTTATAGCAAAAGGTATTGACTAATATCGACTAGACTTCAACCTGGGCAACTCCATCTTCCGGATTGCCTTCCTTTGCGCGGAATTGCCGTCACAACTTGTGTCCAAGCGAGTAGGTGTTGGCATTAGATCCAAATCCTTCACTTGCTAACATTCTCCGGCGACAGGTCGGCCCTGATCGCTGGATACCGACGCAAATGACACTTTGGAGTAAGTCCGTCTGGTTTTAGAGTGGGATAAACACTGAAGACTTATGATCGCAATGCGCCAGGTATCGTCACAGTATGCCAGTTCTGGTTAACAGGGCGCGCCAGCTTTTTAGTTACACGTGCTCTACTTGGGTGAGTGTACGAGGCAATGGTATAGTTATGTCCGCTGACGTCTCTCGAATGGGATGCAGTTTCCTCCAGGGAGGGTAAGCTCACAAACTCAGGACTGAATCAATCCCTACTGAGAGCTTTTGGAAGGTTCATTCCTGACTTGGTTTTATATTTGTCGTGTACGTTATTATCTCTCCAGTCAGCTCTCACGTCTGACACTAGTCCCAGATTACTACACAAAGACGGAGTTGCCATTACGTTTAGCATTCTTCTGGATGTCATCAAACGCATGCGGCGTTGTGGCTAGCTTTATCGCATATGGCGTCCTGCATCTTCGAGGGACTCTCGGTCGCGCAGGATGGAGGTACGACAACTATGAGATCTATGTAACCAATTCTGACCTGCCCCTTCAAGATGGCTCTTCCTCATCGAGTAGGTTGAATCATTCATTCTTCACGGAGAACTGGTGCTATGATAGAACGACAGAGGTCTGCTCACTCTAGTCATTGGCATCGCGACGTTCTTCATGATGCCGCCATCTCCAACGCAAACGAAGACCTGGTTCCGCCCTAATGGATGGTTCACAGAGCGGGAGGAAACGATCTGCGTGACTCGTGTTTTGCGTGACGATCCCACCAAGGTATGCCCCTCATGACTATATCTACCGAGGAGAGCGGTCTGAGGCCATCTAGGGTGATATGCACAACCGTGAAGGTCTGACAATAAAGCGACTTTGGCAAGCGGCATGTGACTACGATCTATGGCCTCTCTACATTCTGTTCGTGAGAGACACGTCTGATGCGGCGTCCAATTGACCTATTACCTTATATCGCCAGGGGTATCATGTTCGGTATCCCAGTCGGTCCTCCTTCGACTTACCTCACGCTGTCGTTGCGCGACATCGGGTCCGTCTGCTCTTTCCTCCTCATAACTCTCACATGATCGTATCTCATCCTTCGTCTTCCTCCATAGGTTCACCACTTTCCAGACCAACCTCCTGACAATCCCATCACAAGTTATGGGCATGATCACCATGTTCGGTCTCACGCTGATCTCAGAGACCGTAAACGACCGCTCGATCGTTTCTATGATGGAGGATCTGTGGGCGCTGCCTTGCCTGATTGCCTTGTATTGCTTACCAGAGAATCCAAATCCTTGGGTGTACTTTGTGCGTACCTATACACCCTTGCTTATTTCCTAATGCAGATCACCTATTCTTACAGGCCGTCGCGACAGTACTTCTGTCATACCCGTGAGCACTATGTCCATTTCTGCGCAAATGCCGAGTCTGAAATGGTTTTGGTAGATATTCGCATCCTATCCAAGTGGGATGGTGTTCTCGCAATTCAGGCGCCGTCGCAAGTCGGACAGTGAACGCCTCGCTGTATAATATGTACGTGCAATATATCTTTGATTATCATATACCTTTGGTCGAACCAGGTCTTCCTCTAGGTGTGTTCAATTGACCGCCGTCATCTATTCGTACATCTACCAAGCAGATGACGCTCCACAATGCGAGTATCATCCTGATTATCCTGCGTGTCCGCGACTGACTTAACCGTCGCAATATAGACAAGAGGGGCAATCGGACGCTGATAATTATTTGCGCTATTAACATTGGTCTACTATACCCGGGTACGAAGCTGTACTACGTCTGGCGAAACAAGAGCCGGGATCGGAAGTGGAATAAGATGACAAAGGAGGTTTGTCCAGCTCATGTACGATTCTAGCGCTTGCAATCTAACATCATGTTTTCCATTTACAGGAGAAGGTGTTGTACCTGCAGACGACGAAGGACATCGGCAACCGTAGATTGGACTTCAGGTTCGCTTCCTGATAGCTGCCGGCGGGTTGTCGCGGTGTTCGATACGGTAGCTTCTCGAGATGTCCATGGCACGATGGATAGACTCGATAACAATATATATAGACGAGTCTTTTCACATACATGGCCGAGGGGGGTTGGATTATCTGACTTTCTCGCATCCTCAGGATATGCGTGAGGCAGACGAGAGGTACAGGTCATTTGTTCGGAGAACGGAACGTAGACGAACGTCCCTCCTGGGTAGCGGAGAGTTACGCGGTGCATGCTAGGAACCTGAACGCTATCGACTCGAGACTTTGAGCAACAAACGCGACAATACTTAGTACTTAGCATCAACATGCAAACTTGATGCTGCAGGACGAATAGTATACCTAGAGTTCGACGTTCAAAAGCCACAAGGGCCAAAAGAGAGTCCGAGCGGACCTTTAAGTTGGACGCGATAATCAAAGTCCGCAACGCGTCCCAACTTAAACTCGAACACGCCTTATACGCCTGTAATTTCATCCTCATTACCTCCCTCTGCTCCCTCCGTTCTCCGTAGAACTCGCGCTCGATTCGTAGGCATGTCTGACAACGAAGGCGCCAAGAAATCAGGCTATAGACTGGAATATGCGAGCTCGAACAGGGCTAAGTGCAAGGGTGCGTGTTTGTGGCTCGGTTATGCGTGAAACGCGTCTGTGGCAGCTGAAAGTGACATGGCTGGCGTTCTCTATACAGGCCCCAAACCGTGCAGTGGTATGTCTACAATGTTGGCAATGGTCTATCATTGCCTCTAATGCTTATCCTCAGGAACGACGATCACCAAGGACTCCTTGAGGTTCGGTAGCGTTGTTGATTTCAGAGGCAATACTTCCTTGTACGTGTCGTAATTTCTCTTAGTATCATGCGACGCTCATTATCACGATCCATCACTGCTCTCTATTGTAACACCTCTCTAACGTACAGCGCGTGGCGCCACTGGGGTTGTGTCACCCCCAAGATCCTGTCGAACATCAAATCCAATTTTGACTCGGCCGACGACCTCGATGGCTTTGAGGACTTGAGAGAGGAAGATCAAGAGCGCGTGCGTGAGGCGTACGACACGGGCAAGGTGCGCGACGAGGACATCCCTGAGTCTGCTAGGAAGCAAGCCAAGGATGGTGGTGAAGAGGAGGAGGAAGAGAAGAAGCCCGCTGCCAAGCGGGGCCGGAAGAAGGCGGCGGACAAGGAGGCCGAGGGGGAGGAGGGAGAGAAGGAGAAACCCAAGCGTGGCAGAAAGAAGCAAGATGAGGCTAAGGATGCGGATGCGGAGGAGAAGGTAGAGAAGCCGAAAGCTACTAGAACTAGGAAGGCACCAGCTAAGGTGAGTGCTTCTGTGCGGTGTGAGGGTATGTGTAGTTCTGATTCTCATATCGTGTAGAAGGCGGTCGAGCCTGAGACAGACGGAGGCGCCACTGCGGAAGAAGAAACCGAAGAGGAGAAGCCAAAGCGGAAGCGCGCGCCCTCTGCTAAGAAGGCCGAGAGTGCTGCTACTGCGAAGAAGCCCCGCGCGGCCAGGAAGAAGAAGGTTTTTAGTCTCCCCGCCCACCATAGGCGACGCCGCTAACGCTTTCCACTCTGTAGGAGGCTGCTCCAGCAGACTCTGACATGGAGGACTTCAGCAAGGCAATGGACGAGGTGCCCTCTGACCCCGAGGATAAGGCCGCTGAGGCGGAGGAGGAGCCCAAGAAGCGAAAGCGTGCTGTGCCTGCCAGCAAGAAAGAGAAGGCGCCTGCGAAATCTAGGAGTACCAAGAAAAAGGAGGAGACCGCTGATGAGGAAGAGCAGGAGGAAGAAGAGTCGGAGGGTGCCAAGAAGAAGGTGGTGAGTGGTTGTTTCAGTGCATGTGGGAAGGCGTGCTGACTGTGGTTATGATTGCAGAAGACGACTAAAAAGCCTGCGCCTGAGGCTAAGAAGCCTAGGTCCAGGGCTAAGAAGAGTAAGGCTACCGTCGAGGAAGAAGATGAGGAGTGAGGCTTGTACACGCGTGTCGCTGCGTTTCAGTGATTTAGTACTTTGGTTCAATGTTTTATCCCTTACATCGCACTCGCTCGCACTGTTATGATTGCTATCCGTCGCGCTGTTATACACACTCTGCTATATTGTTTCTTCGGTGCTGTAACCAAGCTGTAACCTATGCTTACTCGTCCAGGGGAATAAACCGACCGCTGCCCCATTCCATTAGTGATACAGTTATTATCTGGATTCTATGGTACACTTTTGCCTGATGGGAGACCTGAGGATTTCCTGACGACAGTAGATCTCCTAAGGCGCAATCGCAAAAAAAGAAATACTCAAATGATGACGAACGAAGTGTAGTCGCCTCGAGCCATGGAATGGGGTCGAAGGCAGCTGGCTTCAGGGGCATTGTGCACCACTGTGCCATACCATTATGGCCGCGGCATGGATAATCCCTCGACACAAAATATGGCATTGCTGTCCCAGCTTCACGTAGAGGTGGCAGCCTGCTCCAGCGTCTCCACCACTTTAACCAGCCTCTCCTTGCGAAGTGGTATCCAGAGCACCTCTCCTCCTCCAGGCCCGCCTACTGTAGACGACAGGACCAGCCCGTGGTCCCTGAATTCACCAAGGAGAGACCGAAGAGCGGTATCGTTGGTGGCGACGAAATTATCCCTAGCAGCATTGAATAGTGTGTCATAGCCCACTGCAAACTGCTGCGGATCACCAGTAGCCCCGCTTGCTTCATCTGTGGCCTTCACCTGCATCTTCGCCATCATACTAAACAGCTTCTTCGCTTTCTCGGTCACGGACGCTAAGATGTGCTGGGCGGCTGTTTCAGTCATAGCTACGCCGTTGGCGAGTTGGTCTTGCTGGAGGCGGGTGTGGCCGGTGCCCATGAATCCGGACGCGCCGGAGATGGACGAGCGGTCTGCCAGGGAGAGTTCGAAGTCGTGGGGGGCGAGGGTTGTGAGGTCGTGCCACAGCCATGCGTAACCACGGTGGGCTGCGCCTGAAGATGAGATGCGCTTGCGCGTCATGGACTCTGTGGAGGACCATAAGAGTGGAGCGTGTAGGAGATCCACGGATGCAGCTACGCGGATGGCGGGGCTGCCACATAGAATCGACAGACATGAGCGGGCTTTCGGGGTCCGTAGATTTGGTGCATCAATGTTGTGGACGACGAGGTAGAGAGGCCTTTTTGATAGGGATGCGAAGTAGTCACATATGCGGCGAGCTTGGCCGTCCAGTGTTTGAGATGATAAATCCACAGAGGAGACACCTGGTAGGGATACAATCGAACTAAGCATATCCTTGATGGAGAAGTTAGGCTGGAAACCATTCACGATAACGACATGCCCTTGCTTCGCGCATGTCTCGACGGCGAATTCGTTCAGAATGTCTCGTTTCGAACCGAAACCAAAGAAAAGGATGTTGAAGCCAGCCTCAAGTTCCCGCAAGTAATTTCCAAAATATTCCCGGTGTCGGGAGAGGAGTCGAGAATGCTGTCTAAGTTGCGCTGGCTGCACCTGGAGAGGCTTGATCGCTGCAAGATATTCCTCCGCGCTCAGAGGCTCCAGCGACTCGCTGAAGACATGGTCAGATGTACGAGAAGACTTCGACGCTTGTACAAAATATGCATCAAACGCGGTTTCTGCGATGATAGAATGAGACTCTTCAAGGTCCTGAGTGTGCTCTGGTCTTGAGCGACGTTTCCGAGGTGATGTGGCCGCGTCGTCTATCCAATCTTCAGCGCCCATATCCTCGCCGAGATATCCGTCTTCCCCGTCGACGTCCATTTTCCAAGAGTTCGAATATTTGGTTCAGTAGATTTGCAAGTCAGTAACGCGCATACTCGGCGAGATGTAGTACGGGAGCAAGACGTACAACGCGTCGAGGCTGCGCGTATCATTGGCTTATGTAAGCCAAACTCCCTGCGCTTTGTGGCAAGCTTGGTTCAAAGTATTCTACTCTCAGTGCAGCCTCCTGCTGCCATGGGCCCTGTCAAACGCTCGCCCATCCCTCTAGAGGATAGAAGACCGAGCAAGAAGCAAGCAATCTCCTCTCCGGAAGAGGGAGAAGTTGATTCGGATGCTGCAACGCCTCCTGCGCCACCGAAATCGCCTCGCACTCCCCCGCCTCCAACGACCAGAGTCCCGTTCCCTTTCAAGCAGAAAATAGCCTCGCGTTCTACGCCTGTACATGATGACGATGGGTACAGATCTAGGGCCCCTGCAGTGTACGTGAGATCCGAGGAGGATGAGCGAAGAATACGTGAAGCAGACGAACGCGAACGTACACTGAAGAGGCGGCCTGCTCGAGCGGATCATCGGGACCCTGGCCACGACAGGTCGCGAGATAGATGGTCAAGAGACTCGTATGTCGCAGGCGATTCATACTACCCTCCTACCCGGAGAGACGAATGGGAATACGACCGAAGAGATGACTACGACCGGAGAGGTGATTACGACAGAGAGAGGCAAGAGAGGAGATGGGAGGACGACCGGGATTTGCGTCGTGACAACCGTAGATTGCAACCCAAGGCAGAAAGCAGCACTGGAAAGTCATCGCCCTCTATATCCTCCCATGGAAGATCTCAGTCGCCCGTTTCTCCGTCACGCACGCCGAAGGAGAAGCATAGGCTGCCGCGCCCGCGTTCACCGGTTCGCGAGCCATCTCCTCCGCCCCCGGAAGATTTGAGGCGAAAAGGGAGCACTTACGACTACAGACAGGAGAGATCATATGTCCCAGAGGACCCCCCGTACTATCCTCGCGACTATTCTCGCGACCCTCGCGGTCACTACCGGCGAACGCCCCCAGATGATTTCGACTACCACAGGCGAGACCGAGGCTATCAGTACCGTGACTACAGCGAGCGATGGGACGACTACAGGGACCGACGTCGGGACGCGTACGAGGACGACGTCCGCCGCGAGTACGATGACTATCGACCCATTTCACCGACGCTCCCGCCTGGCCCTGTCTCTCCTAGGATGTCTCGCGGACCCATAACTCCGCCTCTTCCGCGGGACCGTTCGTTGCTTCCTCCTCCACCGCCTAGTCCCCCACCCCCTCCTCCTCCCGGGGAGCCTGCGGTGGACGAGACCCTGCCAGTCAGGCACGCGGCTGTTTCGATATCCATACCCGTTAAGAGACCTGGCGCGCCTAGGGAAGACCGAACACCTCCGTCTGTCTTGTTACCTCGAAATGATGAAACACCCAAACCTTCTGAGACGAAGAGGCGAGCTCCCGTTGTCCCGCCGAAGCCGAAGCGGGTGCCTGTGCACCGAACACCGGAGCAGGAGAAGGCTGCATATGGGCGTGCGTTTGTCGGGTGCGGTTCGCAGTCCGACTACGACGTGCTGACCAAGTTGGGCGAGGGCACATTCGGGTTTGTATCTCCTGATGTTCTTGCTGGCTCGGAAGCTTATATGCCCGTATCACAGCGAGGTGCATAAGGCTATCCATACCCAGGCGGGCAGGGCTGTCGCTCTCAAGCGCATCCTAATGCATAACGAGAAGGAAGGCATGCCGGTCACTGCGCTTCGGGAGATCAAGATCCTAAAAGCTTTGAATCATCCTTGCATTGTTGATATCTTGGATATGTTTGTCGTTCGCAGTAAGCTGTAGATGTCATTCCGGACCCTTCTGTGAATAACCTTCTCTCCACCATTCTAGGCAAGGGCAAGGAGGCGCCGTTGTCGGTATACATGGTCTTTCCTTACATGGACCACGATCTCGCCGGGTTGCTGGAGAACGAACGGGTGAAGCTTCAACCCAGTCAAATCAAGTTGTATATGAAGCAGCTCCTCGAGGGTACCGAGTACATGCACAGGGTAGGTACTCCTTACAGCTATGCAGCTCGCCATTAAACCCTGTCTCTCTAGAATCAAATCCTGCACCGTGATATGAAGGCTGCAAACCTACTCATCTCGAATAACGGCTCTCTGCGGATTGCTGACTTCGGTCTTGCGCGTTCGTACGACCCAAACATCGTCCGCGGCGGCGATTACAGACTGGACCGGTACGGACGAGAGCGCAAGTACACGAACTGTGTCGTTACCCGGTGGTACCGCCCACCCGAGCTGCTCCTTGGTGCGAGGCAGTATGGCGGGGAAGTCGATATTTGGGGTATTGGGTACTGTCTTATTTCCTTGTGCACGTGTTTGCCTGGCTAACAGAGGGGATGAAGGTGTGTTCTTGGAGAGATGTTCTGGCGCAAACCTATTTTGGCCGGCTCGTCCGATATAGATCAGCTGGACAAGATCTGGCAGCTGTGCGGTTCGCCGAATCAGCAAAACTGGCCTAATTGGGACCAACTTCCTGGATGCGAAGGTGTGAAGCGCTTCCCGCTGTATAACAGGAGGGTAAAGCAGGTATACGAAACGTTAGTACGCTGCTTCTTAGCGAGAGGTTGTGGCTGACTGTGGAATGTAGGATCGGTCCCGAGACCTATGATCTCCTGGACAAACTCCTTACTCTCAACCCTCGCGAGCGGATCACTGCGTCCGAGGCGCTAGATCACGATTATTTCTGGTCCGACCCCCTACCTGCAGACCCTAAGTCGTGAGTGCACACGTCGACCAGTTTCTGTGGAGTCTTACTCAATCGTGCTCCTTAATTTCAGCCTTCCCACGTATGAGGCATCGCATGAATTCGACAGAAGAGGTAGACGCAATCAGGCACCTGCAGGCCCACCTCTCCCGTTGCCTCAGATGCAGCAATTGGAGCAAGCTGCCAGATTTTCACAAGGTCCCATGGCCCCCAACGGTCGTCACTTTAATCCGAACGCTTTACCGCCTCGTGAGGTTTTCAGGACTGGGCCGCCTCCTGGTGGATTTCCTCAACAGTTCTCAGGAGGTGCGCCAATGTTTCCAACGGGCCCTGGTGGATTCCCTCCTATGGCGCCTGCTGGCATGCCGTACGCCGTTCCCCCTCCAGGTGGTGCGATGCCACCTGGAGCTCCTCATGGGATGAGGGGACATTGGATGCCTCATTTACCTCACCACCCGCATATGCCACTGGTTAGAGGTGGCGGCAGTCGTGGCGGCGGTCCTCGAGGCGGTCGATTCCCTGGGCCTGGACCTGGCCCGGCGGGATTGAACTATGGATGAGTTTCCTGTCAACTTCAAATCATGCTCTACCTCTGCTGTCACGCGCTTTGCTTTGTCCTCATGCCAACAATACTACACTATACCTGCACTCTGTAAAATACGACAAGCTGTTCTAATACGCAGTCAATGTCCGGGACCCGTAGATCCTTGGGAAAGTACCCTATACTACCGTCATCGTCCCCCCCCCACCTCCCCTTGCCTTTTTGTACCTTGCCAATACATTAATCATCCCGCCAGGAAGTCGACGTACACTGCTGTCCTCGCTGTCCGCTGTCGAAGAAGTGGTACTGACGGGATCTCCAAGTAAAGCAACAGTGTCTGTCATTGACAAGTTTAGCGCTCCCTCGAGGCAAAAACTATTTTGGTCTCAGGTGCGGGCGCGTTGAAAGGAGATGTGTTCATCAGATACTGTCTCTCGGTACCAGGAAGTACACGACAATGCAGGCCGCGCTCTTGAATAGAGACATTATCCTCGAAATCTTGAATCATACGGAGATTCGAACAACTTGGAAAGATGTCGCACCGTTGCGGCGGCACAGGCGCGATTTGCTTTGCATAGCTCTTTCGTGCAAGGCTTTCCTTGACCCAGCACTGGATCTGCTTTGGAAGCGGATGGACTCGCTGGTGCCGCTGTTCAGGATTTTGTCCGGATTCGTCTGGCAATATTCCGGCCATGTGCGTAGTTAACTTTCAGCTTTTCTATGGTCTATCTGACTTAACCTCAATGTCAATTCTTCGGGAAGGTGCTCCTTGGGAGCGTGCCATCGAAAGAACTTACGCGTCTCATACGCTACGCAGCATGTATTAGGGAGATAAAGATTTCTTCCAGCCATCGCCGCATCCACTCCTCCGCACTGCATCGGCTGTGGCAGCTGCTGCAGGCTCCCATCCTACCACGGCTACGCACGCTTTTCTGGGACGGTGCGGACCTGTCAACATTACAATCCATCTTTTTTATCACTGCGTCACTAGTTCATGTTGACATACAAATCTCCTCGAAGCCAGAGGCAGTCCGAGAGAACCACGAGTTGGCAGCTTTCCTAGACACTCTGGCGGACCAGGCGTCTTCTCTACAACACCTGACGGTGCATGGCTGGCTGCCGCAGTACTGTATCCGTGCCTTCGCTCGTATGAAGGGACTGCAGTCTCTTCACTTGAAAGGCTGCCAGCTGCTAGCACACAGATTAGCGCCGGCTCTTCCGCCTGTCCTTCACCCGTTCCAGAGACTTTCTTCCTTGAGCATTGACTGCTGCATCATGCTCGATATGCTGGCCGGCATACACTCGTCTCTGGAGAATCTGGAGCATCTAGAGCTGTTTGGAGATCTGACCTTGTGTCTCCATGCCCTCGACAGCCTCGCGAGCAGGCGCCTGGTTTCCCTTTCCGTCAGATTCTCCCTCGGCAAAGCAGGGGATTACCCGCATTTCTTCCGGAAGGTCGCGAGTCGGTTCCCTCGCCTGCGCTGTTTCCGAGCGCATCTGCCATCAACTTCTTGGTGGCCGCCTATTCGACAATACGACTTTAAGGACGTCTTCGAGCCGCTGCTCGACCTCAGACATATGGAGGACTGTGTCCTCGAGCTGATGGACGTTATGATACTAGTGGAGGATCAAGAAGTCGAGCAGCTCGCTGCCTCTTGGCCGAGATTGCGGTCCTTCTCGGCCAGCCACCGCTTGCACGACGACGGGCGAGGTCCGACCATGTTGTGCCTCCACGCGTTTGCAGAATATTGTCAGTCCCTGGAGGAGTTAGATTTCCCTGTCCGGCTCTCAATACAACAGGGCTTGCCGTACCCTACCCCTTCGTCGCATGGGTTGAAGCATCTGCATCTTGCAGACCCGTTAGGCGAGTACGCCGAGACAGACAGAATAGCTCAATTCCTCATCGCTCTTTATCCATCACTCAACCTACGTGCTATGGCAAGGAGAGACGTGTGCTCAAGGACATGGCGGGACATTATCGAAGCCATGATGCGACTGAGGGGTCCTGTGCCGGAATCTGACAGTTAATCCTGAGACGAGTCACGTCGACCTTCAAGCGTCCCCGTACCTGTGTGAAGTATTTGAGACTTTCTTCGTGCACTACAGTCTAGTAGTGAACGAGCTGGAACGATCATTTCCTCTAGTTCGTGGTATCGAGACCAGGATTCTAACCACACTATCTGTTTGTTTCAAATGCCGTCCGACAGTGATCTCGATCGGGGGAGACCCGCAGCGGAAGATTGTGGCAAGGGCATAGAGGAACAGACTCACCTGGCAAATTGTAGTTTCCTCATCCATCTTCGAAAAACGGCTTGTTCTATATGGAGTGTCTCGTGTCTCAGCAGTCCGCTTTAAAGGCGAGCTTGACATGTGGGACCAGCTATAAGTCAGGTAGAGAAGTTGTATGCCGCCATGCCAGCAGCTTCAGAGGTACGTACAAATCCGGATTTCATGCATCGACGAAACCACGGCGGTCAACGGGCAGTCCCCAGCGTTCTCGGAGGAAAGGCGTGCATTGGAGAGCAATGATACATATCTCGTGTAGCTTGAGAAAACATGCGAAGAAAGATAGACAACTCATGTAGCCTTGGCAGCAGCCTTAGCCTCCTCAGCAGCAACGACAGCAGGGTTAACCTTCTTGCCGTCCTTCCACCGGACACGGGGAGGGGGCGCACGGTTGCGGCGACCCTCGCGAGAGCGCACACGGACAACTATGTCGCGATGAAAGTGAGTTACAAGCATGAAAAGATATCTGTCGAACGCACCGTGCGAGTGGATGGCGCACGAAACACAGTATGCGATTTTAAGGTAGAGCTTAGGAACAACGTACTCTGAATGATAGGGAGGTGCTGTCAGTAAAAGGGTAGCGAAACATCGAGTAGTAGACGCACCAGGGTAGACACTCGCGTCACTGATATCCCTAACAGCAGCGCTCTCAACCATGTTCCTCACGGTAAACCGCTTGATCGCCTTGTCCTTGGCGACACAACGTGAGCAGTTAGAGCAACGGACGAAACCGACGTGCCCGCGGCCCTTCTTGTTGCGGCCATGATTTCTTCTCTTCTTGGTCTGTAGAAAGCACGCCGGTCAGCGCCATGCCTTCAAAGGTCATCCGGAAGCTGAAACTGCAATCCATCCCCAACCACCTCAGTAGAGCCTCGTTCAACACAGGAGCAGCACCTGTACCGTCTGTACCAGCAGCAACTACGTAGATCTGTACTCACCATGATGGGCGATGTCGACGGTCTTGAGGACGATGAGGCAGGCGTCCTCGACTGAGTACTCCGCCGGTCAGGCAAACACCGCAGTAATTCCCACGCCTCCCAAATGGTCTGTGGACTTCTGTGGACCGCTTTCGTTCTTGCTTAAAATCACTCTCACCTCTTGCTACTGTCCACTGACGTCGTGCTAATGTATTGTTCGCGTATAAAATGCTCGTACATCATGCTCATGAAAGTTATAGTCACCGTGTCCCATAGAGCCTGGTGCTGTATACACCGAAGGTCAATATTTCAATACCGAGAGCTGTCTGGCTTCGTCAGGAACCTATGACTGTCGCTATTAATCTGGCTATCGACCTCTAGAAATGCCTGCCAAGACCTTTATCACTAATGATGCCAGAAGCATACCTGCCGGCAACTGGTTTTGACGCAGCCTCTCTTCTCATTTACGCAGCAGGCGCAAGTGTCTGCATGCCAAGTTCCAGAGGCTATCTCTGTCAGACATATGGTATGTTAGTTGCCCAATGAAGCGGTCACATCTTACTGCCGTACCATTTGTCACATCCATTTTGATTCGATACTTGTTACAGATGGCCAAGTAGCATATTGCTGCAGTGGAACTCGAACTGCACTTTGACTACAAGGGCATGTCCCCAGAGCAAGGGAAGTTCTGCCCTACCATCCGCTCAGGAGCCCTGCATTGTATGTAGAAGATACTGGTTTAATTGTTTACTGTCTCATCTCGCATTTGCTCAGTTCCTGAGTTGCAGCGCGCTCCGTTGCGCTCCCGACCTCCATATTATTTGCCCGGGACCTGGGAAGCAGGCCCACCTTTGGGCTATGCTCGACCGTATCCGCAACAGTGGACATCGCTAACGCCGCCACGAAGATCGTTCCTATACTTATTCTAGGCCCTATCACTACACTTCTTCCTTGGACTTGGACCACCGCTGTCAGCGATACTGCCCCACTGCTATAAAGACTTACTGCTCGCGGGATAGCCGTCACGACTGTCATCCATAGGAAAAAGCTCTGTGGTCTCGAGGGAATTGGGGACGGTAATGGCGGACTTTCTGGAGCGACGACTACTCCGTCTGGCCAAACCCACGTGACTGTAACCCCATCAAGCTAGCCATGCCATCACTATAACCTTGTTCGAACTACTTAGGACGAAATATCGAACTTGTAGCGCTAATCGAAGTTTATCATTGGCCATTGTTCCCGGTCCAGCGTTACCACCGACGATACCACCTGGTATATTGGCATGGTGGGGCTTCAACTACACCCATCAACTTCTTTGATCAGATTGCAGCGCCTCCTCTACTGAAACGCTGCCGGTCGTGCTAATATTCGTCCGCGCCTGGGTATGAATGCCTTCCTGCGTCTTTGCCGGACCAGCGTGATACTGGTCGGCCTTTCGCAAGTCTGCTTCGGTGCACCTACAGAGGCCGAGTGACTATAGAAGAGGTGCGGTGGAATGACTCTGCAGACTTGACACCACCCCTGTTACACCTGAATTCGTACGATGCGATTAATTTCGGTCTTGCTCGTCGCTCTCCCTCTGGCTCTCGGAGACGACATGCAGACTGCTCTCCAGTCGCGTGACCGCGTCCTAGCGGATGGATCCAAGATGTTCGAAGGGAACATCAACGGCTTTGAGTGGCAAGCTACAGGTAATGGTTTTTCCATATGTCGTCTTAGGCCTGTTCATTACTGCCTCATCTGTAGGTGTACTGAAACAAGGATGCCCCTCCTCGGTCCACATCAAAGACTGCTACGACCTGGAGCTTACAAACAACCCGAAGAAGCAACTCGATCCCAAGCACCTTGACCAGCCTCGTCAGCGGATCGAATTTGCGAACGAGGGCGTCGCCGATGGCATTACAGCGACATACAAGTGGAAATACTATCTCTTTTCGAAGACCAAGACAACCAAGACTTTCTTCCACCTCATGCAACTCTTGACACATGGCGGTACCGGTGGGCCTGTTATCACCTTGGACGCAGTCGCCGGCGTAGTCGCCGTCAAAGACCATGTCCGCGACTGCTCCAAGACGCACTGTCCATCCATTCCCTTGGCTCAGTTTACGGATCGCACTACTGAGCATACTCTGACCTTCACGGCCGGATCAAAGGGGAAGATGCAATATCTGGTCAAGAACGCCGATACTGGCGCCACTCTGCTGAGCTACTCGGCTTCCGGAAATATGGGCACCAAGCGGACGGGGTGATTGATGTCCTCGACATTAGAGACTCTACGCCCCTATTTATCCTATCTACAGGGTTAAATTCGGAACGTACCGAGGAGCAGTGACAGGAATGTCGGCATCCAGGTAATCTCTCGCAATCATGAGATTTTTTTGGAAGGAAGTTACTTACCTGCTTCCCTTAGTGCTGCCCTTGGGGATTTCACGTACCATGAAAGTCATTAAGCCATTCGTCTCCCTGGTGCGTGGGCGCATGAGATGAGTCGACGAGTGCTGCGGCGATACGTCCCAAAAAGATGCATTGCTGTATACTTCTTCTGCTGCAGGTTCGCAGTGGAGCGGTTGTAAGGCATACACTTGTACTCTGCAATCAATATCTTCGCGTCATAATACCTGATGAACTGGAGGACGCCCGATCTCGACTACGACTATGGACTCAAGAGTAGCTCATGATGGCAGACTCTACCAAGACGTCCAAGGAGCTCTTGAGCTTTGTCGCCGCAGATTTCTGGCTTGGTATGAGCTTTATGATGTTGGTTAGGTAAGTCTACGTAGTCTCGTGAATCAGGAAAATATGCTCTCATTAAAGAGAAGCTCACGTCGTCGACCCCTTGAAGGCCCAGAAGCGAGTCCGAGATAGGGCCGGTGAACTTCGCTCCCTCGAAGACCTCTTTCTTATCGGCCAGCTACACATTGGTTATGTATTAGAGCGATAATCGGCGGGAGCGTCAAGCCCTACCTCCGAAATGAGGCCCTTCTGATTACTGGTGAGCTACAAGAGTATTTCAATTGGCATACGCGGAGTGTTGGATTGGCAAGCTCACTAAGGCGAGAGCGTCAACCACTTCACTGGCCGCCTTATCGGAGAAAGGTTTCGGATTTACCTGCGTAAACGGTAAGTGGCGGATACAGGCTCAGATGCGTTATGTTGAGTTGCTCACGACTTCGACGACACCTATGGCGCTAGATGTTCTTCCGACAATATTCTGCAACCCAGCCGCAATATCCTGTTGTGTGTGCATATCAGAAAAGTTCATAGTATTACTGACTTGGTCTTTCCGAGCCACTACTCACGTGCGCATCAGTCCCTACGTTTGCCTTGGAAAGCCCAGATATCATGGCCTTCAAGTTGGCCGCGCCGTTACTGATGTCTTTGAGGTCTGACAGGACCGACTGGGAAGATTGCGCCCCAGCTCCTGTGGTAACGCAGAATGCTACAAAGGCGAGCGGAACGAGAGAGGTAAGCTTCATATCCTTGGATGTCGTCCGATTCTGCCCTAGGCCCGACGTTATGTCAGAGAAGTTGGCACTTGCGGTCTCTTTATACTGCTCCTCCCAATAGATCATCCCAACGGATCGTACTGCCACGGGGCATCCTTCTCCAGCATTCATGCTGTCATCTCAATTGAAAGCGGATCGTTGGCGGGAGGACGACCAAGAGTAAGCGCCACGGGGATAAGCTTCCCGGAAAGACAGCAGCCGAGATTATTATGAAGGACGATATGGCGAATCCTCTTCCACCGTGCGCTGAAATATATGTCAACCGATGGATTGCGGCAACATTCATGGCAGCGTGCAGTGCATGCCAACATCCCATCTTCCTGTCCAGGGAATATAAAGTAAGTTTGAGTGGCTGAAACGGACCACCCCCGTGGATGGCCAATAACTGAAGAACTGGCGTTCATCCAGATACCTGTCCGACTCGGACACGCATGTTGTAGCGGAATTGTGCTAGCCTTCCCGCGGCTTTCCTGCAGCAGACGTGACACCGGAAACACCAGCCTGCCAATCTCTCTGGTGTAGTTTGTCTCTCGCATCCATCTCTCGAGGCAGTAGCCTGTTAGATGAGCCTCCCAATTCCAACACATATTCCGTTTGATCACGTCGTCCTTCCACTGTCTCCACCAGCAAGAGAAGCTCTGCTTCCAGGTAGTGGACCCGTCGCTCATGCCGCGTTCATTCGCGACGGGTGCGTCCGAGTCCGTGAAGTTTCCGAACCACTCATCCAGCTTCTTGTGGACCACTGCAACCCTCTTACTTGTAACTCTTGTGAAGCTGCGAACCAGATATTCCCAGCCAATCCAGTCGCTGGCAACTTCCAGATCCTTCGCAGACGTGGCCGCGCGGTGATGGACGGTGTACCTCGCCCATCGGCCTATATCGGTATCATCGGAATGTGCCCCTTTTGTATCGGTGCAGCGACGTATGTGCCATCCGCACGCTTGTTCAAGGTCCCGAACATCAGCTACAGAATTCGCTTGGTCAACGAAGGACATGAAGCAGACCGGTACGTGCTTGCAACGTTCAGCATCTCCACTGACGGTTGTCCAGGACATAGGCTGTCACTTAAAGTCAGGGTTATATTCCCTTTCTGCCAGCGTGCACATGGCCCCGAGATTGGACAATATGATTTCAAAATATATCGTGCACCTTGGTGGAGTAATATTCCAAGTTGCTCCAAACGTAATGCTTGACCGTTCCTACCTGCCTGGCCATACCGAATATCCTCTTCCCGCAATAGATCTCCTTCTATTCGCTGACAGTGAAGCATCTGTGTTCACCCAGGCTCCATATACGCCGGTCATTGCTTTCACGACCGAAACGAAGCCATCGAATGCACCTAGTGCCATCGTCGTAATAAAGCCAAATCAATATCCTGGACAGAGGTGCATACCGTGAAACAGCTCGGCACCCTTCGAAGCCAGCATTTGAGCGCGAGGGCTCTCAAGGTCTCGAGTCGGCGCCCGTATAGAGTAGGGTGAAGGTGAGGCATCTTCGCTATTCGCGAGTAATCCATCGATGTGGGCGACCCCTTGAGCACCAGTGGCGCTAATACTAAGATAGTTCTTTTTTGGTCTACCATAGAAGGGGAATGACTGGATAACTCACTGGGAATCTGCAAGGTAGGATAAGTACGACATAAGAAGATAACTTTACTAACCAGAGTCGGGTTTTTGATCAGGATAATCGGGCCGATTCAGCAGTACGTTCTGGCGGGCGCTAGTGTAAGAACGCCGATGGTTCTTACAGACATAGCCGCAAAATCGGAGATACCAAATAGCAGGATACGCAAGTCCAGCCAAGTCCAGCAATCATATTCCTGCACCACAACGCGAAATACAAACGTTCTACTCTGAGTCTTCTTCAAGATACACGTCCGCTTGCGCAGACTCCAATAGAAATTCGGCGTCTTCACGGTCACGCATCATGCGTAGAAGGAAAGGATAGAGCTCAACCGCGCCGTCTTCATTGCCGTAGAACACCTTCGCAATGGAAGGAAACAAGCGCTCCAAGAAACGCGCGCTGCTTTCTAAATCAACCGCGCTGACGTGCTCGGTGTGCAGCCTCTCCAAGCCGTGAGGACGTATGTGCGCAATAGACTCCAGGGAAGGTACAGTGGCCAAGTTGATGTCGAGGAACTGAAGACGTCGCAAGTTCGGGCACTTTACGGCCAGTACAATCACGCTCCGTGGGTTCACTGGGGCGCAAAGCAACAGCTCCTCGATCCTTGGCCATGCTTCAGCGAAAGCTTCCACTTCGTCATCCCGTTCCGTCGTCACATATATCTGGCGGAAATCAAATTTGGCGATTTCGTGGCATTTCAAGAGTGGTTGCATGAATGCCAGAGTATGCGCGGTGGAGTATACCCCGAATAGGTGAACTGTTTTCAGAGTCTGGTAGGAGCACGCGAGAGCCGAAAAGAGTTCTCGGAGTTCTATCAGTGATGCCTCGTTCTTGTATCCGGATTCGGAGTCCAGAGTAAAATGGGCTAATCTTGGCGTCTCTAGTCGCTTCAGAACCGCGGTTACGCAGTCCACGGGACTCCTTCTGAATGTGACAGATTCCAGGTTGTGGAGGACTACCCATGAAGACCTTTCATGCATGTCCGGCACTGGAACACAAAGAGAAATCGACTTTAGCTGAGACATGTGGGACAAGGAGCTGAGACAATCATCGTTGAGGGGATCGAGGAGGACGAGATTGGCCAGATTTGAGCACTGAGACAGACAGTCTAGAGAGCGACCAAACACTTCTTGATTGTTGAGCTTTAGAGACTGGAGGGCAGGTGCTCGTCCCGCCAACACCTGCAAGACATGCTCCAGAGCCCTCAAATCACGGTTCCGTTCCATGTACTGCAATCCTACGGCGTGTCCAATGTGGAGGGCTCGGAGCGAAGGACATAAGAAATTCGTCAACGACCCCGAGGAACTGTACCTTGCCCATACGATCTTGCGAGCGTTGGGGAGAACCGGCACCGATTCAGGTCTGAATCGCATTAAGGAGTCAAAAATAGTAGGCGATAGAGTGTATTCGCAAGAGTTTAGGACACGAACACGCGCTCTGTGTCGGTCAAAGGCTAGCCACTGCTCCGGCTGGACGGGCTGCACCATTGTCTATTGTGTAGAGAATCAGCTGACCGTCTTCCGAGCATATGTTAAAGGCCACACATAAGATATTATAGGCGATATTGATCCGTCAGGGAGGCGGTCCAACCGGATTGCAGGACATAGCAAGCTGAGCAGCGGCACCAAACTATCCAGCTCCTCCCACAAAGAGTCAAGTGCCGGTTGATAGAAGGAGCGACACGTTTGTGCCACCGAAAAGAGATCCTTCCTTGCAGCTATGAGAAACTGGCGTCTATCAGCCGATTCAGCCAGGTCGTCCGTAGCATACAGATCATGCCGCAGGATCCAGAGTATTTCATTGTATAGCTCCGCTGGAAGGAGTTGAGCTGTTCCATATCCGTATGCGCCTTCGCTCGGTGGATTCGCCATGCTTATTGGCATGAACGAGGTCGCAGCTGGCCAGTAGTTAAGTGTTGAGGCAGGCCTGAGGCCTGAGATCAAAGAAGGGTTGTGAACGAGCGGAGTTACCTTGCGACTGAACGGACGAAGTCGAAGCCTACTCGCCCACCCTCCCCACCGGTGGAGTCATTTAATCTCAAGTCTTTCCGTCACGTCCGTCCTTCCGAGTCACCTATTGCCTCCCCACGTCCCGTCTCCCCGTCCCCGTCGTTACCCTTCACCCCCACTCCACCTCCCTCGCCCCAGAGGTAAAGCAAGGTCTCTTGCGTGTCAGAAAGAAAATAGGGAATATGCAGCTTATTTGTCCTTGTATTTTATTTGACCTATCTTTGGTAATCGACGCCACCCCGCCACATCGTCCTCATTACAGCAGAGTAGACAGATTTTACAATGATAAATACATCCGAGCATCGACAACTCCAATCTTAAGGCCTTTACATTCACGAGCAGGAAAACCAATGTAGCAACATTATGCCCAATTTAAACAGGGAGCCAAATGTCGCAAGGTACTTGCCCTGCGCAAACGCGCAGGCGCTTCTCGAGTTTGAATGGGCGGTTTTCGGATTTCCGGCTCGCCCTCAATCTGCCACATCCGCCCTAAACTCATCACCGCCCACAGCACAACACCGCTTAAGCATAAGCTACTACATTAGAAAAGACCTAGAATACAGAGTATATCGAAGTATACGTGTGTCATCCTAATAATATTTGCGAGAGCGTTCGTATTCATGCATGCGAGCATCATCGAGCGATCTCTCGTACGTTATTAGATCTGGAATCCGCACCGTACGAAGGGCATCACGTTCAGCTAGAGCTTGCAGAGCACCTTCTGACGCGGCTATCATCTTCTTTAAGGACTCTGGTGGCGGAACGTAGATCTCAGCAAATTAGTTTAGTAGACTATGCAGGAACTCACTTTCGATGCTGAGCATGAACAGGGTCTGTTGTGGGACGTCGTTAGCAAATGAAAATGGCGAAAGGTGAATAAGTTTCACATACGTTTCTAGCTTCATCATCCTGGAGTATCTGATTTTTCACGCGTTCACCGATCCCTTCTGCCTTCGCTATATCGTCCAACAGACCCTTCAGACCCGACGGCACTCGCAGCTCAGCTGTGCCGGCAGCGGCGCCGGCACCACCTGCGGGCGAGTCGCCAGCAATCATATCCCGCGCCGTTGTATTGACAAAGTACTGGATGTCTTCATGAAAAGTGCGAGCATGTTCCAGGATTTTCGCAGGCAATTGTTCCAATTGCTCCTGGACCCGGGCATGCGATTCCTCGATCGTCCCTGAGCGAGGCCGAAGTGGTTGCCCGGATGCTGTGGCTTCAATGACGGGTCGAGGAGGCCCAGGTTCATGCCTCGCGCGAGCCCGGTACCGTTTCACAGCCTTGTTGAACGCCTGGGTATGCATAGCACTTTTGTAACGGGACCCATATGCATCAGAGATAACTGAAGATACTGAAATGAATGAAGGCTCGTGATATAACGAAGGCTTGTCGTACCAGATATCAAGATTGTCATCGTGGCAACCCCGAGCAATGCCCAGACGACGAAGATAGCTCTTCCAGCAGGCGTCTGAGGGGAGAGGTCCCCGTAACCGATCGTCGTGAAAGATATGAAGCCTATCAGGCGAAGATCCAATGATTCATTGTTGTGGAGAGGTGGTTTGCTATGACTTGTACTCACAGAAATACATAGCAGTGCCAAACGGCCAGCGTTCCGTCCGAGAGAATACGGCAGATCCCACCTATAAAATAGTCAGGACGGAGGCACTTCATGCGACCTTGACGATATACTCACCATCCAGAACGTCAAGAACAAAGACCATACGATGGCGAACTACGTATATCGGCAGCGAAGTGAATGAGCGTCCCATGGATATGGATTAATATTCCAACGGACCTTCACGTAGAATGCTTTCTTCTCCTCGTTCTCGAGAGTCGACTTGAAGCTGTCATAAGTCCCATAGATCGAGTTCTCCTCTAGATGTTTCCAGTGTCTCATTCTCGAGTCACTAGCAGTCTTGTGCACCGGTTCGACCTCGGGGTTCTTATCATTGTCGCCAACCTCGGAGGATGTGACGTTCCTTCCTTCTGTAGCAGTCTCGGAAGAGACGCCAGGGCTGCTATCAGAGCGAGCGTCGCCTCCCACCTCCAAGTCCGCGCGCTCATGTTCAGCCTCCTGAGCTTCCTCAGCATGGTCTTCCTCCGAGCGCTGGGCAGCATGCGCCCCCATCACACCGAGCGCAAAGCGCGTCATCATTTCCGCCATCTGTCCCAACTGCACGTGTGTGCGATTATGCGGGCGTCTGTCCTTGATACTGCCTTGCTCGAGACTAACGCCGATATCCTGCTGATTGCCATCCTCTGTCTGGGCCTGCCCTTCATCTGAGTTACGGTGACGATGGGGATGCCTACGCTTCATGCCCAGCAGCTTCCGTGCACCAAAGCTGGGCAAGAACGGAGGCGGACGCCAGTGCCCGTACCACTTGCGGAGGAAGTCGGCGTGCTCTTGGCGAGCTCGGTGAGTCTCGGGCAAAACTAAGTCCAGGGGCACACCCGCCTCCAAGGCGCAGGCTTCCAGCTGAGCAGGGTTTAGACCGTCAATGTTGAGACGGTACCCATGATGCGCGAAGGAGTGGGTAGCATCGTATCCCGGATGATGGCGGAAATGAATGTGTACGAGGTCAAGTAACCAGTGTATACGTTCTGATTTGCCTAGGATCTTGGGGATGAGCGTCCTAGTCGTAATCCCTTCGTCTTTAGGGCTGTGATCTTCATCGGGAATCCAAGGTTCTACTCCAAGATCCTTCAGTTGCCTTTCAGCTGCGGCCTTCCATCGGACGATGGCCTTCCGCTTGTCCCGCTCTGATTGACGAAAAGCTCGGAGTTGAGCGACGCGTTTCCGGTAGCTGACCTCTAATCCTTCAATGACAGTCTCTCTGGTGATGACCGGGGTGAGATGTGAGATCATCGCAGATACAAATGACATACTCACCGAGCCATACCGACCGCAACACCAAGGTTGATAATTCCGATGGTAGAGTATGCGCAGACCCACACTCGTGCGCCAGCCGATGCAGGTGTGATATCCCCGAAACCAATCGTCTCGATTGACACGACGGTGAAGTATAATCCATCGATGAATTGTAGATCCATCAGAGCTGAATTCACCGCGGAACCCAGAGCGATCTGTAACAAAAGCACCATAACGATGAGGACGAGAGCTCGTTGCTTGGGTGTCAGGCCGCTCCCTAATAGATGATATAAATGAATAAGACGATGAATTGCGAGAAAATGTGCAGTACCGCTCTTAGAAAAGTCCTTTGTGCGTACGAGGTCTAATAGTAGAGTGACATTCGTGACGACGGATGCTACAGTCGAGCACACTGTCAACCAGAAGGCCTCTCCGTACGTAAAGCCATCGTCGTATCGGTGTACCACACCGAAAAATGTCACGGCGACGATGTTGATGATATCTACTCTCGGTTAATTAAATGTTAAATGGGGGATAGACAATGTTCTCACCATGCAGGGTCAGGAAAACAACGCACAAGATGGTCATGGCCTTCACGCGCTTCTCAAGGAACCGTGCGATTAGGCACATATTGGCAAGGACACCGCACGCCATGGAGATTGCGAGCCCAGCATCCAGTATCGGTGGATTCGAGCGATAGTCCACAGTTTGGTGATTCACGGTACGTATGTACCAATGATCAGTCAAGCCAGGTATCTCGAGAAGGATGGAGAAAGGCACCACGATGCCAGCAAGGATGGGAGTCGAGCGATAGTTTGGAATATATTCATCAAGATTGGATAATGAAGGGCCGTAGGGCGGAAATAGTAGACCTTTGAGCTTCGACCACCAAGAAGCAGCTTGAGGCGACGATAAAGATAGAAATGTGTTCGTACGCGGAAAGTCCTCGCTGTCCTCTTCGTTGGCTTCCTCTTGAACGTCCGTACGCTCTGGCTCAGCGTCATGGTCACGAGTCGATCCAGAGAGCTCCGTTCTTGCCTTCTCCAGGTCCTGATCTCGCCTCTCCTTGGATCCATCATGGTCAGCGGAGACCCTGTCCCAGACGGCGTACAGAGTCGCGATTAATGGCACGGATACCATCGCACTTCAACCTCATCCTCGAGAACTCGACAGCGTCAAGAAGTGAAACCTGGAACGAGCTATTTCCAGTTCAAAGTTTCCACCATGCGTCACCAGCAAGCACCAGCATGAGTGCTATTATAGAGTGATCGGCCCCTATTTGACAATGTCTGGCCTAGTGTTCACGCGCGCCGTGCAATGACGCCCAGCTCAGTCTCCTGATTAGCGGCTACAATGGAGGCGATGTCAAGCAGATTCAGAGAGGAGCGACCGGTGGGGAACCAGAGGCCAATATTAATGTCGTCGGAGAAGGGCTAGGAAGGATGCAAGAGTTCGTTTTAAATCAGTTGATACGTATGGATTGATCGTGGGAATTGTATCGATATGTTTTCCGACATTACCATCTCAGTTATATGGATGCTTCTGGTGATACGATGAACGTGGACTTGCCAGCCACAGTTGAATGTCTCGCAGAACTCGAAGGTAAGGTATAGGGCAGTATTTATATCTTTGTTGTCCATTGCTGACGCTCTACGAGGCCATGATGATAGGGCCTGGCATGTAGCCTGGAATCCGACAAAACCGATTCTGGCGTCTTGCTCAGCAGACAAGACCGTCCGACTTTACCATTATCGACAGGAAACAGAGGCATCATCCTCAGCAATCGCTTTCAATCCCGTTAACACTATCCAGACTGGTCATACCAAGACCGTTCGAGCTGTTGCGTGGTCTCCGTCTGGACAAACTCTGGCTACTGCATCTTTCGATACCAACATCGGCATATGGGAGCAGGAGCCAGCGGAGGATGAAGAGGATGAAGATGATAACGCAGGTTATAGAGTGACCACCGGCGAGTGGGAGTGCATGAGTCTCCTCGAAGGTCACGAAACAGAGTGCAAAAGCGTCGCGTACTCTTCGTCTGGCAGTCTTCTGGCTAGTTGCAGCCGAGATAAGACAGTCTGGGTCTGGGAAGGTATGTATCTTGTGCAGCACTCGACTGAACCGTTTACTTCTCTACTTACTAAGCAGTGCTGCACTTCAGTCCATCCAGATGCTGATTTCGAGTGCATGGGCGTCATGATGGAACACTCGCAGGACGTGAAGCAAGTAGCGTGGCATCCAACAGAAGAGGTCAATCCAGTTTCTTCGAACGTGCGACAGAGAGATAATGCGCAAAGCAGATTCTAGCTTCCGCATCCTACGACGACACTATCAAACTATATATCGACGACCCATCGGAGGATTGGTTCTGCTTCGCGACCCTCACCGGCCATGAGTCTACCGTCTGGTCGCTTGCATTTTCGCCGAACGGCAGATACCTTGCGTCATCTTCAGATGATCTTACGATTCGCATCTGGGAGAGGGTGGAGCAGCACAAATGGGAGTGCGTGAAAATCATTGACGGAATTCATGCACGGAGTATATATTCGATCTCTTGGGGAGTCGGATCGAAAGAGCTGGAAGACAGCGATCATTTGGGTTGGCTGGCAAGCACGGGTGGAGACGGGAAAATAAACGTCTTCGAGATTAAGGTCGCTCATGTCGCTCTACTGTCCAACTCTGGCTCACTATTCTCCAGGCTCCGACAACCGGCTCGGATTCTGCGAGTGTCCGCGCACCACCTTCACATCGCTTGATAGCGCAGGTGCAGGCCGCGCATGACGTTCATGACATCAATTGCGTCTCGTGGTGCTCGCGTCCAGGATATGAGAATCTCCTTGCGACCGCAGGAGATGATGGGTCGGTCAAGGTATGGAGGGTCGCTCGAATCAAGCAATAGATGACATATTTGTAAATGTGAGGCTTTCCATTTTCCCTGGCGCTATATCGGCCACGTATTACCCTTGTTACTTATCGTGTCCATGTTCGCTCTTATAGCTGTATCCATTACTGGATCCCGGAATTTATTGTCTGGAACGCAGTCAAATATACAGTGGCAACATCCACATATGTGGTATCCAACCGGTAATGACAAATGCTGAAGACTGAGTGAATTGCAAACATCCTGCCAGGCTGTTCCAGGCCATCGTCGCTCCTTATTCTGCTCCGATCCGGAAGGCTACCACTCTCCGCAGCATACTTGTCGACATATGCGACTGGGATATGGCATGCCACACGCACACCGTTTACGGACGATCCTCTTGTGCCACTTGCCCTTTTCACTGCCATCCAGTCGCAGTTTGTTGGCGCAAATCTCAGGCCTCCCGTCATGATCTGCAAGCGTAGTAAGTCAAACTCCTAGCATAGTCTAGCTGTATATTGACGACGAAGGATTGACAAGATAGAAGCTCCCAGAGTGACTGACGTTTATGGTCGGTTTCAGCGGTCATTGAAGACAGAGTTTCTCGCAGACAGCTTGCCCCGTTATACATCCTAGCTATTCCCTTCCGCGCGCTACGCATATCAACGATTTGGCTTGAAGAAGAAGCGAGGATCTCGTACGCATACAATGCCAGGAGAGACAAGTCAGAAAGTCGCGTTTTTCTTGACAAGCAGGACACCCGTGCACGACGGTATTGAATGCGGAGAACGCTCCTTATCCACCTCTTGTGTTTGGGGAATCTAAGGCGAAGTATATAATCTTCCCAGATCCGTCGTTCTGCTCTCCATCCCACCACACCAACAGACTCAGCGGCAACCCCAGAGATCTATCCAAAGCTTACGGTACCATGAAGTTCTTCGCGCTCATCCCAGTTGCTTTCGCTGGTCTCTCGGCCCTCTCTGGTGTCTTCGCGCAGAACCCGCAGACTGTCATTGCCAGTCTCAAGTCGGTGACCAAGGTGTCCGCGAACCTGAATGTCGTGGTCAAGGGCACCTCCGCCACCAACGTGTTTACGGAGGCTCCGGTGAGCTTGCTATAGAACGCGTCGATGTATTCGTTGTTGACAAGTGAGAGTATACCAGAGGATCGTTACTTCCTTGAAAGACATTGTGACGACCGTTGGAAAAGCGATTACTGTCGTGTCCGTGGTAAGCTGAATTCTCAAGCTAACCAGTCAACAAAGGGTTGACTTATTCCTCGCAGCATAATCCCAAGGCCTTCGATGAGAAGATCTCTGAGGAAGTGGTGGAGGTGCTCACCGATGTGATTATTCTCGCGGCATTACCGCTCTCATATGTTTACTACAATCTCACTACGCCCACAGTTCGTCCATGTCCATCAAATGCTGCTTAAGACGGTGCGCTAGTCATCAGTTCTTCCCAGCTGACTTACCGCTAACTACTTTCTGAAGATCATCGGCAAGCACGGGGTGCTCGCCCAGTTCGGCTTCGCTACGCCCGTTCGTCTTGCTCTCGTCGCCATCGAGAAAGGGGTGGATGTAAGGAGTTACCACTTCGTGAAATGCAGATGTGCTGACTCACGTCTCATTTTACCTAGACGTTCGCTTTTGCGCTCATTGACTTAATCCCAAGCCAGAAGGGAAAGGCGCAGAAGGAAGTGGGTTCCTTGGATGTTACCCTCCAGTCCTCTATCAAGACGTACTCTTGAGGTTACTGCTCCTAGCGAGCATGCATCAGAAGGTTCAACCCCTCAGATGCTTGACTGGAGACATTTTGGCGACCTCTCTACGATTTGCTAGTTCTCTGTAGTATGATGTAGTCTCCTGATCTGTAGTGCATTTTCGTATTCCTTCCTTGTATTGTCGCCGTCAATTAATCAACCTTCGGTATTGATATATTGATATGTGGTATCTGAACTAGCACGAGAGTGATTTTCATATATTTAAAAGAGACCGACAAATCCTAGGCAATCGAGGGGTTCGAGCTCTATCCGTTTTTCCTGCGCCGGTCACGACATGTCATAGCAGGCGAGCCGTCCGTGCAATGAACGAGGACCCTGAGCTCGGTGACATGTGAGACATGATGCTTTTGCTGCGCCTAGAGGCCCTGTTGCATCAAAGCTAATTCAGCACTACGAGATAGTAGCCATTGACGTCGGTGTTGTCCGGAAGTTGTAGCACCTCCATGACGATGGGAGCGAGTAGGACCGTACGCGTACGTGAGTCTATGAGTGGATATTATAACTGAGATGCTCCTGGAGCTGTCATTTTCTGCGTCATTTCTGGCCTGCGGTGCATCAGATTAGACGGAGTACTTACAAGTACGTAGTGCGGTGAGGATAAACAGCTAAAAATACACCAGGGCAAGAAGTGGAGAGAATCCAAAAATAGATAAGCATAGCAATTTCAGAATACGGTAGACTCAGATCCAAGTTCGTGATGTCATGGATTATGTCGGCAATAAAGACTTAGAGCTGTTGCACTATGGCCTGCATCTCTCTCTTCCCTAGACGACTCTCATCCTCACCAAGAACTTGCCACCACAGCAGTCACAAAGATGCAGCGCCGAGCCGACCCCCCAAACATGCAGAAGGTCGACATGCCCAAGCGGCTGCGGCAGCTGCTCAAGGAGGCTCCTGACTGTCTCATCGGCCCAGGCGTATTCGACGGCATCTCAGCGCACGTCGCGAACAGCATTGGCTTCGACTACCTGTACCTCGCGGGAAGTGGCGCGACCGGTAGTTTCTGCGGCGAGGTAAGCACAGATCCTTGCACCATTATGTGCGCACCTGACCACGTTCCCCAGCCTGACCTTTCAGTCATGACCGCAACCGAGTTCGCCCAGCTGGCCCGTATGATCGTCGAAGTCTCAGACGTACCTGTTGTCGCAGATGCCGACACCGGCTTCGGCGGCCCGCTCAACATCGCGCGCACCATCGCGATGTACGAAGCTGCCGGGCTCGCGGGATGCCACATCGAGGACCAGACGTTCCCGAAGCGTTGCGGTCAGCTCGACGGCAAGGATGTCGTCGATATAGACACGTACACAGAGCGCATTGCTGCTGCAGTGGCTGCCAGACGGAACCCGGACTTCGTCATCCTCGCACGGACAGACGCGCGGAATGCGGCGCAGTTCGGGGGGCCTAATGCAGGAGAGGAGGCATTTGAGGAGGGCATCAAGCGCTTGAAGGCGGCATTGGATGCCGGCGCGGATGTTGCTTTCATGGAGAGTCCTCGAGGGAAGGAGGAGTGCGCGCGGCTCGTGAAGGCACTTAAAGGAAAGCCTGTCATGATTAACGTATTGCCAGATGTAAGTCGACTTCGGATCCGCCTTAAAACGGTCCTAACCATCATTATAGGGCCTTACTGGTAATCTGACCGTCAAAGACGTGAAAGAGCTTGGGTTCCGGATGTGCATGTACCCATGCACCGGCTTTATCCCCGCGATGCTTGCCATGCAGCGTTCGTACGGGATGCTCAAGGAGGAGGGATCCGACCTGAAGGCGTGCGAAGGGAAGACGATCAAGAACTTCTTCGAGCAGGTTGGGCTCAAGGCTGCCTTTGACTTCGACACCCAAGTAGAGCAGTTTATTAAGAAGGACGTGCCGGGGAGCAAGTACGAGAACCTTAAACAGCATGACTTGTTTTGAATAGGACGACAACCTGGAATGACGGACTTACAACTGTATGACTAGTAGAATATGTAACTTGTTGTAGTAGTGTACTAAGTAATCAAGAGATAAGTGAAGCAGCATTCGGAATAAAACGGCGTGCGCGGCTGGCATGCGATTGAAGTCGTCGCACATGCCAAATCGCTGGCACCGCGCCCACCTGAGATTCGGCGTCTAAGGAGATTATGGAGAGCAGCATGATCGTTCTTAATTTCCTGAAGTTCTGCTGTGATGTATCGGACCTCAGAAAGGATTACGCCAGACACAGATGGGAAAGTGGGCGCACAGCTGTAGAATGGATGCCACGCGTCGTCAGGCGTCACGTCACAGGACGTAGTATCACGTGATAAACTGTTTTCTTATCGTCACGGTTTAGCGTGTCTCTTGTCCAGGAAGCTGTATTCGACACGAACCCGTACAGTGCAAGTAGGCCTCCGGGTCCACTTAGCGCGAGAGAGAGAGCATCCTGAATGCGAATTGCTCATTTGTGCCCATCCTTCCAAGACGCAATGCCTCCAAGTTGGGTAGCGACTCTAGTGGCGACTGTGATGCTGATGATCATTAGCACGATGTGGCGCCTCCCTCGAAATCGAGTTCACTGATAATTGTGTGGCGCTATGGGCGTTGTTGACTGTTCTAGCAGCGATTGGGTCTCGCAGGTTTCTGCGAACCTCAATCAAAAAATGTCGCCAACAAATTTGGTTGTCTTGCGCCACCCCATCCTGATAGTACGGTGTTCTCGGCGGTTCCACTTGCTACAGGGTACGATTGGCATCAGGATTTATGCCCTCCGACGTGCCATGACGCTGTCATGAGACGTTTCTGCGGGTATAAGAAGGGTGCTGCTGCGAGGTTGATGAGGCAGCGACCTCTTCGTTCTTTGTTCGCTCACTAATTTACTTGCTCGCCTTCTGGTGCCGGCCAGTACGTTTCTACACTGCTGTCACGTCGAAATATGATTGATTCATTCGCAGCCTCTGACGTTTCTTTTACGACTTTTAATTCAATACATACGCCCGCACCTTCTTGTTAATCCTCGGTGAGTTCGAACCTGACGTGTGGTGTTACGACGCTGTGCTGACGGGCTGTTGAACCGGATTCTCAGTGTCATCATGCGCTTCTCTGCAATTGTTGCACTCGCTCTTCTTGCTTCTCCTGCCATGGCAGTGCCTCTAGGGAAGTCCAAGCCCGCGGCAAAGCCTCCAGCACCCAAACCTGCGCCTGCAAATATACCTGCAGCCAAACCGACCCCAGAAGCTCCGGCGCCTGCCAATTCTCCCGCCACAAAGCCGACAGCAGCGGCTAGTGAACGTGTGTATCCTCCACTAATTCTTGGTGATCTACTCTGGCATCTCATTGACCATTATATGCAGCGGAGTCCACCGGGGGCGGATTCGGGCTTGGGCCCGCCGCTTCAATATTACTCAACGGCGCTGCGCCTTTAATCCCAGTGTTTGTCGGGAACAGTATCGACAATAGCAACGTTCAGGCCCAGACATCGGCGGCTGCGGTCATACAGAGTGCTGAACTATCCGCGGCGCAAGCTGCTGCGGCTTCGACTGTCACTGTACCTCCCTCTGCAGTGCCGCAGACCGCCACCGCTGTTCCTACGGCTAGTGCTGCTGCGTACGTTGTGTTCTGTTTTTGCATTAATTTTGCCCGCTGACTTGTGTCCAGCCGTCGAATGGTTCGCCGCAGGCCAAAATTCAGCGTGCCTAGTATATCGAAGCCCAAGATCAACCGTGCGTCCTGTGCTCATTCTCAAATTAATAGCACCGAGAACTCATTTTCCTCTTCGCAGCCGACATACTGGGCACCTTCGCCAACGTCTTGGGAGAGACGGGTGCGACTATCGTTGCTGGTCATCAAGCAGCCAGCGACACCAACATGCAACTTAGTGCATCGCTGGCGCTCATCAGCCAGGCAGCTGTGGCGGCTACCGCTGTGCCGCCCACTGTTACCGTCACGGGGAGCACAGCGGCTGCACCTGCAGCCGCATCTGCTGCCTGAACAGAATGCGGCATGGTCTGGGACAGCGGTGAGAACAGCTCTGGTACTGCGTGCTTTCGACAAGCGCTGACCTTTTGTCACCTCTTGAAGCCCATTCCCTCGCGTTCTGCCCGCTGGCGCTGCTTGTGCTCGAGATGGTTTGAGATCCTGATGCTGTACCGCCTGGCGGCAGTGGCACATTCGGAGATGCGCCATGCGGGTCAGATTCCATTGACATCTATTGCCCATCTTGACAGTATTTGTATCGTATCTTACTTAATGTATGGTGGACGTTATTTATGATTCTTCATTCTTCATAAGCGCGGTCTACCCCCGAATCCGGAGAATTGTGGCTGTGGCTCAATTTGGATTAGCCCCTATTCACTGAGTATCTCCTCAACTCTGACTCTCAGCAATTATGACGGTCCGTTTGCACTTTAACTACAAATGAGTATATACTCCAGTTACCGCGCATATATTATCCATTTTGCGCGCACATATATCTGACGGCATGCATATATATAGACATACTTCCTCATTTCACCTTATAGATGTCTTACATGCTAAACTTTAGATATCTATACCCTTCAGGGCTCGTGTAATGGGGCTCAAGACATGAATCAACATTGAAAAGGCTTGTAAGCTGTTACGGAGGGCCGGCACATGCAGATCGCGTGCCGGCCACGTGGTCCCCGTCCCGGTTAACCTCGAACACCTTCCTTTGTGGTGCTGCCCATATGCATATAATGTCTATAAAACATGACTTTTGGCTTAGTATTTTAGGCATGTTGACCTCATTAAAGCTTAGTGTCCAACATTTAACGTCAAGAGCCGAGTGCTTGTCACAACTTCCGATGTGGCGCTTGCCACATTTCGCACCACAGCCACAGTGGGGGTCGCGTGGTGTCGGGCCGTGCACGTGGGAATCCCAATGCGGCAATATTTCCGTTGCAACCCCTTTCCGACCGTTCCTTCCTTCTTGCCGTCCTCATTCCAGTAAGCTGGGAAGAGGTATAGACTGCAGTCAAGGCCTGTACTGCGGTCCAAGGCCTACTGGTCCACGATTGCATGCCGTACTGCACTCTCTTATGCAGTCTCAATACATTTCCCGAAGTATATATGTAGATAATATATGCGATGCAAGATATATATGCGCGCCTGACGAATTATGCGCGGCCTTTATTAAAAGTGCAAACGGACCGTCATAAGCAATCTCAGTCCAGACGCTCATCAGAACTCCTTCTAATCCTTCCGCTGGACGAAACGATATGGCGGGCTCTCTCCAACCCTACCAAGCCGAGCTCATTAAACAGTCGATGTCTGTGGGGGCACTGAAGTTCGGCTCGTTCACGCTCAAGTCTGGCCGGTTCGTGTTCAACTGCGCCTTTGCGACACTTTGAGACCGACCTCATGCTGGCAGTACTTCTCCCTATTTCTTTAATGCGGGTCTTCTGTCGACCGGTCCGCTACTGTACACTCTCGCGTCGGCATACGCCTCTACTATCTCAAAGTCCTTATCATCGCCCTTGCCCAAGTTCGATGTCCTCTTCGGTCCTGCTTACAAGGGCATTTCGTTAGCTGCTTGTACTGCGCTCATACTGCATAAGGAGCACAGCTTGGATGTCGGATTTGCCTACGATCGCAAGGAACCGAAGGATCACGGCGAGGGCGGGTCCATGGTCGGTGTGTCGGTTGAAGGCAAGAAGGTGCTGATCCTCGACGATGTTATGACCGCTGGGACTGCCATCCGAGGCTCTATTGACTTGATCAAGAAACACGGCGGGGAGGTTGTCGGTGTCGTCTTGATTCTTGACCGGGAGGAACTCGGGAAGGAAGGCGGGAGCACCGTGAAAGAAGTCGAAGCACTCGTTGGAGGACCCGGGCGTGTCACTGCGATCCTGAAGATGAGAGATCTCATGGCTTGGCTGGAGAAATCTGGGGAGACGGCGTGTTTGGAGCAAATGCGGGAATACTGGGAAAAGTATGGAATAAAAGGATAAACAGTAAAGTCCGGCTGTAAGCATCCATTGCTATCGCATTATTGTTTGTCTCAAAGTGTGAACCATGTAGAACGCTGTATATGTGTATGTGCGGCGGTGCGTAACGATAATCGGGCCGCTGCATCCTCACAATCATCTCGCGACCTAAATTTACTTGATGTGCGGAACTCGAGAATTCTTACGACAAGCCATACTCCAAGAAGTTTATCACGGACTAAACATATCTTCGGCTTATCTGTTCGGACCCCGAGCCAGGATACTTGCATTTAGAGCTTGTTGGGCACTTGAACCGGATGTGAGCCGTAAATCAAGTACAGTCCCTCTCACTGCATGTCGCGTGATGCTCGCGTACTGAGTACTGAGCCCTACTTCTGCAATGGCTCCCGGGCGCTTCGTTGCACCATTGCAGAAGGTAAATCAAGTGCGGTATATCAGCGCTTCAGCCGCAGTCGGACTCAATGTATTGCACGGCATGCCGATGCTATCTGAATGTTGCTCGCCTGGCCGACTTCCTTTTCTTATCGTACTGAAATAAACTGCACTTAGCCTGGTACAAGAGGGCCTGAGCCACCATCCCTCGTATCTACCTACAGGCAAGACATACGCGATGCTCGTGCCACTTAGCCAGAACACTCACAAGCATGACGAGGCGCGCGAAGAAGAGCAACCCGCCGAACGTCCTTCAGGCCTGAAAGGGTTCTACTACAACCCCTACACCCAAATCTCCATGGTAGCAATCGTATGCTTCACCTGCCCAGGGTTGTACAACGCCCTCCTCGGTCTAGGTGGTGCCGGAAGAATCAACCCAGATATCAACGACGACGCGAATGCTGCGTTGTACGCCACTTACGCGTTCTTTGCCTTCTTCGCCGGGTAAGTCCTTCGTCTTGCCAGCTGTACCTGCATGAAACACATCTGCACTAGGTCTGTCAATAATGTCCTAGGACCACGTCTTACCCTCTTCCTTGGAACTACCGGCTACGCCCTAGGGCTTGGCTCTTACCTGTACGTGCGGGTTATATGCCGGAGATCATCGTCTTTGTGAATACGACACCCACAGGGCTATGAATATTCATCCCAATGTAGGGGGATTCGTTATCGCTGCAGGCGCCTACGAAGGTCTCTGCGCGGCGTTGTTATGGACAGCAGAAGGTTGCCTCATGCTCGCGTACCCAACCGAATCGCAGAAGGGCACGTTCATCGGCGTATTCTGGGCCATATTCAACATGGGTGGTGTTGTGGGCGCTTGTGTGTCCCTCGGCCAGAACTTCAGTTCCACAGTGGGTCCAGGCGTTTACACTTCTCGGTACGGGAAACATCTTATCAGTGCATTTTCTTCAGGCCAATTCAGGTGAGCAGGAGTCGAGTACAATAATGGAAAGCACTCACCCGAGTCTTTAGTCGGGAATGGCACCTACGTGAACACATATTCGTTGCACTCCTTTCAGTGCACCCGTCTCACCTTGTATTGTATTCAGATCGCCTTACTGGTGCTCAACATATGTGGCGTCTTCCTCCCTCTGTTCCTCGCCGATCCAAACAAGGTGGTACGCACCGATGGCACGAGAGTGCACACTCCCCGCCAGCCAACCTGGAAATCTGAATTCCGCGGACTCTGGATAGCGCTGAAAACTGACCCGCTCATCATCATGCTTTTCCCGATGTTCTTCGCGAGTATCTGGTATTATACTTGGCGTCAGTCGTCTTCAGATCAAAGTCATAAACTATACCTCTCACTTCGAGTTTGTAGAGTTCAACGACTACAATGGGACGTTATTCAACATACGCGCCCGCTCTCTCAACAACCTCGTCTACTGGCTCGCGCAGATCTTCGGCTCCCTCATCGTGGGCTGGATCCTGGACTGGACACGCCTGACGCGCAGGGCCCGCGCCTTCATCGGGTGGTGCATACTCCTTTGTCTCGTGTTCTTCGTGCACGGCTGGGCATACGTTTATCAGAGGTACCTTTTCCACTCATTGTCCACCACCAGCCCACCGCTGACAAACCGAAAGGGGCTACACGAGGGAGTCCATCGCCGCGTCCCCAACGCGGATGGACATCTACGACCACGGCTACGCAGGCCGGATCCTGCTGTACACACTCTGTGGGGTTCTCGATTCGGTGTGGCAAACAACAACGTACTGGATCATCGGCACAATGTCGAACGATGCTGCTAAGCTGGCGTACTTCACCGGCTTCTGTAAGGCTTTCCTATCTCGTGAACTGTCTCATACACTGATGGAGCCGGGGACACGCAGATAAATCGATCCAGGCTGCGGGGTGCGCCGGGGCGTTCGCGACGGATGCAGTGAAGCTGCCGTAAGTCCAGCCGCATCGACCATTCTTCGGGCTGGTACTGATTTTTCTGTCGCAGATACATGAACATATTTGCGTCGACTTGGGCCCTGCTGGTCGCTGGATTGATATTCACGTTGCCGATGATCCATATGCGGGTCAAGAACCACACTGAACCGTGCGACGAAATGAAGTAAGTGCGGTGCCAGTCTGTCATACTCATTAAGGCTGACATGGCGACGGCGTGGTGGAAAGTGATTCCGCATCGGCTGAGAGGGACGAGAAGGCGGATGATGTGGTACATAGCGTTAGGGCGGTTTGACGTGAACCGCGATCTGTAATCCACATACAGCTGGACAAATGGCGTGCTCAATAGGATATTCATACAAAATTCAGTCTCGTTGGTCCATGTCGTTATTCAGTCAAGATACACGCACGTGCAACCCCTTCAATCAATTTCCGAGCCTGTGTCCGGAACCCCACCTATGTCCCGTTGTCTCCTCTACAACCTGCCTCGCCCTCGGTGGGATCACATGCACGCCACCCGCCGTCCCCGCAAGCCTCGTCGCCACACCATCTCTCTGCCCCAGCATTCTCTTCAACCACCCCGGAGCACTCCCCAGATTTCGTCCACTGGCGCCTGCACCTCCGCCAAAGATAACCCACCACCACGCGTGCCCGACCACGACCCCGCTAATGGACTGAGCAGCTGCGCCGGGGCCGCCCATGATGAGGTCCATACCGACGAGGATGTAAGGGAGGTATTGGACGGGGAGGGTGAGCAGACCGAAGAAGGATGTTTGGGCGCCTGGGGGTGCGAGGGCGGAGCCGAGATAAGTGAGGGCGAGGAGGAGAGGGCGGGTGTGGACGTAGGTGCCCAAGGGGATGTTAAGAGCCTAGAATGAGTTTCAGTGACAAGGAGGACGGGTGAGAAGTGTAACGACGCACCAAAATGCCGCCGGCTGCTAGGAGGAGTTGCCAGGCGTAGTCGGCGGACCGCCCTCCGAAGTGGGCGGATTCAAGAGCGTCCGAGTTGCGACTGGGAGGGCTAGTTAGAACTTGTACCTGATACGGGTATAGCACCAACATACTAAAGCATCGCGAAATCAAATATGAAGTTTATACCAGAACCTGGGAATCAGTTAGACCCTCGGGAATCGTGCAGGACTGGACCAAGCGGAAGTTGCACAGACTATTTGAACCCGCAAGCTGCTTAGCATGCCGCGAGCTCAGTGCACTTAATACGCTCAAGATCGCCACTCACTTCCGAGGAAGAAACTCGTGAAGACTCTCCACAACTACTCGACCAAGTTAGCCCATCCCATTCTGTCGTTCCACCAGTATGCCCAGCGTACCTGCAAGCGACTGAGCACGAGCGCTTTCACAAAGATAACCGTGTACGGTGACACTAATTGCAGCATCACTGGTAGTGTTACTACTAGTGTTGAACCGCATAGGAAGCGCGTCACGGGAGGAATCTTTTGTATCTCATTCAAGAAACCTGAAGATGCTTGATGTTGGGCCATTCGAACAGGTATCGGAGGAGCGTCGTGTAGTAGTGGGCAGCTAGCAGAGAAATATCAATTATTCATGGTGGGATTCTGGAGGTTTCGAGTTTCGAGTTGAAGCGATGACGGCAAGACGTGGCTCGGGTTCTGCCGATTCCCAATATTCTAATAGATGATACGGGTGAGGAAACCAAGGTGGAGGACGGAAAGCTACAGTAAATCAGCCCAAGGTGGTATTGGAGTTGTATTGGTTTCGGCAACAATGGTGTCGGCCGCCAAGGGCATCAGGATGCATAACTGTCAATGTGGCCTTGGCCACAATCTGGTGGACGTCGAACACGTCCGGACAATTAAGAGGTGTGGCGCTGAATTCAAACGACAATCAAGCAAGTAATCCACATCGACTTTCATAGCAGTTGTACATCAAGGTAAGGATACGATTCGGTCCGAAAACGATTCTTCACCGTCGACTCAGGCTCATTCGGCAAAGAAAGCCTTGATGAAAGAAAGGCCAGAGAGGCCCACTGCGGCATATGATTAGATAAATAAAATTAATCCGTAGAAAAGGGTGCAAATTCCTCACATGGGTCGCTGCCCTCTTTGGCATATCCGGCAAATGCGATGGGCTGGGACACCTTAAATACTTCTCCTTGGTTACTTCGATCGCCGTTCCCAAACGGCTGCGTATGCACCCTTAGCGAGACCTATCCCTCGCAAATAAGCCATCTATGAGGACTCACCCCTTCAATGCGAACAGCGGAACTGGAGGTGTCGACGATTATGAAGGTAATCTGGGTGACCATGGAGCGTTTGTAGTAGGAGTGGTACCCAGCACGTCCGACGATCCCCAACAGAGACTCGGTCTCTGTCGAGCGTGGAGACTTGGTCAATGGCATCGTCCATAACACAGTAAGGGAAAGGGCGTACTGCCAAATTTTATAGTAGATCGAGCGCCAGGAGTGCCGTGTACCACCTTGGCTGTGTCTCCGTTCTCCTTCTCGTATGTGATAGTGATGCCGTCGATCTGCACCATATAAACATGTGCGCTGGAAGACAGGATGTACACATGTGGCTCACAGTCCATCCGGCGAAAACATCAATCTGCTGGATTGGATGTGTCGAACTAATGTTCTGAGTGGTCGGCCACCCGCCGACTGGGGCAACCATTGCTGTGAGAGGGGTGCAGAGGGATCACAAACAGCCGGAACGTACTGGCGCCTCCGTCGTTGAAGCTAACACCGTCAGCGCCGCCGACAAGCTTGGTCTGCACGGTTGCCATTATCACCTGAGTCTGGGCACTGTCGCTTTGGTGCTCTAGTGCAATGGGTAGAAGTTGAGTACGGAGGATAAGACGAGTAAGCTCACCTTTTATATGTCCAGGCTGCACTTTAACAGTCCGTACGCCAGGAAGAACTGAACTCATGTGTCCACGACATGTGGACCGAGGTTGAATAGACTCTACAGCTCGATGCAAACCTAGCTAGAGAAGAACGGGTCCCGAGCTCGGAATGCGGCACTTCAGTTACTTGATATCCTATCAGACAGGGGAAGTCAATGCCTCGTTAGCCGCACAGTCCAAGCAAACCGGTGACACCGCCGAACTCCATCGAGACCAGCAGCCGCACAAGTCTGGTACAGTTCATCGCCAAACCGGATGCTCACAGATGTTCGCGTGGACATATGGCCGATGGTGCAGGCACACCAAGAAGCACATTCAACCTTCATATGCAGCTTTGTATTTGGTACTGCAATACAATGACACCATGTCAGATGGCATTCATTAGAATGTATGCATAAGATTGAGAAGCTTCAGTATATCACTGCGAAGCCACTCAGAGCGTCATGAGACGCACCATTCATGAAATGGGCGGTGGGGATTGTAGGAGGCACAAAACTTGAGCGCTCGTGTGGCGCTCAAGCTCTCCGATCCTTGTCCGCTCCATGCAGTCGTCAATGGAAGCACTACAGAAAGGCGAGAGAGAAGGACGTCCTGCTGACGCGAGGCTGGATCATGAATGATGAGCGTATATCAGTTTCTAATGTGCCCATGACTGCTTCATGTCCAGCCATCGACTCATCGGAGTATCGCACCAATATAGCACGAACGTGCTCAGAGAGGGTGCCCTGCTTACCGTCAACTGACCTGAGAATTTAAGGTAGTAGCGCTTGGGATCAAGGAAGGCATTTCTTACACCTCAGCTGCTCTATAGCCACAGGGCCTTATGGGATTAGTAGAACAATACCATGATCCCAGAATAGACCACAAATTTGAGAGATGTGATAACCGTGCAGAAGATTGGCTTGCACGTAATGTGAAGGAACATCCTCAGAACGTTCGTCCAAGCTTGACGTTCATTGTCTTTGTCCTGGCACGATGAGAGGCCCGTCGTAGGCTAAAGCTGAGGGTCATGGTGTCGCTACTTCGCCGAGATCGTGCTGAAAAGCGTCATTACAGAACATATTGCCTGCTTCATATAAGTATTTCCTCTGGACAAGATGTGGCATACATCAGGAGCACGAGTCTATGTAATCAGAGCGACATGTTAGTATGCCGCATCTCAAAGAAGACAGGGAATTCTCACCCGACACAAAACGTTTCTCCAATGTCGCGGGCTTACACATGGCTACCATTATGTTAGACATATACAGTTCATGCCTGCTGTTACGGCAATATTATTCCGCTCACCATGCCAAGGCCACAGCCCTACTGCCACAAAGTGCCAGTATCGGTTCTTTTCCTTGCCAGAACCGACCCCGCTATCCTGCTAATGATCCGCTCGGGAACTAGAAGAAATAACCAACTTAAGAGCTCGTGTACCCAGTAAGGTACTACATGGCCCTTGCAACTACCGACGGCGGCGATGATAGCATGGGCCATACGATTTGGCGAAGGTGTAGCCAGATTCTCCGGTGCGCCGTTTGATTTCGTCGAACAAAAATAGACCTCGTGGTACTGAACTTCAACGCCCTTGTGACCTATTGTGCGCATCTCGTTCCTAAGCGACTGAGAGAAGGCCTAAAGGCACCAAATGAACAAGAATGCGAAACCTGCAAAGGGGGCGCACCTGTAGAAAGCCTTTCGTGCCGGTGTAGACCGAGATGAAAGGCGGGGGATGCGATGCAGCGTAACTTCCAACATTGACAATGACTGACGGTTGTGTTTCAACCAGTCTTGGGAGAAGGGCTCGCGTGAGCTGGATAGTCCAAGTTATGCCTATGCTGATCGCTCTTCCAATTTCTGCGGATACGATGGCTAGGTCGCGTATACACAATAAGAGACGCTGCTCATTTACCTTCAGGGTCAATAGTCAGGAGAGGCTGAACAGGACCGGTAGTATAACCGGCGTTGTTGATCAATACGGTAATTGGCCTGCCACGGACTGCAGTAACAACGTCTTGTACAGTGGCCGGCTGAGTCGCGTCTGCGACGATGAGCTCGAACTTTCCAGACGGGTGTGCTGCTAGCAGTTCTTGGCAACACTTGTACAACTTCCTGTGGTCTCGTCCGTGGAGAAGAACGTTGAAGCCTCTTTTCGCAAGGACTTTGCAAAGACTGTGCATGTCAGATGAACACTAGACGACGGCCATGGGTGACCCAGGAACTTACGATTTGCCTATACCATCCGATGCTCCAGTCACCAAGGCCCAGGGTTCATCTGTTGCACGAAACTAATGGAAAATAATGAGTTACCGGCTCGTAGACTCGATTCACATGAAATATGCACTTGGTCAATCCCGTTCAGATTCGAAACCAGTCGCCACAGCATCTATGACGATAATTGCTGGGACTCCAGGTATTCTGTCTGCCTTCGAGGCTGAGTGTGCTCTGCTTGGAATGTCACGAGCTGCGATGCCATGAGAAACGCAAGCTATTTATACGCGTGGGCAAGTAGCGAGTGCGCTGAAAGAAGCAGCCATCGTTGCCTGAGAGTAGACTTCGCGCTTCTTGCATTGCTGAACAGAGGTATAAGCCAGCAGCATAGACGGGCGAAGAGATGAAGTGACAGTCCGTTCTACAACCGTTTATTAACCGTTATGGCCGGTGGCTCGCCCTTACTGTATCGGAGATTCAATCAGTGCTACTCCGACCACTCCGTGTTCAGGTGGCTCTCTTAGTGGCGACGTCTGTCCTCCTGAACCCTGGACTGCAAATATGAGACGTTTCAGTCCTTAGTGCTATCTCGGCTAAGTCTTCTCTGGCACTGCTGTCGACTACCATACCCCCGAGGTGCCCCATTGATGCCGCCACTTTGATTACATGACTCCGTCCGGCGTGGATCAGGGATACTTTAGAACGACCACCTGGCGATACTGCACCATAAATGACTGTGTGGCTCATGCAATCTGTCTCAAGAGCTTCAGGAGTGATTGAATCTGCTGTGCTTTGATCTTGCAAGTTGCAACACATAGTCTTTAGCGAATCCAGGCAGGCGAAGAACGCTATCAAGGGGATCATGGCCCTACTGCTCCAGAAGCGCGTGCCATAACGTCCGCCACACTGTCCATAAACGGCGACACCGTAATACCCACCAAATGGTGGCGCAAGGTGTCCGATACTCATACACTCACTTCTCCTTGATTCCAAGCCCGGTCGCTGTGCCATAGTCATGATCAACGATTGTCTGTATCCTGTCTACACAGGGCTCCGAAAGGTATAAAGTTCAAGGGCCCAAGTTGTAGAAACCTCAGCGAAAACAGGGTCTTCCGCTCAGCCTTTCATTCTATTCTCTTACCTGGTGCCGGACAGTGAGTCATCAACGCCCTGCGATATTCGATCTTACCTCAACCACCTATAGCCTTTATACTACACCTTCTTTGTATACTTGTTGCAAACTTTGTCGTGCTGAGCACTGATAATCTATACTAGTAAGTCTTCAGTTCTGGCTCCCTGGAGCAAGGTACTGAGATCCCAATTAGTCTTTTCCATTACTATCATAATGCGTGCCACTATTCTTGTTCCTGCCATTTTTGCAGCTTCGCACTGTCTTGCGGCACCTATCGTGCTTCCTTCAGCCGGTACTCCCGTCATAGTATCGTCCATTCCTACGTCTTTCCCATCGTGCGCGACTGGTTTACGCCGTCCATTACTCCAGAGCACTGACGCATGTAAAACAGAAACCCTCAAATGGCTGGGAATTATCACGGTAGACATCACGGCAAAGACCATCCGGCATCCTCCTATGCATCTGCCCAGGCCACAGCGTCCCCGCCCCCGTCCTCGTCTGCATCTGCACTTGCTGCCGCGCCCTCGTCGGTCGCATCTGCCACTCCCACGTACGTCATGCCTAATGCCCTATACCGCATTATTGACGCTCTTCTTGACAGAGGTGCTACCCTTCCACTGTCCCTATTTCCTGGAATAAATTTGGGCCCAGAAGCGGCTCCCAACTTAGTCAATGGCCTGTACGTATGATCCCTTGTTAGGTACTGCGGCATTTCGAATTTTCGGACTCATACTGCTGCACGACATAGGAACCAACGGAGGAGGGGACTTTCCACAATTTTCGGAGATGTTCCTGACGTCGCAAAAGAAATCGGTGAGATCTTCGGATTGGATTCAGGAGCGTCGAGTCCCCAGGCCAGCTCATCGTGCGTCCGCTTACAAAAGCTCTGAGGGAAGATCGCTAACATGGGATCGTCACAGAGCACAGCGAAGAAGCACCGTCGAAGCATTCAACAAGTTTGCAAAGGGATACGAGATTACTGGAGGTATCTCACCAGTGAACGGTATTGTGCCCGTCGCAGGCGAGACCGATCCAAGCCCTCAATCTACTTCGTACGTTTTTCGACTGCCAAACAGCTCTATCTATTACTGATCACAAGTGATGTCAGGGTGCAGCAGAGAAGCCTTGCTGGCGCAGCTTTCCAAGCGGGAGAGAAGTTACTGCCAAAAGTGGTGGACGCCCTCCCGGAAGTGATATCAGGCTTTGACGGCATCAAAAGCTTCATCGATTCGGGCTCCAGTCCCACTGCAACGACCCCTCAACCCACCTCACAGTATGTGTGCACGCTTCAGTCTATCTGATACTGGTCTCAGTATGCCATGGCATAGGGCGCAGCGTAGGAGTCTTGCCGGCGATGCCCTCAAGTTTGCGGTGGAGCATGGCTCGGATATTGTGGATGGTATAGATCATCTGCTTGACTCGGGTTCGAGTGACGCTCAGCCCACTTCCTCGTAAGAGCCTTACAGACTAACCTGTTTCTTCTGAGACTGACTCATGGCTGCCATTTAGACCTAGCCGTCGCGGTTTGGACCGGGAAACTCTGAAGCAGATCTTGTCTCAAAGGCCTGTGTGAGCACCTGAATTCGGGCTGTCCATGATAGTAATTCCATGATTGACACTAACATTTGAATTTGAAGTATTGGTACGAAACGCCTGCCGTCTCGAAGCATCGGCAAGGACGTTGAGGATGTCCTTGGGGGTGGAGCTTCTACCGTCCTTTCTTTTCTTGGGAGCTTGGCCGATGACTGAAAGGCAGGCAGGATGCATTTTGCGCAGTTGATTGTGTTCTATCCAATAGCGAGGTGTACCCCATAGACACAGAGGATAGGACTTGATCAGATAGGGACTCAGTCAATCGAGGTATGGAATGTGCAGATTAAGTCAGAGAAATGCACACCTTTGATTCAAAAGACTAAAGGGGTCGAACTACGAACTTGCGAGAACTAGTCAATATTCAGCGCTGAGTGTCTAGGGTATTAATGCAAATGCTGGGTGAAATGCCTGTTCGAACTTGTTCAGAGGTGCAACGGTCCGCTAGCCGGAAGTCCGGCCCGTCCACGAGAGACAGGAAGATTCAGACCTCCGACTGAGCGACTCGAGACTTTCTTCAACTTACTTGAGCTTCAACTCACTTGAGGGCCGCGACGAAGATAATGCGTCTCTATGGAGCTTGCGAGGCCCGATGGAACTATACTCATGGGACTTCTTCTGTACAGTACTGAACAGTACATGTTATCAAACTATAGCTTTCTACGTACGTTCATGACTAGCGTCCGTCATGGCGTTCAGTCTTTTGTGGTACTAGTACTGATCTTGGACCACTTTGACTCTAGACTGTACAATCTCGTGCTGAGATCACCGACAATGCCGTCTGTTGAACAACATAAAACCATTCGAATGTTGCCACCTTGATCGGGGCACTCGGACCCACTACGGATACCCTGCATAGGCCAGGCGCGCTTCAATAAACTATAAGCTTCTATAAGACTTGAAGGAATGCTGCTCCGGAGACTTCAAGAGCCTTGCCCGTGGATTTGAAAACATATTGCTTGGACTCAAGAGTCAGAATACTCTTGTGCAGCGATTCCACCCCATATTTCTGGTACAAAACGATCCAGTACCCGAGAAGGCTTCTCAGATACATGCCCGTCATACCCTTGCGAGGGTGGCGTGGCCTTCGCCACTGTATCTGATACTTGTAAACCTCTTCCCCTTGCTGCGAACACCGGTTGTCGCATGGACTTCTACAGTCGATGAGCACTGCCATGCCGCTGACTCTGGACTTCGCAAGGTATAAATGCAAAGCACATAGGCTGCAGAAACTCCAGCGGACTTGCAGGTCTCTTCGCTCACTTCTTCGTTCTATCCTTTCCTTCCAGGTGCCGGACAGTAAGTCTTTGGTCAACTCGCGCGTTCGCTCGAGTCTCTAATTTCTTGGAAGCCTTTGCTTGCATTTTTCGTATAACATACAACTATTGTCAATTTATTCGCGTGAGTTCACGCCCGCTCCTTGTCCTCTTGAGCGGTGGCCTTGAGGTCATGAACAGGATAGCTTTTCAGTGACTTCCGTCGTCATGCTCGCCACAGTCATCCTTCCCGCCTTACTTGCTTTCCCCTGTCTTGGTGCCCCGTTCGCTGTTCCGCTCCCCCAGCCTCCAACCTTCACATCGACAACGGCCACGCCCTCGATAGCCCTGTGAGCACTGACTCTGAACGGCTCGTCTCTGGTGCTGATTGCGAGATATAGCGATCACTTCCACTTCCCATCGTTTTACGATGGCCCAGGGCCAATTCTGCCTTCCGTGACGCCGTCAGACATTGGCAGCGCCGTTGCTGCCCCGACTCCGTTCTCGTATCCTGTCCCAATTATTGCGTCAGGTTTTTCCCTGTTCGCTCCTGTGTGCATGGACTGAACTATGACATGCTGTGCATCTGTAGCGACGCTCAGAAGAGAGGCCTTGCCTCGCCTGATGATTTACCACAGATTATTTCAGAGTCCACACCCTTCAACAAGGAAGTGTTTGGTCAAGAAACATCTGGTTCCGGATCCTCCGGTCCTCAGCCCATTTCATCGTGCGTCAAGTAATGCCAGAGTCCCTTGATTCAGCGCTGACCACGCCATACATCCAGACCGCAACGCAGGAGCACAGCCAGCAGTTTCGGCAAAGCAGCAAAAGAATACGGACCTGACGTGGTGAAGGCAATTCCAGCCGTGGTACAAGGTTTCGAGGGCATCAAGAGTCTCTTCGATCCTGCTTCGAGCTCAACAGACCCAGCCGCCCAGCCTACTGCTCCGTGAGCCCCTATAGGAAAGACTCACTCTGCCGTCGCTGATGATATTGTACGCTAGTGCCCAGCGCAGGAGTACGGCTAGTACCATTGGCAAGGCGGCAAAGAAGTATGGACCCGAGGTGGTGGGAGCCATTCCAGCGGTGGTACAAGGTTTCGAGGGCATCAAAAGTCTCTTCGACCCTGATTCGAGCTCAACGGACCGGGCCGCCCAGCCTACTGCTCCGTGAGTCCCAATATCAAAGACTCGCTTTGTCGTCGCTGATGATATAGTACGCTAGGGCCCGGCGCAGGAGGACGGCCAGTACCTTCGGCAAGGCGGCCAAGAAGTATGGACCCGAGGTGGTGGGAGCTATTCCAGCAGTAGTAGAAGGTTTCGAGGGCATCAAGAGTTTCTTTGACTCGGGCTCGAGCTCTACGGACCCGGCCCCTCAACCAACTGGCTCGTAAGCTCGTCCCGCAGCCGCCATGCAGATCGATGACGATGCGAGGGTTGCCATGCTCAATAAACTCGTGAAGGCCTATGAAACGGCATGTCGAGTAAGTCATCATCTTGTATACGTCCTTGATTTGAGCTAATCGCTACGACTCATCCGCAGCTCCGCAAACCTTTGCTTCTTGTATGTGTTAGATGATGCCGCCGAATATATCCTGTAGTCTCCCTGTCGAGTACTTTAGCAACCGAGTTTGATTGGTAAGATCGGGACAGGACAAGAAACGGTATGCCAGCACTCTCGTCACCAGAATCAATTCGACTTCTGCAAATCTGTTCTCTCTTTCTGCAATTCCGCGGCAACAAGGTGATTGAGCCACGTCTCTGGCACAACAGACATAAACCAGCTGGTCAGCTCGTGCGCCCAGTACGGGGTGATGAATCCCGTCCGCCGGCCAATGGCAACAAGGATCGCACGCGCCATAGCGTCCGGATGCGGCACTATAGTGCTCACTGGCCTTCCATTTGCCTGCGTTGCGACCGAGTGAACTTCGTGGTACTGGATGTCGACGTCTTTATGGCCTATCAAGCGCATCTCGGTTCTTAAGGCGCGAGAAAATGCCTGTAAACTGCGTAAATAAGGGAATGTGAGCATCAGACGGAAGACTGACCAAGCTGTAGCCCTTCGCTCCGGCGTAGACAGACAGGAACGGCGGAGGGTGCGCAGCTACAAAGCTGCCAACGTTGACCACTGCGGAGGGTTTGTTCGCAATGAGTTGCGGTAACATGGCTCGTGTAAGCTGCGTCAGCCATGTGCAGCCGACGTCGACTCCTGTTTGCAGGACTGTCAATTACAGGATGCGCCAAGGCGGTTAGCGGTCAGTCCAAGCTGTCACGGATAAGTGTTGAATTAGTACTCGCCAGATGGATCTTGGTCAAACAAAGGTTCAATCAAGGTAGACGTATACCCTACATTATTGAATAAGATAGTGACGTGCTTGTCCTTGACCGCGGCTGCTACCTCAGGCACGAGGGATGCCTGCGTAGCATCCGCAACCACGATCTCGAATTTACGCTCCGGACAAGCTGCCTGCAACTCTTCTTTCACACTATTGAGCTTCTCTTGGGTGCGGCCGTGCAGTATTACGTTGAAGCCCTTTTGTGCAAGCGCCTTGCATACTCTAGACAGAAATTTGGACTCGTCACCCCTGTTGCTCTAGTACGCAACATGTAAAGACTGCTTACGCCTTGCCTATGCCGTCGGACGCGCCCGTCACAAGGGCCCAGGATTCCTCCCCGTGTTTGAACTACTGCCAACTTCAAGTTAGCATGCAGCGCGCCGCGGTAGAGCCCTTGTAGATGGGAGAAGAAGGCATCGCACGCACATAGTTTATGCCATTCGAGCTGGCCCAGAGTCTCCAGAACATGTTTGCGCGTAACCTAGTGTATAGTATTATATTCAATACATGGAGGTCAGGGACGTCGTCAGGTTATTATTATGATATCATTCTGCGGGAGATGTCCGAGTGCTTCGTGGCGTGAGAATTTCAGCAGCAAGCGCACTGGCCGCTGCCGCTGCCGTTGCCGACACGTCCTGCCCCTCCTCCTCCATCCTACAGCGTAACTCTGATGTCTCTGCTCTGCTAATTACTACCAGACGAGTTCCATCTAGGACACGGGGAAGGCTTGATGCCTCTCAAGTGACAATTATCACAGATGTCGTTACTGAGCGGCGAAGACCATCGATCTCGCTCGAGGCTTACCTGGACACAAACGGCGAACACCTCGAAAGTCTCGATGTCCGGAGATATATATACTCACAGCACATCTGAACCCTCTTCACTCGTTCTTTGCTTGCCGATCCAACCTTCTCGCAGAGCCGGCTCTCCCGGTACTTCACGACGACGGGTTTCGACGGACTTGCCGTATCATGGTGACGGTCTCTTCCACTGCTCGCAAGCCGCATCTCCGGCATCTCCATCGCAGTCTCTCGCTTTCTAGTGTCCAGCTACGCGTCTCTACTGTGATCCAATCTTCCGTCTGTTTCCCTTTGCAAGGGCATATAATGCCGTAGGTGATAACTCTGTCGGCAACTATCATCCTGTTGTAAGCACTCACTGTGGTGTTGTATGATTGGTGTTCTACTACCTGCTGTAGACGTTGCTGGGCTATTCACCGTCATGGTCCCCACAGCAATCATGGAAATGATGTCAGCAACGCATTATACGCGTAAAATCCGTGTCTCTCAGGTCCCCCGTCTAAAGCCGCGACCAAATACCTATACGGAGCTCAAGTACCTATACGGAACTGTTCAGTCGTAAGTCAAGTGCGGAGGCGCTTGCCTTTCGGTGTTGTCGGATTTACTGCGTGCAGCCCTGTGAACTGTTCTCATGATCGTACGCCCGTCAACTTCGACTTGCTCATTCGCTCTCGGAGGATTGTCCGCCTATAATGGCGCGGACAAGCGTATTGGGATTGGCTGTGCACCCGCTGACCACTCTTTGTCAGTCCCTTAGCGCGCGGTCAACCTCACTCTCGGTGGCGCTATGAGACTGTACCGCTGTGCTGTTTGCTTCGTGTCGGTTTCGCTGGCTCAAAGTGCACGGCTGATCTTGGCAGGGCATTCATACTGCGCTACTGTGTGGTTGGCGTTCTCAGAATACGCAGAGGCCGGGTATTCTGGGACTGGCTTGCCCTGCGATGATTGGACAGTATACACGGGCGTCCTCGAGAAGGTCGGAACATGTCTAACGCAACTTTAAGTGATCGCATTGTGGTCCGTGCTCATTGGAATGTGGAGTAGGAAGGGGATGGAACCATGGTATGGCTTCTGGCTTAATTCCCCGCGTTCCCTTCGACAGCTTCTAAAGTTCCCTCCCTTCCGCCAATAACGGTGGGATGTCCTTATGAGGCGCTGAGTTGCGTGTCGCACATGAAGTGACAGCGTAGTGGTACCAATAGCAGGTTGCATCTTTGACCTATGTCCGCGAAGGTGACACGATCAAAGGACTCCTTGACACGGTCTCTAAGAAAAGGTTATTTCTCGTGCCACTTGATATTTCGGTCACCGGATAATCGAAAGCTGTGTGCTGATGCCTCCCTCGACAAATTGCATCAGATTTATCACGAGTGTTTCACAATATCATGGCGCAGACTGCAAGTCTCGACGACGCTCTCGGTCCGTTAAGAGGTCTAGAAACAGGATACGTTGTTGTATTTAACCAGGGCCATATTCCCGCGCCCGAAACAAGTGACTGGGACCAACTTCTTCGTGCCGAAGAACCTAACGGGGACTCCAAAAAGCACTGCTTCTCTGATCATAATTAGATGTCTCAAGCCCAGAACAGCGGTGAAGCTGTTCTGAAGGCCCCTCCCGAACCCGCATGGCCCATGCGTGTCCGACCCTCTATAAAGCTCGGAACGCTGGGTGCTTATGCTCGTCTGACTCACCTCGCCCTCGACATCTGCTCTGAACCTCATCCTCTTGGATAAATCTTCTCCATCATGGCAGCCGTAGCAATTCCTATCTATCCCTCCGACAAGGCATCCCTCGAACATATCTCTGTTGTGGATATCACCTCGGCGCCAAATCTATGTCAATTTGCTTTGGCACGCATAAGGGGAGAAGTACAGCTCGTACAGGGTTCGTCTTACCCTCTAAAGCTTAAACGTTTAGGCTGCGGAACTGATGTATGGTTGGTTATCCAGTGTCACAACATCTATCAGGATCGGCAGCTTCCGCCTTGGCAGTGGTGGACGTTAATGTCTTCCGACATGAATTCATCTCAATATTCCGCTACTCCCATTCCACATCCCTTCATCCTGCCGACGTCCACATCATCGAACCTGTTGCAGCTGAGCATGTCCTCTATGAAGAAGACAACGGGACCGCATTCTTGGCAAAGCCCGTGATAGAGCGCTTGAGGCGGGCGAGCGAACCTCGGCGGCCTGTACCAACGCAAAGGACCAGCAGCTACAAGCGCTCACGATACCCCCATTGACGAGCGAATGGATGGTTGTGGTGGCGACCTCGCTGTATTTCTAGGGCCATCGACGCTGTGTATCGTATAGTTATTCTATTTATTCTGCTCTCATTCATGTAAGTCGTACTCTGCCATACTATGCAAAATGCCTGCTGACGACAAAACACAGGCTCATGCCACACCATATTACTCATCTCAAAAGATCTCCGAGCGACATAGGGGACATGTCGAGGAGTGACTTGTGTTGAACCACTAAACCAATAATCAGATACCATGCCACGACCCACACAGGATGTATACATACCTTGTATAAACATGTTGAATGGAATCTGTTCTTGCAAGTCTTACACGGCTTCTTCGGAAGACTATAGTCCATTGGACTGATGATCCTGTACCCATTTCAGAGCGATGTACACGACAACGGAGGGCTGACTTACGAATAGCAGATGGCACACTCAACCTGTCCCTCAAAGTGAAGGCTGACGTTTTTCTTGAAAAGACTCAAGCCGTCAACGATAGAGCCATTCTTAGAGGACCTATCAGCTGCGGTACATTTCGCCCAATGAGACGTGAACGAACCTGGGTCCACATGATTTGCTGCACACCGAGCACCCACGCCCGCCATCTGCTTTCTTCCACACCGACCTTCTTGGAATCTCGCACTTGTATTGGGTGTAACGGCCAGTCCGTCGGCAACTTCATGGATATTTCCAGCTGATGTTCGTCCACAGCCCAAGAAGCCGTCACTTCGTTAACAGCTGCGGCCACTTTTATTGCCAGGTTCTCATGCTCTAACTCAGATGTTGCATCAGGGGACTTGACCCGTGCAAACTCCGTGGCAATAATAACCGGAGAGTAGTGCTGAGAAGTGAATGTCGTGACGGTTGTGGAAAGGGAACGATCTTTGCATTCTTGTAGCCAGGATCGGATGAGCGAGGGAATGATCAGGAGACTTCGGTAGTAAAGATGTGCTGCCTGGAGTGGTACGCTGAAGGGAGTCTCGGGATCGGATACTTTGAGCGGATTGGTTAGCGTCAGTGGACAGGAGGGGGCCAATCAGCGGAGCTTACCAGAGATATAGTATTCGTCCACTGCCCACGGATCCAGTCTGAACGTTGATCGAGGACCGCCGTACAAACCGAGCGCATTGAAGACGTAGGGCACGAACTTCGCCGAGATAACATCCAGGCTCCTAAGATGCTGGATATATCCTGACTTGACTCTGAATGACTAACCTCACAAAGTCAGCCAAACCGAGCCATCAGCGAATGATGTGGGCGCACCGCATTCGAAAATAGATCAAACGCTGCCATCCACGCCAGGAAGTACCCGAAAGGATCCTAGACATCAATTAAGTGTGAAGGATCTTTGCTTTTGGTGATACGGGGCACGGACCTTAGGCACATAATCATCGTCGTCGAGAAGACCCCTCTGCAGAATATCGACAAGCTCTACGGGGAGCTCGCATTTGACAGTAGCCTCGGTGTCGACTCCAGCTTCGATAACGAGGTTCTCGGTGTATTTCTGCGTAGACTCCTGCAGTAATTGATACGCCATCTTTTGCGCCTCTGTTGACGTGCCGAGCAGGATACGACACATCTGCGCATCGTGTAAGCAGGGCATGTCTATACAAGAGCCTAGCACTGCTTACTGAAGGTAACGTCTTATCATCAAGAAGCGACTGTGGCAAGTCTTGAATAATCGACATAGCCAGTTCCAGACATATGGACTGGGGTTTAGTCGAGTCTCCCGAAGCTGACTTCCATCAGATAAATCCTCAGTGATTCGTTGTTACTTACTTTCCCGAGATGCAACGAGATCCCTGACAAGGGTCAAAACCGACTGCCGGCGCTCCTCCCAGACTGCACGCAACGACTTATTTGTTGTGGCTAAGTCTTGAATCGCAGTGACGAGCCAGAGTGTCCTCGCGAGTGTCACAAGGCTGGACTCGTCATTGAAGGAACAGTTCTACGGCGGGCAGTGAGAACTAGTGTCAATGGACGAGAGTACTGATGGGTAGAACTCGCCTCTAGATTATTTTCCGTAACATCAAATATGAAATCCCAGTGTCCGCCGGGAACGCCCTGCAAAATCGGCGCAAGGTGATACAAAACCAGCGTCATCACACTCTCGACCTCCTCTTCAATATCCTCATCGCTCTCAACCCACCCCTGACACGCCTTCACAAGATTCACAGCCCTTAGCTGCGGCAAAAACACCACATCCGAGTCAGGATCCGGAGCAGCAGCAGCGAGCCTCATCAGCGTCCACAGCCCCTCCTCATTCGCTTTCGCAGCCCGTATCCCAAGCACGCCTGCCGCAAGCTCATTCCTGTATCGATCCAACCGCGGGGGCTCCGGACCCAGCTTGGTCACAGATGAAACGATAGCCATGGATGCCAACGGGGCCATCTTCCTTGCAAGTAGAATCCACTGGTCCCCGTCTTCCTTACTGGCGCTCCCCATGATAGGCTGGAGCGCAGCATATACGATTCTGGCCTCTCTCGGGCTGTCCTTCTCGCTAGCGTACCGTATGACGTGGGCCAGAAACGAAATGCTGGAAGTTGGCTCTGCTTTATCCTGCACCCTACTAACGACCTTCGCATGCCAGCCTTCTTCATTATCCGGCACAAGCAGGTACGCAGCGACTAGCTGTACTCTGCTTATGAACGTCTGCAGCTCCGCCTTGGACACCTGCCGGCTGCACAGCGGATTACGTTCCTCCTGCAGATGGATAGCGTCTTCGGCGTACGTAGCTCCCGCCAAAAGATGCTGCACAGCCCATATGTGCTCTTTCGCGCTCTGTCTATCCGAGCTGAAAATTCGCGCTAACGCTGTAGTCACTCTTCCGTACCGCGAGTATCCTTGAATGTCGTACTCCGGAGAAATAGTTGGGGTGTCTTCCAGAAGAGACGGGGGTGGTATGAGGTTGGTGACCACGGCTGCGCTAGGATTTTCCGTGTATGTTGGCAGTGCCTCCAGTGTCTGACGCAAAGTATCTGGCCCCGGTATAACGTCCATCGGGTGAATATAAAGTCCCGGCACTCCTTCTGCGACCATGTCGAGCACATTCCCGGGTCTATCAGCAAACCCAGCCGGAGACGTCAGGAACCTCATCACTGGAACCAAAACCTGACTTACGTAGCCACGACCTCGGTATCCACGACCAAATCCCTCAACCGCCCCACGAAAACCGCCCTCACAACTTCCCTCGCCTCCGTCTCATACCTCTTCTCCCCCTCCCTCCACATTTCCCTCGCGACATCAAAGGCACTCTCACCCCTCTCCCCTGTTTCCTTCATATACCTCGGCAGCAACCACCCAAACACCGCCAGATCCGGGAACAGCCTGAGAGCCACACTCACATCCACCTCCGCCTCACCGTTGCTTGACAAGGCAGATCGCAGCAGACCCAGAACCCTCTCAAAAGGCTCCATCGCCACCACGCTATCCCTCAGCGCCTGCTGGAGCTGCGCACCAAACGCCGACGTGAGGTTCTCAACTATCCCTTTAACACAGCTGCTCGAGAGGAATGGCTCTAGAAGGGCAAATCAAATCAGTCAGCTGAACAACGTAACTGCTAGTGACCTACTCGGGTTTCGCAACACCTTCTGCACAACCTCTCCCTCCCTCTCATCCGCCAACAACTTCCCAAACGCCTCGTCCATCTCTCCATCTTCCGGCTCCAAGTAAGCGGGCATCTCAGCACCCAAGAACGGCTTCAGACTCGTCGCCAAGTTCTGCGTGTCCTTTCCGGATACGGTGTCCAGAACCTGGTGCCACACCTCCACAACCCTCTCCACATCCCCCCTTCGCACCAGGTATGTAAGCAGCAAAGAGGGCGCGGTGGTCACCAGTTGCGCTACATGCCCTTGTATAGCTTCGTCAATCTCCTATAGCACCGAAACCGATATCAGTAAATTCCTCATCCACCGTCCGACACAGCGTACCGCAGAGATCCCAGAGTCGGCAGAAAGTATTTCACTCATCACTTCCATTACACTCTCAATCATCAACCCTTCACCATCCTTCCCCTCTCCTTCGCTTACCCTCGCCTTCAAATTCGCAATCGCCCTCTCCACAAGTTCACGTATCAGGCTCGCCGTTGCGTCCCTTGCCTTCGAGCCCTCCCTGAAAGCATCCCAGAACCCCCGTAACGTAACGGCCACAAACCTCGTCGCCTGCGTGTTGACGATATCCCCACTGTGGGCGGTATTTGCGATGGGTGTCCACGCGGCTGTAAATAGCTCTAGAAAAGTACTCCTCTATCAACAAGACGCGGCGAAAAGGAGGAGAAAAGCTTGCCTTCGTCAATCGTTTCGAGTGCCCCTAGTTGCTTAGCCAATATACTCCCGCCAGCCACCTCATCAATTTTTAACCTCTGAGCCAGCAGCTCTTCCATCACCTTCCTAAACTGGGATTCCACCACACCCCTACTCACGCCCTCCACTCCCTCCTCACCTTGAAACGCAGGATCTTGGCGTACCCGCCTGACAAGGAACAAAGTACATTCCAACACCGCCTCCAAAAACGCCGCCGACGCCTTGTCTCTATCCAGCCCGCTTAGCGCGCGGGAGTCCAGCGCGTCCCAGAATGCCACGAACAGCTCCTCTAGCGCACCCGGTAAACTGGGCTGCGTCAAGAACTAAAAAATAAGAAATATGAGATTCCGTTACAACATTAGGGTAAACTTGAACTCGCACGGAAGCTGGCAAAGTTGATAGCACGATGACGACAGTCGGGCATCCTTGCAATGGAGAGTTGGAACAGCCTGTCGAGAGGAAGTGAAGGAATTCGGTGTAGGCTTGCGATCTTCCTGTAACTGCCGAAGCCTTCTCAGACGTCTCCCCAGTGGCGGGTGCGGAGGCCGACTCGTCCTCTTCCTCATCGCCAGTCTCATCTTCAGACCCTGATCCCTCGTCCTCGTCTTGACTCGAAGATGTGGACGATGCGTCGATCATCCACGCCTCGGGATACGCTGTTTGCAAAAGACGTTAGTGTTGAAACCGGTGAAGCGACAAAATCTCACGTACATTTAAGAAACATCATAAGCGGCTGCCACATCCCGCTCCTAACACCCGCATCCCCCTCTACCCACGCGCTCCTCAACACAGCAGTAGACAGTACCGGCAATAATTCCTTGCTTTCCTCTTCTTACTGTTAGCACGTAATCTTTTGTAAATAACTGTTGAAGAAAGGACATACCAGAAAGAGCGCCGAGTAATGCTACCACGGATTGGAGCAATAACCACGCACTTCGTCGGACGCCGGGTTGGTTATACCCAAAGCTTGGCAGGTCAGATATCCAAGGCGCGGACAGCCCTTCGTGGAGGCACGTCCACAGCACACGGCTTGATAGAATTTCTCTCAAGTCTTTTCTGGGTTCCTGGCCCTGATCTTGTGTCCCTGATGCCTTGCGGATATCTGTCGGAAGAACGTAAAGTCGATGTGGGCGTACGAAGTGTTAGAGCTTACCAAGGACCCATCTGAGAGCACCGAGTGCCCCAATTCGTAGGCGAGCTTTACGGTCGTCCTCGCTCTCTTCCTCGTCTTCAGGTTTCGCTCTCGTACTGGTTTCTTCGTCCCGCTTCGGTTGCCTGGCATGGGGTTGCTTCCCGCCTTTCCGCCCAGGGACAACGGCCTCCACACTGATGATTGGAGGGTGAAATTGCAAGTAGACACCTGCCGGGTCTAAAGCTGTCCTTGATATCATAGCCAGGAGAGACGCCATAGTGCTTTCGTTCAGCACGAGCCGACTCGTACTGGCATTCGTCGAAGGCGTGAGCGTCACAAAGTCTTCAAAAGACTGTCGAGCGTAGCGGGAGACGAGTCTGTCGGGGTCGCTCGCAGCCATGCACCATGTTCCCAGCACGTATGAGATCTGGTCGGGGGAGGCTACGTCCGTAATGTATGTGAGGAACTCAACGCGGAAGGCGGAGAGGCGGAGGAGCGAGGCGTGGACGGTTGTGGCAAGGAGACGGATGCGGCGCGAAGGGGAAAAGAACAGCGAGGGGATGTGGTGGGCCTTTGCTTCATGAATATAAGCAAGACATGCGATACGAAACAAGACGCACCCACACAGGCAGCATAAGTACCAACGTGGTGACAGTACCCGCCTCCTCATCCCTCTCCCTAACCGCCTTCTCAACCCACGCATCCCTCAACTCCTCCAGCGCCTTTGCCTTAGTCACACTATCCTTCTTCTTCAGACTTCTCAGCACGACCAGCAGCTCTGGCGGTAGCTGCTTTGCGAGGCCGAAGGTGTCCAAGGGATCGGGTTGGGGCGGTGGCGGCTTATACGGGGGAATATACACCTTCTTGCGCGGTTCCTTGTTCTTGCCCTTGCCCTTGGTCTTGTCTTTCTTCTGGTTCTTCAGGGCGGGGTCTTGCGGTTGGGGACCGCCTGCCTTTCGAGCGTGTTTCTTCTTGGTGGCAGACGAGGCGGAGGATTTGTGGCTCTTCGCCATGTCGGTGTGCAGTATTGACTCGAGTACAGATGTTGTGGCAGAAACTGTCCGAGAATTTGAGATCGGATGGCCGACGCGAAGGTGAGTGCGTCACTGACTCGCACGCAAGCGCTCGCTTATGTCAACGCAATGACACATCACAAAGCGAGATGGTCGTACCCGTGACCGAGTGAACTTCGCCACAGGCGCACGAACTCGCTGCGTGACTGTATGCGAGTGGAAATTCTCCTAAGATTTGGACATCAGCGGCTATGATCTTCAGAATAAGCGATGCTTCCCAAAGCAGGAACGCACAACACAGAGAAGAAGACCCTGTAGGCTGAACCCTCCCCTCGAAAAGCAGTTACTTTGTATCTCTGAAGTGAATAAATATGGATAAAGATTGCTAAACGTCTGCTTTTGCCTGTGGTGCAGGGATATATGCACTACGTCTCAAGAAGATACGATTGACGGTTTCGCTGTCTTCTCGGTACTAAGATAGAGCAAAAGAAAACACAAATGAAGCTCACCGTTTTAGACGTCGCTTGAATTTCTAGCAGATGAAATGATGCAGTTGAATGCCCTCCTAGGCTTCGACCAGAATTCTGACGCAGAAGTTCGTACGTGGCAAGCGCCCACCAAGATTAGACCTCAGTATATTCAAGAGTGATGGTAGTGGGAGAAAGAAAAAATTTCGGACGCACAGTACTCTAAACCTCTGTTTTATAAGAGCGCACTCTAAGGGTGACGTACATGCAAATGTGCAGACAGATCGTAAAGTACGACAGAAGCAGTGGGAAGTGGCGTGAGAGGCATCGACGGAAGAGGATATTGGAAGGCCATATTGGGTGAGTATCACGTGCGCGTGCGATTGTGGCACAGGCCGAACTCTGGTCAGCCTTGTTGCCTTCGTTCTTTCCGGCCTCAAGATAACTCAAATTACCATTGCGCTGAAGTTATTAGCCTGTGGCAAGCCGTCATGAAGTGATGCAGTTATTTTCTACGCCCCTATATCTGGTGTGTGGACTACACTAATGGAAAACCATTGAGAATAACGACATCAATTTCGACCCAAGACATGATTTTTCCATTATCCATGTTATTTAGACGAGCACGCCTGCTTATATATATACCCTACACAAACACAGCTTCAATACTATATTACAACCTCCGAATGAATTCAAGCCCCGCTTGCTTATCCTCACCAGGTACTATGTCAAAGACAATGATTGATCCTGTCAGCTCAAGCATTTATCCCAAGCCTCAGGGAACTCGCAGCAACGACGCAACCATGACTCCGAACAGGACGACAACTTGTGATCTGTGGCCGGCATACCGGGCCGGCAAGATCGCACATATAACGGCCAATCACTGTCCGCCGTCCCGGTTCACGAGCGGACATCCGTCTTCTCCAGAACAATTATTGCCGGGCGTAACTCAACCATGTCCTCTCAGTCAGCATCCTCAGCATCTCCCAGTCCGATGCAACGTCTGACCTCCATCGCTTCTCATCTCAGGCCAGCCAGCGGACGCACGAAGGTGGTGGTCACTCGCGACCTGGGTCCGGATGTGATGCCCTTACTGCAGGAGAGGTCAGAGCTGGACGTATGTAAATCCATAGTTTTAACGCAATATACTGAAGTAAGTGGGGAGTATAGCTCGTAGTGTGGCCAGAGAACCGAGCCTGCGACCGCGGGTGGCTGCTGGAGCACATCCCCGGTGCAGGAGGCGTGCTACTCATGTTATCAGACAAGGTGTGACACAGCATCATAACTCAAGTTGAGGGATGCTGAGCGCAATCCAGGTCAACGAGGAACTGCTCGACAAAGGCTTGTGTGCTCGGTAATACCCCATGAAGCCAAGCAATCTTACACTCCGCGCAGCTGGACCCAGTTTGAAGGTCGTGTCCACCATGTCTGTCGGCTACGGTAAGCAACACACTCTCTACCATCCCAATTGCATATATCGATTTGACATAGAGCACGTCGACCTCGCTCTCCTCGCCAAGCGCAACGTCCGTCTGGGGTACACCCCAGACGTCCTCACCGACGCTGGTAAGCGCGACCTGTACCCCATCCTCCACGACTAACCGCCCCCACCACAGTCGCCGACATCTCCGTCATGCTCGCCTTCATGGCCTCCCGCAACGCAAAAGGAACAACCAGCCTCGTCTCGCGTGGCGACTGGCCCAACGCCACCTGGTCCCCCTTCGCCTTCTGCGGGCCCCAACTCTCCCTCGCCTCCTCCCCCTCCCAAACCCGCACCCTCACCGCCGGCTTCCTCGGCTTCGGCCGCATCGCCCAAGCCACCCTCCGCCGCCTCCTCCCCTTCGGCTTCACCCACGCGCTCTACTCCTCCAACCCCTCCTCCACGCCCTCGCCCTCCCAGGACTCAGCCTATACCAAAGACTTCCACCCCATCCAGTCGGTTAGAAGGGTGGACTACGACACCCTCGCCAAGGAAAGCGATGTCGTATTCGTGCTCGCGCCTGGCGGGGAGAAGACGTACCACCTGGTGAACGAGGGCTTCTTGAGGAAAATGAAGAAGACTGCTGTGCTCGTCAACACGGCGCGAGGCACGCTCGTTGATTCCGACGCGCTCGCGAAGGCATTGAGGGAGGGGTGGATATGGGCGGCCGGGCTGGATGTCGTCGAGGGGGAGCCTAACGTGACGCCTGATCATCCGCTGGTCAAGGAGCCGAGGTGAGTTGTGTTTCGTGGTTGGAGGCAGGAGGTAAGGCTTAGAGCTGTATAGGTGTGTTGTGCTTCCGCATATCGGGAGTGCCACGTTCGAGACGAGGCTCGGGATGGCTACGTGTGCTGCCAGGAATCTGCTGGGTGGCGTCCTCGGGGAGGGTATGCAGGCCGAGTTGGACTTGAAAGGGAGGACATAGCTTATGGATGGTGGGTGAACGGGTGGTGCTTGTTGAAGTATCGTTTATACATGCAGATTACCTTGTATCGGGATTGGACGCCTTGCAGAACGTACACAGGACCTTCCGGAAGACCCATCATCATGATTGCCATGCCCATCTACCTGCGATACCGAGATCATACAGGGAGAAGCATGGTGAGAACACAATGGAGTCCAACACATCAAAGTCGCAAGCAGCTTGGACAGCCCATCCTTTCTCATCCCTAGCCCTTAGTCAAGCTCCTCGAGCCCCTCATACTCCTCCTCCTCAGCCGTACGTGAAACTTTGTCTGAGCGAGAAGCCTAACCAGCTCGCATAAATTTCTGCAGCATAATCATATATGAGAGAGACTGAAACGCACCCAAGCCCTCGCCTGCTTCCCCGCCTTCGCCTTGTTGGTCTTTGCAGCAGCATTGGTGGCCGCACCCTGCTTCACGGCGACACAGTTGCCAAACCCGCCTGCGGTCGTGAGCGAGACGACACAGAGGTCCTTGGCGGTCCCGCCCGTGCACTTGGTGCCCGCGGGCATTTGGACCGTGATTTGTTGCGAGCCAACGTTCGTTGGGGCCTGCAGAGTTATTTAAGTGCAAGCACGGGGGAGGTCAGGGACAGAAGGTATACCTTGTCGCCATTCTTCGTGACAGTAGCAGCTACGAAGCTCTTTCCCGCGCCTGTAGCGTCCACCTTTGCAGTGACCTGGCGCGAGCCGTCCTGCCCCCTTTACATCCACATCAGACGACGACTCATACATAAAATCAATATAAAGGCGCATGCTCACGCATTGAAGTTCGTCACCGTGGCAGTGAACGTGTTCCCAGTCATCGTGATCGCGGTGCTTGTATTGATCGTGGACGCGACATTGACGTTCCCACAGGGGGAGTTGGTGGAGGGCCGCTGGACGTTGGCGCGGACGCCGGTGCCTTTGACGCCGAGCGCGGGGGCGATGAGGGCGTGTGCGCTGGCTTGTGCGGACAAGCTGACGGCGATGAGGGAGGCGAGGATGGACTTGCTGACGAACATTTTGCAAGTAAGGGGGGATTAAGGATTAAGAAAAGGGATGGTGTTTGTAGAGAAAGTGAATGAGGAGCCTGTCCTGAGCTGCGAGCGACTTGACGTGTGGAAGAGGATCCGGCCTCGATGGTGAAAGGGAATGCCAGCCCAGCTCCCCCGCCCGGGGCTTTATAGCATTGTCTTTCATTCCGATCTGCTTGTCTCCTGGCAACGACATGGGCCAATCGCGGAGATGTAAACTGCTTGTTCCGGGTGCCTTAAGCACTCCCATACGCACGCTGATTGGTTAGAAGAAGCTTGTGTCGGTCAGGCGGTTCTTGGCCCTGAGTGGTCGAGCGGCAGGGACCAATCAGGAGCAGTGATGCGGGCTTTGTCCATGCGTTTCGGGTAAGGCGATATATTTGAATGAGATGATACGATGGAAGGGAAGTTGACGCACAGGGGTCCGATTCAGGCCAAGCGCTTCTGGATGTAAGTATGGATCGTCCGACAAGCTTGTAGGAGTGCGTTTTACACCTCGTCTCGCGTCCCTCGTACCAGCCCGCGGTCGAGCTCAATTGAACCCCGCAACATCATGAGCCGACCCAGCTTGTAATTTGATTGGCGGAAGCAGATGATTCCGGAAGCTTATAGCGTCTCTATGGTACTGTAGCATGCATGGCAGCAAGCCTTTCTACTGTTCCCGAGGTCAGAAGTCGCCCCAGCTCATCGATACTGACGGAAATACTATACTCTCACCGACCTCTGAGCAAGACTTGAGCGCTGAGCGTAGCTAGCGGTGTCAGAGCGCTGTCGAAGCAACTGGAGCAGACCTCGTCCGATTCAAGCGGAAGCTACGGGAATAACCGGATACGGGACGCGGGTTGCCTTATGCGGGTATGTTACCTTCTGCGGCATACTCCAAATGCATCTTGATTGGAAGGTATGCAGGAATGAAAAACCGGCAAGACTCACATTCATCGCTATAGAAGTGCCACGACCGGAAAAAGTCCCCCGGGGAGAAAGACACGGAAGTTTAAGGAACAGAGAGCGCTGTATCCAGGAGGAGAAGCAAGATCAGTTCTGATTGATGTATCATCGTAATCGAGACCAGATATCATGATACGCATTAATATTCTGTCTTGGATCTTCTAGGCCAGTTATAGCACACCTTTGTATCTTTGCGGCAGCCTACTGCCGCGCATGGATTTACCAACGGCAGTGCAGCTTCATGTCTGCTCACTAGTCATCGGATTGATAGAGGCTACGACCTTTTGTAACCGAGTTTCACAGAAGTACCACGGATTCTGGTGGACTCCCCATGTCAGAGAATCTGATTGCGGCCAGTGAACTTCAAGATTGAGGTCGGCGTGAACGTTGGGGGAAATTTAGTACCTCGTACTTCCACAGTGCCCCCTCCGGTCCGCGACGCTTGAGGCTGTGTCATTTATGGTCCATTGCCAAGTACAGGATGTCAATCTGCCGCCGGGAGTAGTCACCGTAGGATCGACGAGCTCCACGGTGCATCTGTTTCGGAGAGATATTGCTTTAGACGCATCCACTATCTGACCGTCAGAATAGTTCAATCAAAGCCAGGTGATTATAACCCAGAAATTGCCGCGAACAAGTCTGAGGTAGCGGGGATCCACCGCGCGTCTGACAGGACAGAACTCGACCTTTCAGCATAGGATCTCCCAGTGTAATGGGATAAGAGCGCGACCGACCGTAAATCGATTCGCGACGGCCAACCATGAGGGAACCCAGCATACCTCTGTGTGAGATCGCTGGACGCACATCTCAGAGACAGGCGAAACGGATCCGAGGAGTAAGGCGTGCCTGCTACATAACCCGTTCAGCTGGACAGACTGCACCGCATCCATTGATCGATTAGACGGATAGCGAGAAAAGGCCATATTGAAGGCTGATTTAGTCACTAGTGCGACGGCATTCCATGAAAAGTTAGAGCAAGTCAATCACATACAGGAGTCCCGAAGACGCACATATCAGAAGGTCCAAACATGCATAACAGGAAGAATCGCAATGCATCGAGTGGAGCACAGCTAGCGCCCATATCATGCCGCCAGATCAGTAACAGAATGCCATGAATATCGCCATTTCATGGCTTTTGGGAGACACTTCTGAAGCTGAGGTTGATCAATGGTTCACACGCAAATGATGACTTATGTAGTTTACCAAGCCGTAGGCTCAACCGCCAAAGCCGTAGTCATACTATAGGAATAACGCGGCGCACGTTTACAGTCCACCTGAACCGGGTCTTATTACCGTCATTAGTCGCCGCAAAGACAGTATGATATGAGCACCAGAGCACAGACGATCGAGTGTGCCAGCTCATGCGTATGACTTAGGTCTTGACGCTCTTGGAGAAGCCTCGTTATCGAATAGAATCCTCAGCGCTTTCGCCAGCGGGCCAAGTGATCTACTGTACTGAGGCTGGTCGACGTTCCATGACCAAGAGTGCTGGTGTATCTCTGTCATATCCAAGCTGTCCTCCTGCGGTTCCGGCATCCAGGACGCCTCGTCAGAGCTGTCCGGTTTTGTCATGACTCTGAGGATACGGAGTACGACGGTTCGGGTGCCCTTGTGCTCTGGTAGTGTCGAGCGTTCGAACTGAACCAGAGCTCGCCCTGAACATTATAATGCTGCTCGTAAGTATCTCAAGACAAGAGCAGTTGTAGCGACACACCTGTGAACGGTGTGTGATCGACTCCCTCCAAGAAGTCACGCTTGCCGGTCTGCTGAGAGGTATGCAAGCCAGAACCTTCGCTCAGGACATAGCAGATCTCGGTCGTTTCCGATTCGCGGACACAGACCGAGGACAGCGACGGCAAGCGAAGCCGTTCTCCCGCCGAGCTTCCTATAACCCAAATTGTTTCCTGGAGGCTCGGAAGATCAACGAGAAATCTCTGTCCGAACTTCCAAAGGAGAAGGCTACCGGTAGCTGGATGGTATATCCTTTTCCCGTTTCTTGCAGAGATGTTTAGGGCAATATCCAGCACCTCTGCTGTTACCAAGCTCTGCGAGAGAAGATGTGCACGAAGCCCAGCGTACTTTGCGCGGAGAGCAATGTCGAAGAGCGCTATATTCCAAGCCTGTCCGTCTGGCAGCTGCAAGTCGCGCCCACTTGGAAAGGTAGCCGGGTCAGACGATGTCGTGGTGCGAAAGCGAACCTGCCCTGACACAGGCGGCGCATCAGGGTCGTGATGCCAGTAGAAGAACCCTTGACAATCCGGAGGAAACGGTATATTCCTGCGACCATCTGAGTAGAAATACTGCATTTCAAGCCGAGCTTCTGCAGGCGCCAACGAAAAGTGCACAGTTTTCGCTACTTTGCCACTCAGATCAACAAAGTCTCCAGCATATAATTGGTCCTGGTTCAGAGTACGCAATAGCAGGAGTGAGGAGCGTCTGCGGAGTCCGGCGGCAGCGGTAGCAAGAATGTCGGCCTTGGAAATACGACGTTTGGCGAACACTTTCGCGGAGGATGCCCACCGCTTCTGAGCAGAAGTATTGCATGTAGAAGGTTGAAGATAGAGCAATAATCTCTCCTGGCAGCCTGTAACACAGGCGAGATGCATCCTGTTGTGAACGTCTCGCCAACAGCGAAGCGTCAGCTTCGAGGCCCTGATTATGCCGCTCATATGCTCTGTCATGGAAGCTGCTGTCGGAAAATGGAACTCGAATATTTGACGTAATAGTAGAGGAGAACCTACCGGCGCAGGAGGATTGAAAGTGCGAACAACTTGCGCAGTCAATTTGTCACGAACGCGTGACATCGAACGGCATGCGCTGACGTCACGCGATGCGACCATGCATCATGTATTATTCATTATTGTCGAGAGCTCGCTGTCGTTGACCGGTCGACCGTCATCAGCTTTACTATCCACCCATCGAATGTTGTTCTATGCTCTCTACTTATGCTAAGCTCAAGTTATAGTCCGCAATAGAGCGCCGCTTGACTACCGTTGTTGTCGACTCAGATGAAGACGTCGCAGAACAGCCTCGCATCGCTATGCTTTGACTCTCCGGCGAGTGCGGATGCGCTCTGACTGCAGGCCTCCACAAAGCTTCACGCTCGCTGTCGGTATCGCTATTCATCGAATACACTTCTCTCATCTCTGCTGAACATGGCTTCCATGCGCTCTCACTCTGCCAATCATCAAACAACTGGCTCGATGTGCCCATGGCTTCGCTGAAGCTCGTGCTGACAACGAAAGTGTATATCCCATGTGTGCCGCGAGAAGGAAGTCATAGGAGCTTAGGTACTCCACTGAAGAGCACACAGAGAGGGGAGGAAAAGACGGAAGTAACAAGCCAGTACGTCCTTTCATCCTGGGTGGACTACGCTCTGCTTCCGTTCGTCTCGAAACTCCGCATACGTCCAGGGAAACCAAATAAATCCTACATAGCCACCTCTCCTGCGTCTTCTGACACTAAGATTCGGACCTTCACCTTTTCCCTTCTGCAGTCTGCCGTGATGCATGGGCAAACAAACATTCGGTATAGGACGCAGAGCCTTGAGGTATTGTCTCTGCTTCGACCGTGCCAGTTGAGATCGAGTGTACGCGTACAGCTTCGTCAACGGCAGGACAGCCGTTGATTTTCGTCAGCGGTGGCAATCGTACGCGGATTACATGCAAAGACAAGTACTCATTCAGCGACACCTCTTCGGTATTCTAACTGCCTCCCCTTCTCCTTCCGCAATTTTGTGCTCGTCTTGGCCTTGTGAATCCAGAACACCCGGTCAGATCTGACAGAAGTTGCCGGCACCACGTGGATAATCTTCTCGACATTTGCCCTCTCGCCAGGTGGGGACTCACTGTCGTTCTCGACTATCTGCTCTCCGGAGTCGGAGAGATCATCTCAAGTACGTTTCTGACGTCCGTTCCCAGCGGCAGCGTTACCGCTCCCCGTGGTGGAGGGCGTGCCTCGGGTACTATACCTCTCGTCAACAGGGTACCTGGTAAAGACTGCGCACAGTTCAGCCTTCGCCCGCAGTTTTCGACTTGCCCAGTTTAATGACCGGTTTCGCCTTGCCTTTCCTTTTACTATCATCGGCACGAATGTGCCCACCATCCAATCCCTCTCCATCACCAAGGACGCTATCGTTCTCCTTGCCTTTTCCTTTGACATCTCTCGATATAACCACTTCCTCCATGTCAACCTCCTCATTATGGGCAGGTTCCTCTGTTTTCCCTCTGTCCTTCTTCTCCGTCTTCCGCTTATCGTCGCACCACCCGCCACTCTGCAAACTCACTATCAACCGCGCAGGGACTCCGAGGCCACGGTATAACGCCGCGAACAGCAGCGCACTCACGTCACCAGTTCTTTTCCGCCTCATCAAGTGCTTTGGAGCGATTTCGACCCGGAAACAGGAGACGGTCGGTCAACAGAAGCGAGAGAATAGGCCTGTGCATCTTCATCTCTGGCTGGGCGATCTGCAGGGCGATCTGCAGCAAGCTGTTTCCGGCCTTCTCAGCGGATACGCGTCCAAGAGTCTTCTGAACCATTCGTAGCTCCACCTCCTCACGCGTACGTCGTCCGCAGCAAAGTACGAGGTATATTTGCTTCGCTTTGTATTACGGCTATACCGCTAAGACACTAGTCCTAGAACGACACGATCGGGATAATTCATAGCCATATTGCTCTCATTGCCAGCGCCATTAACAGCAAGAGACTGACGGTTAGCATTTTTGAGGTAATAAAGCTAGCGAGAGCGCCCGGTCGATAAACCGTTGTACAAGTGCATGACAATATTCATGCCACCCGTTTCCTCTCTAACTCCTGAAGAGGAGAGCACGACATGTGCACACAGCTTAACATGCAATGTTGACATTGGGACGCGCGTTCGAGAGAGGTACAAGCGATGAGAAATGTAGGCGAGACCCTAGGCCTAGGTGCCGAGCCTATACCATCCAAATGCCCGCCCGACCTTCCAGATACCCTCGATTCCCATCACAATTTGGACAATCACTCGGGGCAAGTGATCTGTGCGCCAAGCGGGTTGCAGGAACCGTTTAGGTCGACATAGCAAAGGCCTATAAAGGTCCATCAGATCCTCCTCTGGAAGGAAGGCTCGAATCAAAGTCTTGGACGCACCGTTGCCCTCGCAGTAGCAGTAGTTGCCTATGCCATTGTCAGGATCGGCCCTGTAGACATGGTTAGACCTAGCGCCGCCGTAGAGGTTGACCTGCAGAGTACGTACTGGTTGTAGCAAGGGCCCTGTGCTAAAGCAAAGGTGGCGAGGAGCAGAGGAGCGAATATCATTGTGAATTTCATGGTGGTGCTAGATGTGCTCGGTGGTCGATGTTTGGGATGATGAAGTGGTCCTCAGACGAGACGATCTCTTTTATACGCGTACAGATTCTCCCGACAGAGGCGGATTAAAGACTGTATTGCAGACAACCGGAAAGCGCAGGCTTGGAGCATCGTTTCGCAGAGAGAGATCACCAGCCGCTCTGAGTGACAAGCACGGGCTGACCTACGACGGCATAGACGGCAACATTCGGTCATGTTACTGGCGGCAAAGCATTGCCGGTAGCGCTGGTTTGCGGTATGACCGCCAGAGCATGTCCAATATGAATGATGGAGATCGCAGTCGGGACACAGCCGCCTGAAGGGGTTTGACTAGAGAGAACAAAGGAGCCCCATTCCGAAGATAGAATCAAAAGTGGAAGGCATTATCATATTCTCCATTCAGTGAACTGCTCCTTGAGCCGAAAAATCTGGTCACCCTCCATTCTTCCTGGAGAGCGAATAGAGGTCGCCCAGGAAGACGGAAGCATGTGCCTAGTTGGGACCCGATCTAGTCGGCCGGGCATCTCACCGACATCAGTATCTGTGAAGAGATCGCAGTATGAGCTTCAATACATTGTGGAGTGTCGCCTTGGTCAAACCTCCGCCGTGTTCAATGGAAGGTCAGCGGTTCCTGCAAATGTAGCCAACTGGGACGCTCGTTATTCCGGCGCCTATGTAGGATATGCAATTGGACATACGGTAATAGCACAGGGCCCTCCGATGGAATCCACAGATTCATGAAACGAACAAATCTTCAGACCCTTGCATGTGCATGCCATCGGTGTATTCAAAGGTGGGGATTCCGATTGACTTTCGGAGTCAGTACCAGCGTTATTGCGCTCTGCTCATTGTGAGGTCGATATCTAGTCCACACTGACCGTCAAAGCAGCCACAGGAGGGGCTTCTACGAGTGCATTCTGAAATATTGAAGTGATGAGTAGCCAGGGAGCGCAGGTGGTGGTCGAAGTCAAACCAAGCTCAGGCTGATCCCTATTTGAGCTCTGGGAGCAACCAGATACGGAAGCCAGCATGCCTTTCTGGATTCGTTCTGAATTTGCCTGCCAAGTCTTCTTCGCTCATCTCAAGACATATCTTTATCATTCACGACGCCTCGTACTCTGCGGATAACTTCCGGGCTCGGATACTATGAATCTCGTAAGACCTTCCCGTACGGGCTTAGTAAAGCAAGTCGAATTTGTCCGCTCCCAGAAATACGTCTTGGAAACTCCAAACAGCTTCGACAGTACTCGAGGCTGGACGTTCATGAAACCATTAGCAGTTCGTCACAGGTCGAGTGCACGCTCTCTCTGCCTGATGTCGTCGGGGAAACCATTGAAGCGACGAGCGTTAGCTTAGCTCTATTGCTTCTTGAGCTTCGCTCAGATACGGCTGCTGGATAGAAGGAGATATGGAGTCCAAGTCAGTTAACCTTATCGTGACTTGCAAAAGGTGTGTTTACGACCGCCATGGACGCGTACTCCGAGACCAAGGAGAAGAACGACGTCGACGAAGGTGTCCTCCCTGCTGAGGATAACCTTGAGAAGGGGACTTACCAGGAGTCAAGGACGACAACATGGGCAAAGAGGACCGGCTCGCTTTTGAGGAGATGGGGTGTGGAGACTCATGGGTACGTCTATTTCAATGTTGCGGCTCTGAACATGGCATTAAAAGACTATATTGCAGTATTTCGCCCATCCCGCCTGAGCAGAGGACTGATACAAGGCTGTATGAGATGTTCTTCGTGTGGTTCTCTGCGAATATGGGCGTCCTTTCGTGAGTGTTATCGAGCATGCTACTACTTAGGAATACTAACGTTTCCTGCAGGTTCAGCACAGGAAGTGCCGGACCTGCTTTCTTTTCCTTGGGACTACGGGACAGCTTGGCAACGCTTGTCGTAGTCGATGTCATGTAAGCTCTGCAATTTTTCCTCGGACTCCGCCGCCACTTAACGGCCTGACTCCAGAACATGTGCTATCCCTGCATACTTGTAAGGCTTTCTGTCCCGAATCCTAGGGAACCTCACCTAACATGAGATGGTAGTGCGGTATTTGGTCCCAAACTGGGCATGCGTGCCATGATCCAGGGAAGATACTCATGGGGGTACGGCGACTTTTCTGTCTCTATCCTTCATGATGGCTAATTCGCCGTATATTAGTTACTACGGAGCGATCATTCCCAGCGCTCTCAACGTCTTCACCATGCAAGGTTTCCTAGTCCTGAACTGCATCGTTGGAGGCCAAACTCTTGCAGCCGTCTCGGATAATCTGAACGACACACTCGGCATCGTCATCATCGGGATCATATCCCTTGTGGTAGTGTTTTTTGGATATCGAGTGCTTCACTGGTATTAGTCTCATTTCCGCTCCCTCGATTATGTTCTCATAGCCTCGGTGTCGAAGGTACGAAAGCGTCGCATGGATTCCCAACGTTATCGCCTTGGTTGTAATGCTTGGCGTAGGCGGAAAGCGGCTGCATGAAGCACCGGTGACCGCTGCCACTCCCACCACCGCTGCGCATGTCTTGTCTTTTGCCGGCACCGTCGGATCGACGGTTATTAGTTGGTGCACGTACAGCCCGGATTATGGCGTTTATCACAGCGCGCAGGCATCAAGGTATATACCCAGCTATCAGATCAGGTGATCGTGTCTCACACTTGTTTTACATAGCAAAAGGATCTTTCTATACACTTACCTGGGTTTCTTCGTCGCCTGCGTACGCGTGGTCACCTACTGCCTCTCGTCTATCACTCATCATCCTGTTATAGTTCTCCGGCCACTGCCTCGGAGCGGCCTTTGCCGCTGCAGCGTCTACAGTTCCCGCATGGAACGAAGGCTTCGAAGATGGCGACAACGTCGGCGGTCTATTCTACGCAGTCCTCGCTCCGGCAGGCGGCTTCGGGAAATTCCTGACTGTCCTTGTGGCTTTGACCGTGCCCGCGGCCTGCGCTCCGACAATGTACACGTTTGGCACAAGTTTTATGACCATTGCGCCGTTCTTTGCAAAGATCCCGCGGTATCTGTTTGCGATTGTCTCCACGGCGATGTACGTTGGTTTCTTCCTGCCTCTTCCACGAAAAATGCTGACGAGGCTGGGCAGCACAATACCTGTAGCTATCGTTGGCGCGACACATTTCTACGAAACCTTCGTTGATATCATCAGTGAGTACAGTCTACTCATTCTCACATCAACTAAGTCAAGTGTGACTGGATTACGCAGGTGTCATCGGCTACTGGAGCGCCGTCTTCGCCGCCATCGTCCTAGTCGAACACTGTGTTTTCCGCAAGGGCGACTTCTCCCTGTACTCTCTGGATTACTGGAACCAATCTCGTCGCTTGCCTCCAGGCATCGCGGCTGTTCTGTCGTTTCTTGGAGCTGTCGCGATCCTCGTTCCGTCCATGTCGCAAGCTTGGTATGTGGGTCCTATAGCCCAGGCTGGGACAGGTGATATTGGCGTAGAGACTGGATTCTTCGTTGCTGCATCGTTGTATTTGGTGCTGAGGGCTGTTGAAAGGAAAGTGCTGTGGTAAGATAGACGGGCACGAAGCCCTGCAGGCTGCAGGAAGTACTATGGATGGGAATGCAAGGTACTTAACCGGCGTTTTTATTGTCGGGATGTACGATAGATGTATTCAATGGCAGTCCTTGTTGAGGTCGTCCGGCCCTGGGCGGATTGGTGAAGCCGTGTAAGAGTATCGCTCAACGCAATTGCACTAACACAATAGCAAGCGATACCTACGAAAATGAATAAAGGGATATGGTGCACTGTTACAGATATATCTACAGCATAAAGATAGTCGTAAGTCGTGATGGTATTATGCGTCCTGCTTTTCTGAGTCAATGTGCAGGTCAGTAACCGATGTCGCTGTTCTACTGCGAAATAGCACAATCAGAATGGGGTCGAAATAACTAAAGATGGGGGACTTACTCGGAGGCGCCGTCATCACCGTTCTCGAGGTTACGGATGCGCAAGTAAAGCACTGGTAAGGCGAACACGAGTCCCACCACAAGCAGTACCCAAGTAGACACGAAGATATTCATATAACTGCCATTCGCCGCGCATGGTCAGTGGAAATGCTAGCACGAAGAACAGACTTACGGAAGGCCGACAGCATCCGTTCGGAAAACGCCCGCTGCACCCGCTGACTGAATGGAATGATCTGCAGGCTGTGTTAGCCGCCGAGATCTGCCATCAAGAAACTGCCACATACAGAATCCGGCATAGTAAGCTAGTTTCGCGGGATCGTTAGTCATAGCGCCCAAGATCCAGTAGACGAAGGTTTGGTACATTGCGCCGAGTGCCCCGCAAAGCATGTACAGCAGAGTCCGGCCCACGTATCCCTCGTCGTGGATGTCCATCTTGATGGCATTGGCGGGCAGAGACTGTCGAGTGTACTGTCTGTATAAACCATGTCAGTAATGAGATTATCTTGTTATGAGCGTGCTGGTCTCACCGCTGGTACATGAACGCCCACCCATGGACGATGAAGGTCATTGACAATACCAACGTCCAGCCGGAGAACGCACGAAATCGGCGGGTCAGGCGCGGCTGATCTAGGACGAATCCAATGATCGTAGACCCCATTATGGTACAGATCCAATACAATAGATTGTTCAAGGAACGTGCCCTAACATTGAACAACGCAGCGTTATAATCATTGAATTCTGTCAAAGAACATTAGTGAAACACAGAAGAAGATATGACAAAGAATCCTACGCCAGGTGAAGTACCAGTTGCTGGCAAAGAACATCGGAAAGAGCAGGATGACGGTGGGATCCGTAACAAGAACAATGAACAGCCCGTGCAGTTCAGAGGTCCATGACGGACGTCGAGGTGTTGTTACTTTACTTCCGTCGGACCGAGTCATACGACGAGGATCTGCCATAAAAATGGGAATAGCCATCCCTGCGCTATTCAGAGATATAAGGCCAATCTGCGCACAAACAGATCAATGTCATGCCGATATTACCTGCGGGCAATGAATCGCAGCTTACGTAGGTTCCGTTGCTGACTGTTGCAGTATAATGAACTAGTTAATCAAATAACTTGCGACATCGCATTAAGCCACACCTGAATTCGTCTACAATCGCCACAAGGCCATTAAATACTGCTTAAAAAAAGCAAGGGTGTGCGCCATTTGGCTCACCTTAAGATGCATATTCTGACCAAGGGATACGGCAGCACCCACAACTCCGCCTAGGTTATAGATTGCCCAGAAGATTCCAATGAATCGACCGCGCTGCATGTCAGTTGGGTACGCCATCATGAGAGTGCTTTGTGCAGTCCATAGCAGAGCCGCGCCAAGACCCTCGATGGCCCCAGCAGTGATCACAAACCACCCAGCGTTAGGGTGTATATTGATCACACTAAAAGAATAGACGTGAGCTATATAGTCTGTGAGGAAGAAACGTGCTGACGTACAGGTAAGACACAAGACCCAGGATATATCCCGTTGTGCCAATGAAAAGCGTAAGTCTTGGACCGAGGACATTCATGATTGATCTAGACCAGTTTTACTATGGCTTGGTGCAGCTTCGGGAAAGTATACTCACCCAGCGAAGAACGATAAGACCGCGAGTGAGGCGTATAGGGCGCTATTGGCATTAGCACTAGTCTTAGGGTCGACCTGGCCGCCGCCTCCAAGGCCAGTCATAGCGTTGTACAAGCCAGCGCACGTAAAGCATACGAGGCCAAGCAATGACACTTGGGTGTACGGGCTGTAATAGAATATTCTGAAACGCTGGTGTTGACCGTCAACCTTCTCCGGGATTGTGAGAGCCATGGTGTACGTCTGGCTAGCGGGTGGCTGGATTAAATGGTGCGGGCGGCACCCCCCTTTTATACTTCTTTTCTCTGGGCGGGCAGCTGCATAGCAGTGTTGAGCGGTGCCGTATGCGGATAATGGCGCATCTGATGCTATGACTGGTTGTGGCACCAAGCGCCTGGCGATGTTGGGATTGAAGAGCGGACACCTGCCTATTTGGCCGTAAGGCACATGTCGCGGAAATATCATTGCGGTGGTGCCAATATTTATACGCTTGCTATGAGGATGAGGTTACGAGTGCGGACAGAGACGAGGACCCTTCAGTCCCTGCCACAGCACTCGCGATGAACCGAGTCCAAGTTCTACTGTGATCTGGGCGGATACCCGTTCAGCTACTTCAATCTGCCCTTTCATACATGCTTACCATCACCATAGAGCCAAGAGGTGCAGTCTCAGTCTGAGAGAGTGCCCTCTGGAGCCTACCCTGCTGGGCGCCTGCGAATATGGCACTGCCTCGAAGTCCTCGCGTGCACATGCAGCTATCGTCTTCTGCGATTGAGACGGGGATTAGAGTGGTATATAATCCCCAGAGAAAAGCAAGGCAGCGCGGGAAGGCCTTAAAGATCCGGATATATCCTGTACATGCCGTTATGCATCGCCATAAGTTAAGTCTGACCTGCATTTGCCAGGTTGATAGCTGTTCAACATGACTCAGTAATCCCTGACACGGTTGGCAGCCGATTCATATGCCTTTGACGGATGCAATATCTCAGGACCAGCAACATGCCCGAGTCATGAAGGGATTTGACGAAGAGGAGGCTCGCCTTGGATTCAGACGCCACAACCACGCCACCGGCGTCTCTGTATATATCCGAACACGAATCTGTATCCGAACACGAAATCGAGGACTGTCGACCTTGTACAGGCTTTCAAGCATGTCTCGCGAGATGCTGTAAAGAACCATGCTCACCGCAATACACTCGAGTGCTTATGAGTCGGTCTCTCAGGGATCCATTTTCAAGTATCCAACAATATTACTGCTCTACTTCCGAATCCGACAATCAGGGATTTGAGCTCTAGCCTGATACTGGCCACCTAATGGACGCTACCTCATACTGAAGCCACGGCTTTGGGAGTTTCGCTCGACTATTGCCCTTGCCATTTCAGTAGCCTTCGCCAATGTTCAAAGCGACTAAAATTTGTAGTGAGTCAGAGACTCGTGCTCATAACCCCTTGCCTGGCAGGCGCAAGAGAAATCGGCTGCGCATAACTGATACTCGGCCTGGACCATTGCGAGTTCTATCGACACCGGACAGTACGACGTTCCGCTGCAGTGTGTAGGAAGCAAATCTGGCTGCTGTCGACCTTCTGTGCCGGCCAGTTACGACGGACCTATTTATGCGGCTCGGCACTACTTCCTCAGGTCGATGCGACGAAGATCCCGTGCTACCCTGCAGGACTGTTCTTGTGACATGTCATGTCCAAGTCCCGATAATCTTCCGGTCTAACAGAAATACCAGGGGTGTGCGCCGTCTACGGGGACGACCTTAGCTCACCCTTCTGTACCTGTTCTCTCTCCTGACTCCGAGATACAGGCCAACATAATATGTCTGAAAAATTGCCGAAAGACTTCCTCTGGGGCTTCGCCACAGGTAAGTCCAGCATCAGAGTCAAATATGAGGCGTTCTGTCAAGAAAGACCGAAATTCAGACCCACAGCTAGTTATCAAATTGAAGGTTCGGCGAATGAAGGAGGAAGAGGTCCATCCATCTGGGACACCTTCACGCGCGTCGAAGGCAAAATACGGGATGGAAGCACAGGCGACGTAGCTACCGACTCTTACAGACTCTGGAAGGAGGACATTGCACTGCTCAAGTCGTACGGCGTGAAGTCTTACCGCATTTCGCTATCTTGGTCGAGGATCATCCCCCTGGGTGGCCGCCACGATCCAGTCAATCCGGAGGGAATACAGTTCTATAGGGATTTCATCAAGGAACTCCTCGTCAATGATATTGTACCCTTCTTGGTAAGCTGATCACAATATGGAGTGAAGGTGGCCAGCTAAACAGCAGCTCCAGACGCTGTATCACTGGGACTTACCGCAAGCCCTCCATGACCGCTACTTGGGCTGGCTCAACAAGGAGGAAATTATCAAAGATTATGTTCGCTATGCTCAAGTTTGTTTCGAGAGCTTCGGTGATCTCGTCAAGCATTGGCAAGTCTCGTTCCTGCCAAGGTGCTGATGATCACACTGACCGGTGGCTCTTCGAAAGGCTGACGCACAACGAACCGTGGTGCGTCGCCGTCCTCGGATATGGTACAGGCGTATTTGCGCCTGGCCGATGCAGCGACAGGGCACGCTCCGCCGAAGGAGACTCCAGCAGGGAGCCATGGATGTAGGCTACTGAACACTCTCCACGTTCAAGGAACTAATATCTTCTCTAGCGTCGCACACCATTTGATTTTGGCTCACGCCTATACAGTCAAGCTCTACAGAGAGCAGTTTGCCGCTAGCCAGGGAGGAGAGATTGGGATAACGCTGAATACGAATTGGTACCTACCTTACGACGACAAGGCAGAGAGTCTGCGTATTTATTGACAGAAGGGCCGGTCTTCCGTACTGAATATTTTCCAGATATTGCAGCTGCGAAGCGCGCTGTCCAGGTCTACCTAGGTGCGTCGCATTTTGAAGTTCGCCTGAGTAGAACCACTCAACCTCCTACCTCAGGATGGTATGCGGCAAGTACTCGTCCAAGAGACCCGTGACTGCAGGTGCCTGATCATATCTGCACAGGAGCCAATCTACAAAGGCGATTACCCCTCAGTGTTGAAGGACATGATTGGGGATCGGTTGCCCCACTTCACGGACGAGGAGAAAGCGGTGATTCGTGACTCCTCTGATTTCTTCGGCTTGAATACCTACACTACTCACCTCACCTGTGAGTGCCATAGGACATATTTGTGCCCTATCTTGCAACTCTCATGCTTTTGTAGTGGAAGGCGGGGACAACGAGTGGAACGGCAAGGTCAAGACGACGCACACCAAACCAGATGGGACGCAACTAGGGACTCAGTGTGCGTTGCTATACTATGATCATTTTCTTCGCCTACGACTAGACCTCCTTGCGCAGCGGCGGCACCGTGGCTGCAGACTTGTAGGTCTTCGTTCTATGTCGCTCCCTATATGCAATATTGATTGTCTTAGATGGCCCGGGTTTGCACCACGTGAGTGATATCGGAAGCCTTTAGGTTCTGGTCGCGTATGCTCATTCATCCTTGAAGCTGCTGAATTATATATGGAAGGTCAGCTGCGTTTTCCTCTGCCGCAGCCACCTATCTTCCGCGTAACTCACGTGTTCTCAATCAGACATACAAGAAACCCATCTAGTGCGACCACTTTCCCCGATAGTGTCCCCACTATTGATGAAGCAATTTCATAGCATCACGGAAAATGGCTTTGCTGTCCAGAACGAGGACAAAATGTCGATTGAGACAGCCATCCAAGACAAAGACAGGTTGGAGTATTACCGTGACTACACCCAGGCTCTGCTGGATGCTTCAAGGGAAGGCGTGGACATCAAAGGGTATTTCGGATGGAGTGAGTATCTTCATCTCCCTTCGTAACAGCCGATCTGACACCCCTGTGAATAGGCTTATTGGACAATTTTGAGTGGTTTGTGCAATATTACTCGTGTGGTAATATGATCTTGATTACTCCTTGTAGGGCGGATGGGTACACCATCCGATTCGGCGTCACGTACGTCGATTACAAGACGCAGAAGCGGTACCCCAAAGAATCGTCCAAATTCCTCGTTCAGGTTCGTTCATGTGACAATACATGTCGCTGCCACCCGCTGACTGCCTTTCAGTGGTTTAAAGAACATGTCGAAGCGTGAATACGAATAGGTCATGATAAATGCATTCGACTAGTCAAACATGTACCCCCGGCATCACTAATCATTCGAGGTAGTCGTAAAAAGCTGATCATGAGAACATCGGACTCTAGGTGTCTATACAACAAGTACAGTATCGGCGAAAGAGTGCGCGGTACTTTAAAGGAAATGCCTGAAGCTGGGATTCTTTGGTCCTTCCGCGAGGACAGCGGTCGGAACATCTCTTGACGTCTGCAGAATGACACATATTGTTAATGAATGTCCTGCCATGGTCTAGACGCGCACTAACCCAATTGACTCCTTGTTCCTTGTTCCTCCTTCGGTTGTCGAGCGCCATGTAGGTCCGCATACTCAGGGCAATCGTTATCCCCAGTACTTGCGGAGATAATGAGCGCCTTTGTGTACTTCGGCGCCCAGGAATCCAGGAAGATGTTGGAGGATATCAAGGACCCGGCGTTGGCAGAGAATGTCAGGAATCCGCTGGGGACGATCGTCAGTCGGGTGGGGAAAAGAGTTTGGATTGAAGAGTGACTAACGTCCTAAAGGCACGACCGTTCTCCGAGGGGTCGTTGTTGTTATGCCTAGACGCAAAGTAAGATTTGATGGGTCCGAGAAGGCAAAGCGGTATACATACCAAGAGTGGAATAAACTAGTGGGTACGAACGCCCCGCACTACGTTGAACATCAATACGAGGTTAGTACGTCACTCCAAATGTCGGACTCAAGCAGCCATCATACCTGAATCAGGAAGCACGCGAAATAACCGGGCCCAGTTGCTGATAGAGGCAGCGCAGCGAGAAGGATACATCCGATCATCGTGGTGCAAAGGGCCAGGGCCAAGAACGGCGTCCGCTGCCGGACCTTGTCGGAGAGGAAAGCAAGCAGGTAGAGGTACAGTGCGGCGACGACGTTAGGCGCCACGGTGTACAAGTTCGTCTTCACCTTCGAGAAGCCAAAGCGACCGATGAGCTGGGGCAGGAACGTCGTTGCCGTGGAAGAGGCCGTTCCATAGCACTGTGCAAAATCGTGAGTTTACTCGAGAGCCCTGGAATGGATGCACGCACGAGGGCGAATACGACCAGCACGTAGAATTTCCACTCCTTCACGGGGGCGAAGAATTCTCGCGCGTTGAAGGGGGCGTCCACTCGTTTCGATGCATCCTCTACAGATGAAGTTAGCTAATAGCCTTGCCATCTAGGTCGTGCTGCATACTCAGCAGTCGCATCTACGGTCCGTACGGTGAATACACGCTTATTGGAATAGGAAGAGATATAACTTACCACAGCGGCTTCTTTCTGTTTGGGCGTCAGGAACTTCACATGTTGAGGGTACGCCGGCAAGACGAAGCTGCGAGGTGTAATAAGTCTGCCATTGTCCGATAATACTCCCTTGTGTAGACGACGCACAAGGCAATGACGGCCACCATCAGTGTCAGCCCTCCTTCCAGAAGGAACAGGATGCGCCATCCCGACATTGAGCTCTTGATATGGAATATGCTGCAGTGGACGGGTAAGCGGCGCTTCCTCAGTCCGTCCGGCGGCGACTTACCCGTAGCTCAGAAGCCCGGCGAACGCGCCCGATATCGCCGTACTAGAGTACCAGATGGCCAACCGCTTGGCGAGTTCACCTCGGGTGTAGAAGGAGGACAGGTAAATGGGCACGGACGGTCCGAAGAAACCCTCGAACGACCCCAGGAAGAACCGGACAGCGACAATTCCACCGTAGTCCTACAGACGCTTATATCAGCGTTGAGCTGACGGCAGCTAGAGAGGTGTGTTGACCTTGACGGCGGCGTTCTGCATGTTCGTCAGGAACACTGAGCATTCGGTTGAACAAAAGACCACGTACGATCATGGCCATGCAGCCCCATCCGAGCATGTATATCGGGAGCATGCGCGGCGGGCCGAACCTCTTGGTCACGTAACCGCCGCAGACAGCCATTGTGGCGAACATCAAAGACAGGACGGTGAGGACGGTGTTATACTGGTTCCCGACGAGATGCAGGTCTTGCTCGAGAGTATCCGTCTTCGCGTTTCCTAGGTTCAAATTCAGTTGGCATACGAAGTAGTAACATGGAGGAGTCAGTACGTACCCAAGTTACCTCTGTCCAAAGCGGAGAAGAGGTACATGAAGAAAACGACCGGCATAATACGTCGATCATATCTAACAGTTCAGGTGAGCACTGGCTGTAACAGCACTATCTCTAAGACCAAAACTCACGCTCTGGAGACTGTCTTCGACATCTCGGGATCGAGTTCGTAGGCTTCGACCTCCTCCGGGGTGTAGTCATACTCGCGTCTGTCATGCTCGACAGAGCTGACTTCCACCACCGGGCCTTTCTCCGCGTCGACCGAGAACTTGCTTTCTTTGCGTTCCATGCCTGGGTCCTGACACTGGAGTTCTCGGAAGGGAGACGGGGGCGAGACGTCAAGCTTCAAGGACGGGTCGCGTCCTCATAAATGTTGCTCGAGACTTAGCCCCTGGCGCGGCGATAGCAGATAGAGATATTCATATACTCTTATCTCCCTAGGGCTCTTCACTTTAGCAAATCTGGTGGATATATAAGATTTGCTGGATATATATGTGCTATGATCCTAGGCGAGGCGGGCGGGTCATGTGTGTCAGGTCAAACTTGTGAGGCGCGCGCAGATTAGACGAGGGTTCGGTTACTGCCGTGTTACGGAATTCCCCGGATCATGTCTCCCGTCCGTCGTTTGCCCTACCTGACTGCAACCTTGCGGATTGCAGTACTTGAAACCTATTCCGCAGATGCTATGGGATGCCTAGCAGGATTGATAGGGGTTAGAGATTGTCAATTTCTGATGCCTCTTGCATAATTACTGGCAAGGACGACGGCAGAAGCCACTGACCTGCCATATATATGCGACTCATTGACGCGGCTGTGGCGCAAGGATGCGCTCAAGCCTCGAAGGACATGGATCCTCGCCTATCCATCCTATATCATGGGAGCTATTATACAATCTATTCAGTAGATACATATACATATAGGTACTCTACAGAAGTGCACATATGCTACGAAATCTATAAGGATATGTAGTCATGGCACATGCACGGTAAGGCCAAAGTAAAGACTACACAACACAGGACTGTATGATATGCACTACGACACCATAGAAGGTATTAGAATTCAGAGAGATACAGTAGTTTAGGTTACACTACACATCTCGTGCGCCATCAGCCTGCACTCACTAGTGGCGCCAGTGCACCCGGCAATTAATTTGCTCCCTGTTTCAAGCTAATTTCAAGCTCTTTATCTCAGTTCTTAACATTCACTATATGTACATATGAACATATACATTATCATGCTTTATATGAGGTATATGAGGTTTACTAGGATACAGGTATATAACTCAGAAAATCGAGTCTTTGACGCGAACGTGGACCCCGAAAACTACGACGGTACCTGCACCGTTTAGTTGATGTTCCCGGTTCAGATCTCTGCCCCATTTAAAGTAAAGGTTTGTTAGTTACTGGGACACCCTAAGATTGGCGGAAACTTCTGCAACGGCATGCAGCAAGACGATGTCCAAAGTCTGCTCATCAGCGAACGAAACGAGGCACACCTGCATCCGGAGTTATCCGGGTCGATTGAGAATTTTGACCTGACTCACATGGTCAACCGTAGGCGCTTGGCGGCCTGAGAGCTGACATTAGGGATGCATTTCGGCTGTATGAAAGTCGCATCGCTTACTCGCAGAGTATTTTCTCAGTAAATAGTAGAGCTACCATTACGACTACTGTAGGCCTGAGCGACCCCGCAAAGTTGAAGCAGATAGCGCGGCCGGCTCGTACACTACGTCAAGATCGAGATCCTGTTGGCGGTCATAACTGGATTTGGAGTTCAGTGTCCCGAACGGAGTTGAGACCCCGAAGGCCTCAGCTCCCTTGCAGTACAAGTTTACCTGCTAGGAGGCATATGGCAGAGCTCATCCTTGTAACGAATCTTCGTTCTGGGAGTCAACAGGGTCCACTTACGCAGGGATACTGCGGCTGCAGATATTTAATTCCTGGGCGCCTCGAGACAAATGGCGTCAGGCACTAAGCGGATCGGCACTCCTTGTCTCCTTGTGTCTCGTTCCGCCAAGCCGCCATCCAACAAATTCAACGTCTCTAGTGCCGAAGATACGAAGACCTCCGAAGCCGCAGCGAGTCCTGCTCCTGAAGATAGCGTTCTGATGATAACGTGCGCGATAAGTAGAGCCTTAGTGGCGTTCATGACCTGAAAGGTCCTCGACGCCTTTAAACAAGAAACACCGTGGCCAACGGAAACATCATGGCCAACGACATCCCCAGCGTAGGGAGCGAGTCTTTGAGCGGTGCGGCGAAAGCTGTAGAGGCTTCAATTCCGCCCACAACGAGCCTGCCACTGGCGGAGGGCATGTCCCTATCCTACTGGCTGCAGGGCGTGCGGGCGAACCCCTTGCTGGACCACCGGACGACCGAAGACTTACCCAAGGAAGCGGACGTCGTTATCATCGGATCAGGAGTGCGTCCGTTTACTCTCTTTAAGCTTCGCCTCTAACACGACAACGATTCTAGTTGACAGGTGTCTTGACGGCGTACGAGTTGCTCAAGGGAGAAAATCCACCGAAGAGCGTTCTGCTCTTAGAAACACGCGAGTTGTGCTCCGCTGCGACTGGTCGTAATGCAGGCCACTGCAAGCCCGATCAGGTGCGTAAAGTCAAGTCGGGTAACGGACGTCTTATATTCATGGCCTGCTATTATAGTGGCGAGGATTCGCCAAGTATGAAAAAATGTTCGGCGCGGAGCAAGCTATCAAGGTAGGATACACGCCCGCCCACTGAATTTGGCCCACTTACCTCTGCCGTAGATTCTTGCCAACGAGCAAGAGACATGGGAGAAAGTAGTGGCTTTCATCAAGGAAGAGAAGATCGACTGTGACCTATGGGTCGGCAAGACGGTCAGAATTCACCTCCTCGGCGTCCCACGTATTATACTGAACCTGTTCACTGATGTAGCTTGATGTTTCAATCTCAGAGGAGGTGGCTGCTCTTGCGCACGACACCTTCACCCGCTTCAAGGCCGCAGGCGGGCCCACATCGCACATAGAAGTCATCACTGACAAGGAAGAAGCGGTGAAACGCTCTCGAGTCAAGGGCGCAGTCTCCGTCTACGCCTGGGATGCCTCAACTCTATACCCATGGAAGGTCGCCGCTCACATCGTCAAGCTCTCCCTCAGCCTCGGTCTGAATTTTCAGACCTGGACGCCCGTAGTCGGTGTCGAGGCCACACCGGAGCAAGATGGGAAGTGGCTAGTCAAGACGGAGAGGGGGGACATCGTCACGCCGACGGTTGTGCATGCGACCAATGCATACGCTGCCGCGTTGCTCCCCGAGATGAACGGGATCATCAAGCCCACCCCTCATATGTCAGCCTCAAATACTTTACCGGTCGATGCTGAAGAGCTCGAACTGATAACCACTTAGGTGTAACAAAACAATTCCCCCGCGTTCGTTTGCGGGGACGAAAGCGCTCCAAAACTCATATGGTATTCTCTGTCCCGGAGGTTCACTCTATTCCATCAACCCTCGGGCGAACACCGATGGCATCGTCCTGTTTGGAGGTGCGCTTACTTTATGTGCATCGTCGACAGAATAAGGCTTGACAGTGCCCTAGGAAGCAACCCCAATCAACATCATCTAATGAAGTATCTCGAAGAGCATCCCGAACGTCGAACGGACGACAGCTTGTCCGAGTTCGCCCCAGTGACCGAGGCTGTCATTGACTTCGCGACAAAGCAATTCGGATGGTAAGTATATCGCATTCCCATACTCGGGATGGATTTCACCCCCGTTCTCGCACGGCAGGGAAGAGAAGACGTCGCCAGGACAAGGGTACGAGTACAGCTGGAGCGGTATTATCGGGAGAGTGCGTATGACATATGCTCGAGATGGGCTGGTTCTGACGCTTCCTCTCGGTAAAGAGTGCAGACGGAGTGCCCTATGTTGGTGCGCTCCCCGGAAAGCCTGGTCAATGGATCTGCGCAGGCCATAACGGCCACGGAATGGTGAGTGCAGCTGCTCCTTCGGATAGACCTATATTAAGCGTCGGTACTACCCAGGCTCGTATAATGACAGCGGCGCCCGCCCTTGTCAAGTTGATGAAGGGTGGCAGCTGGGCGGAGACCGGTCTACCAGAGTGCTTCGAGGTGACGAAGGAGAGGCTGGACAGGCTGGCCAAAGTGGATTTCAAGGTGCCCATTATCTAACGTGTCTCTCTTGTTGGGGTTCTACGGATCTAGGAATACAACTGCGGTTCTACTGGCCCACCTGCCACCAGCGTGTGCGACGCGGTCCTCCGATCCGACGGTCTTGAAGTCATACCCCCACTCACCCTCACACGTGGCTGTGTTGCTTCGCATGGCTCCAGTCGAGGCTTCAATAGGAATCCATTATTACTCTCGACGCCACAGAGGGCGACTTCGGTGGCTCGGACAAGTAAACGGAACACTTCCATAGTCACCTGCGTCATTACTTCCCGACGATAACCCTCGTAAACTTTGGCGTCAAGTCTCAACCTCGCACTATTTTTACCTTGACGCGGGTGCCGGCAGACGGTAGGCACATGTTCTCCTCAGTAGGCTGTCTGAGGGTTCGGATAGCTCGTCGCCCCTAAGTCTGTGCGAAGGGGACTTGACTGAAGTAGCAAGAGGCTCATCCTTTCACTCCGCCAGACGAAAAGCGAAGTCCTGATACGTGCCTATTGTCGTTCAGAAGCCATAATTCAACGTCCCGGAGCACCACTATCTCCACTGTACGTGAATAAGCTGTATGCCTTCTCATCGTCTTTTGTAGGAACATCGTCGTCAGGTCATGCTGCTCGTCATGGTATTCGTGCCGCTACGGCTCCCGATCGTGCTATACGATGAAAATGGAACAGCTACTATATAAACGTCCAACGTGCTTTGCTCCTGTGATCTCCAAGGTATCTTGTTTGGTGTCCCTACTCCTCCCCATCAGTACGGCGTTCTATCAACCGAATCTTATCCTCTCCTGCTAGCATGTCGACACCTAGCTCCATCAGCCCAGATTCTGAGAAACAGGGCCGCCGCTCACCCGATGTCCGTATAGAGGACCTCACAGACAAGTCGCCTACAGAGTTTGAGGCCAATGTTGCAGCTCGTATACCTAAGCTCCGGGGCCGGAAGCTGAACGCTGCTTTGGCCTTCATCGCAGGTATCGGCTTCACTCTTTTTGGGTGAGTTCTGGCGACAATCGTCTATGAACGCGTCGCTCAACTGAGCGTTAGCTATGATCAAGGCGTTATGTCCGCATTACTTACCGGCAATCAGGTATTTCGATATATTTCCATGCCTCTTGTTGCTGAGCTGATGCCACTGTTACAAGTTCGAAGCTACCTTCCCCCAGGTAGTCGTTGATTCTGCTCATCCTAACCATGCCACACTGCAAAGTTTTATTGTCGCCATCTATGTATGTCTGATTTGGTCGTCTTGTCTCTGAAATATGACATTAACGACCATGCGTAGGAAATCGGCTGCCTTATGGGAGCTCTATCCAACCTCTGGGTGGGCGACCGTCTGGGTCGGAGGCGAACCATCTTCTGGGGTGGAATCATCATGATCATAGGAGCAATCCTCCAGACAACGTCGTATTCCTATACGCAGATGATTGTGGCCCGGATTGTCACGGGGGTCGGCAACGGCCTGAATGTGAGATGCTCTCTTTTCTGCCACTCGAAAGCTATGCTGAATATTCGTAGACATCCACTGTGCCATCATACCACGCGGAGTGCTCTAACGCTGCCAACAGAGGTAGCTTCATTATGTTTGAAGGGACAATGATCACGCTGGGCCTTACTCTATCGTAAGTCGAAACTCAATACCTTCGTGTTTGGGAGACCCCAGCCGCTAACCAATGATCAGATATGTAAGTGACATCACGCGTATGCGGGTTGAATTGCCCTTGACTGATACGGGTTCCGCTGAAGTGGATTGACTTTGCCTGGTAAGGGAGCACTACTTCGTGACGTTTCAGGAGCTAAGCCCATGCCAGCTATTTTGCGACTGGATCACCATTGCAATGGAGGCTTCCCATTGCTCTGCAGATCGTTCTAGAATTGATTCTTGTAGGAGGCATTATGTATGTAAGTAAAGCGCAGATTGCGTTATCGACCTGTGCTTGAGCCTAACACGTGATGGTCTCCAGCTCCCAGAGTCACCGCGGTGGTAAGCAGCGTCGCTCAATCATCTGAAATGGCGCGAGTTGACACCGCTGTGGTTTAGGCTAGTCAAGAAAGGCTATAACGAAGAGGCTATTGGTGTCATCGCAGCGATTGACGATGCCAATCCACATGATCAGGAAGTGCGCCAGACATTCGTCGCTATCCGCGAAGCTGTTGCCATGGAAGGAGACGTCAGCAAGGGATCTCTTAAGGAACTCTTTACGGGTGGTCGAAGCCAGAACTTCCGCCGTGCCGCCACGGGAGTGGTCTGCCAAGCAGTCCAGCAGCTTACCGGGATAAACCTCGTCAGCTAGTAAGTTAACATGCTTCGATGAAGCTCTACTCATGATTTATCATCGCCGCTACGTAGCTATGCGACTGTCCTCTTCCAACGCCTGGGTATGAATGGAGTAGACTCCCGCATTGTGGCAGCCTGCAATGGAACGGAGTACTTCCTGGCTAGCTTCCTGGCCATCTACTTCATTGACCGGGCTGGCCGCCGGAAGCTCATGCTTATAGGCACGGCGGGTTGCTGTCTTATGATGGCCTTGCTCGCAATTCTGGGAGCCATCAACACCTCCCCAGCGCAAATTGTTTCCGCTGTCCTACTCTTCGGGTTCAATACCTTCTTCGCACTCGGATGGCTAGGCATGGGCTGGCTGTATGTACGTGCATCGTCTGCCTCTTTCAAGGTACTGTCTTGATGCTCACTTCTTAAAGCCCGCGGAAATTGTCGGCATCGGAATCCGTGCTCCGGCAAACGCTCTAAGTACCGCCTCCAACTGGACATTCAATTTCCTGGTGGTCATGATCGTAGGCCCGGCATTCAACAGCATCAACTGGGGAACGTATTTGAGTGCGTATCTCTTCCAAAAATTGGCACGACACGTGCTTACCAACTTCTCTGCGTGTTCTCAGTTTTCGCAGCTTTGAACTTTGCTGCTTTGCCAATAATCTATTTCTTCTTCCCCGAGACTGCAGGCCGTTCTCTAGAAGGTGAGATCAGCATCACGGTTCTCCGCCCGATTGCGACCCTTTTATTGACCGTACCTTGTGGCAGACATGGATATCGTTTACGCCGTGGCTTATAATGAGGGCGTCTCTCCTGTCAAGGTCTCCTTCCGGAAAGACCTACCAGAAGCTGGATCCGTGGAAGCTGATGAGATACTTGGCCTCTCAGCAAGACGTAGGCGAAGTCCCACCCCTTCCAACCCCGCCCAAGCGCGAGAGCAGATGACTTGAGGATATTATCTAAGTAGAAGCCTAAGCGTAGCCCGTCGCGCCGACGAACGACGACGACTACAACGATATTTTATATGATAGCATAGCGCCTTGATGACATTGATGAACTCCCTCTTTGTATACGTATGTGTTCCTGGCATGTGATTTTAGACACCTTGTGGCCTCTTGTGGCGCGGTGCAAGCTTAAACCTCAAACTTTTCTTCACTTCATCACTTGCTCTATCAGTGTTTTGATACTTCAATTCCGGCACAAAATGGCGTCAAGCATGCAGCGCCGACTATCTGTCTCCGTAGAGGACGTTGCTAGAAGGACCAACAAAATCGAGACGTCCGAAAGGAAGGGCCTAATAGGCGGTGCCATAGGGAAATGGCTCGAAGAAGAATGGGACTACCAACGACATTCTTTACCGGGCATAGACAACATGTGGTTTCTCCTTTCCAGAGGGACTGACTTCAACCCTGTATGGTGAGTAGTTTCGTTCTTAAGTCACGTCTCGCAGCCGTGACCGAGTCCAGCGCGGGGATTTTCACCTTCAAAAGAGAATTCGAGCTCGATTCGCTCATCAAAATCTGGTCAGCTATGACAGAGCGCTACCCTGTCTATCGCCAGCGCGTCACAGGCTTGAATAGACGCTTCCACACAGCGCGTCTGAAGGAGGACCCCAACTTTGATGTGCGGAACAGTATTCGTGTCGTGCACATGCCGGACGGCGCGAACGGTAAGGACGAGCTGGAAGATGAAATGGCAAGGTTCATCGCACAGGATTGGGATCTCAGCAAGCCACTCTGGGAGGTCATGGTTTTCTACAACTATCGCGACGCCACGGGGGCGAAAGCTGCCATCCTCACTCGCGCGCATCACGGTAAGGAATTATTGGAATCAGTACTAGCGCATGCTTGATCCTGCGGCACCCAGCGCTATCCGACGGACAGGGCTTCGTCCTCTCCCAACTCTCCATCACCTCTGCCGGGCCCAAGATCGAAGCCCAACTCAAAAAGGCGGCAGCCACAAAGCACAATCTCCAAGCCGGCAAAGCCAAGCTCTCCGACCTCCCCATCAACGGGTATGGCAAGCGTCTCGCCCCGCTGGACCCCTTCATCCCGAGCTTGGTCGTGACATTCCTATTCTGGCTTTTATATATCCTCTTCACCGCCATCAGCATTGTATACGACGTCTATACCAGTACGCGTGCTGCGCTGATTTTTGTGACGTTCCGCCGGACCGCGCTGCGGTATAAAGGACCGAGGAGAGAGGAGAAGGAGTTCTCATTCTCGGCGGCCGTGAGTCTGAAGGATATTAAGATCGTGCAGCAGGCGTTCCAGACGCCAATGAGGCGGATCACGCTCAACGACGTGATGTGCGCTGTGGTGGTCAAGACCATTCGCCAATACTGCGAGGAGCGGGGCGGCTTCCCCGACAAACGGTCAGCATCTCACCATACTCCCGTCCTTCATTTACTTAAACTTTGGCAGTGTTGCTCTCTTCATCCCGATCTCGATCCGCTCGCCCTCTGACCAGCGCATGAAGAACCTCTCCACCGGCGCGACCGCCTACTTCGACCCGCACCGGCACAGCACCCAATCGCTCCTCAATGCGTGCCACGACGAGATGCAGACGCTCAAGACCTCGTTCTACCCGCGCCTCACATTCGCGTTGCTCGAGTACGTGTACCGTATCCCCATGCTCTTCCCGCACTCCCTCGGATACTACTTCACGCACCATGGGGATGAGAGGAATGGGCATGAGCATGAGGGAACCATGCCGATTGTTGAGTGGGCGATGAGCAATTTCCATGGGGTATTGACGAATGTGCCCGGGCCCGCGAGCCCGTTCGATGTGGATGGAGCGGAGGTGCTGAGGTGGACGGCGAGCCCGCCGCAGGCTGGGAAGGGTACGCTTGGGCTCGGGATGATCTCGTATAACGGGCATTTGGTGTGGACGGTCACGGGTAAGTCGATGCAGGTGGATTGCATGGTAGGCGTGTAGTGCTAATGATCTTTAATTATAGCGGACAAGGTGGAGCAGTACGAGGGTATTGCAAAGTACCTGACGAGAGGGTTCAAGAAGACGTTTGAGGATTTCTTGGAGGAGGCAAAGGAGCTGCAGGAGGATGAGGATTCGACCCATTCTTTGGGGATCAACGGACATAGTATCTTTGGGAACGGAAAAGCACATACTGACTGATTTGGACACTACCCACATCTTCGCATCCAGAACATACCGAACAATTTAGATCAAAATACTTTTTTGGCGACCTACTACTCGTCTTGAGCCATCAGATTACACGCCGGGTGAAGCTCAAGGAAGTGGCACGAAGCCTATGACCGTTCTGTAAGCGGCTAGTTACCTTTCCTTGTTCCTAAGGAACGATCCGTATTAGAGCAACAAGACCGAGGGTCCCACAATAAATGGCGGACACGCAGGATGAAAAGTTACAGGTATCGGTAGTCCGAAGTTGAGAGTGCTGATACTGAACACGTATTTCTCGGTGAAACGCCTTAATGCACACAGCATCATGACGCCCTCTGTGAAAGCCGACTGTCTATCTGTGCTACGGCGGTTCGCGCCTGCGACACCGCTGCTCAGGCAGGTCAATAACAAGTGAAAGGCCCTGCGTACTGGATCCAATCGCCGGGAAGGTGCAGTTCGTCTTGGACAATTTCACCACAGGTGCAGAGGCAACCTTCCACTTGGTCGCGAACTTCCTGAGCCTGGGTACTCCGGGTTCATGATTTGATAGAGACGACCGACGCCAGAGAGAGAAGTACATAGGGGGTGTGCGGAAGCGTATCACAGAGCCGGGTACCTTGCACCAGGTGGCGGGTTTCTTTCGTCATGCTGACTCGGCACACAACTTGACATGCCGGGTAGATGGCCCGGTATAAGAGGTTGGAGATGTGGTCCAGTGTTCACCAATTATGAAGTCGCCTTTGCCAGCTTTGTAGCTGAAGACAATTATTTGCGGGAAGAACTCGGGGTGCCAGAGCGCACGCCAAACGCGGGAGTCTGCGAGAAGATGGCCAATGACGCTGCAGACGGCGAATCCGATGAGATCGAGGGTCATGAGGGTCATATGCCGATGAAAAAGGGTGTTCTTGGCCAAATCAGCGTCTCATATGTGAGGGCTTGACTCAGCGCTGCAAGTTTCTGTCCAGTGGGTAGTTACCTTTCCTGGCCGATCTTGCTGTGGTGCAGTTCAACCCAGGTGTCATAAGACTATCTCACCAGGACTTGTGGAGGATCTCTAGTCATAGACTACATACGGCGTCCCCGATATCTCGGTGGATGTTTTTGAATACGTCCTAGAATGCTTGCGATTTTATGATTACATCCCAAGTCAAATGTGTAGACGGACTCACGATCGTCTATGCAATCCTCAAGCGGAAGAGGACTCGAGCATTTCCAACTTACTAACGAGATCCTCCATTACATCCTTCGGCCGTTCCTCTGCGTCGCCACCCATGTTCGTGGCCGCGGCAGGTGCGCTCGTGCTCTTCCTAATGGGCGTGGGCACGAGCGGTGCAGCAGACGGCTCAAATCCCGGGGCAATCTTGCGCAGCGCCTCGCGTTTCCGCCGCTCTTTCTCGTCATCCCTCGCGAGGAGGTAAGCCTCCCGTCTGGCCACATGCGCTGCGAGGGTGGAGCGGCGAGCGGACTCGAGTGTGATGATGTGGGGTTCGAGGGTGAACGGGTAAACAAACTACAAGCAGGGTGCTAAGCTGAGAGATAGAAACTGAAGAGAAGGTCTCACGTATGCGTTCACGTCGTCCGGTAAGGGGTGCAAGTCGGGTGGTAGTTCGACCTACGGCGACTCCAGCGACAGCCGTCAGTTTGCTGCAATATTTCAAAACGCGGTAACTCCGATAGACTCACCGCTCGAGGCACTCGAAGACTAGGGGACTTGATCAACGGGATGTGGGCTGCTGCCGCGTATTGAGCTATTCACGACACATGTAATGTCAATTTCGCAAGGACAACGGAGTCAAAGCATTTTACCCTGTTCTGGCATCGAAAGGATAAAGCAAGCTCGTTAAGCAGCTGTAGAAGGCGATACTCCGGATGCTTCAAGTCAGTAAGCTTCATGATCAAGTTACTGAATCAGATTGAATCACGGGATATGTTACATATGTCACGGTACTTATCACAGCGCACGTGACGTGACGCGTCGGTAATTAGCGCCCTGCGGCAGCGTTCCATCTCCTCGATTGACGTTATGCCAAAAGCTCTCGACACTCTGATGCTATTGGCTTTCGATACTTTTTGAATCCTATTTGTTGATGGGAACAAGACTCCAGCGAGGCGGCTTGACTCGCTTGCAGTATGATTCGGCTGATGCTGCAGGCGACTCGGATGATTATGGTCTTGGGGTCATATCCAGCACTCGGTAATAAAGAGCTTTAAGAATTTTCTTTTGAACAGTCTATTAGGATGTCTATATGCGTTGAATCTGCTACGAAGTCCGATCTAATCCGGGCGCTTTGGTCGGGCCTCAAGAGTACGCCTGATTGAACAGTCTGGACGGCCGTATGCATGCATAATCAGTTGCTGTCTACATCTGGGCCTTACACGTCTTTTACTGCGCGCGTCTCTACTTATTTCATGCAGTTATATCGATGCGCATCATTCTGCGGCCCGCAGACTACGGTTATCGGCAACAGCTCATGTCCATTGACTCAGTACGTCTGTCAAATTATCATGTGCCTGTAACCTCTTGTTATGCCAGAGTTTCTCTCTTGTAGTGGGCACCGTTTTTAACCGCTTCCTAGGGTCCTCGGTACCCATTGGCGGTGAGGGACTTACTTTATTTCGGTGTTTCCAGCCTCTTGACTGAGCCTACTCCTCTACAAGAACGACATGAGGTACAGGTACTTTAGCATCAGTTTGATGCCATGCTAAGCTCCGTTTAGCTCTCCCTCTTGTACTCGGCTTGCCTGTCCCACTCTTCTAGCTCGGCTTACCATCCTTTGAAACCTCTTCCTCCTGCGGCACTATATAGCCAAAATTCAGCGTTTTCTTGGATTGTCTTTGTCTTCCTGAGCGCTGAGCCTCGATCCCGACGTACTGGGCCACAGTCCCGATGCCGCAATTTCTGACACTGCCAGAAGCGCGAGTATATAACTTGCTACACTGCCTGGTGGTCAATGCTTGGCCCATTAGACTGTATCCATACTCAAGCTGGGCATGCTTTTGGTTCAATCTTTGCTGATACCTTCAAGTCCTGTTCTTAGTCTCGAATTCGACGCAGAATCAAGGAGTACTTGCGGACGGCTACATTAAGAAGGGAAACACCCCGATTCCGAATACATACATGCTGCACACGATGTCCCAAAAGCCGCCAAGATATACCACAGTTTTTCTACCCCTATGCCTCTCACATTTTCACTGGTCGTTTCACGCGGACTCAGTGCGCAGACATAGCCGAGACGTAGAAGGCACTCGCTCACGCCACAACTAGATCGGGACAAGCATCTCCCACGCGGAAGTACTTCAACTTTTATTTTTGATCTGGTTTACTGTTCAGCGCTCAGCACTGACCACGACGGCCTTGTCGTTGTTGTCCAAATGGCCATCTCATCGTGGTTGGCGACGGGGAGGACATGCAGCCGTTCATGGCTAAGGATCTCTTCCGCTGGTAGCAGCAGCCGGGTGGGTGAGTGCCCTTCGCATAACGAGTAGCGAAAATTTCTAATAGATATGCAGCTCTGTCTGCTCACCGATGGCAGTCGACAGCGGCAGCTATTGCAGAGGTGGAAGAAGCTGGCTCCTCTCCCTCTGCTGCACCTATAGAGAGCGTTCCTCCAAGAGAGCGCCCTGCCAAGGATGAACTCCCTGAGTTCGAGTCGTTGAGAGGTGCAATCCACACACAGACATTGAAGGCTCTCATTGGTCCTCCTTTCAATCTGAAGACCATGACCTCTGTTCAGGCTGCGGTACTGCCCCTTGTACCCCGTCTCTCTCTGTCTCACAAACACTCTCCGGACCATCCTCGGGATCTCCTTGTCAGAGCAAAGACCGGTACGGGTAAGACACTGGCGTTCCTCATCCCCGCTGTTGAGCGCCGCCTGCGTGCTATTGAAGAAAAGACTACGCGAGACATCCGGGAAGGGGGCCACAAGGACGACGCGCAGAACAGGGGACGGATATCAAAACTAATTCAACGGACGCAAGGCGGTGTGCTCATTATCAGCCCTACTCGTGAATTGGCACAGCAGATCGCGGTCGAAGCACAACGGTTAACGTTGCACCACAATATGCAAGTCAGACTCTTTGTCGGCGGCGAGTCCAAAGCGCGTCAGATGCGTGACTGGATGAAAGAGACCAGGGATATCATCGTCGCTACTCCGGGTCGGCTGCGCGATTTGCTGGAGACCGAGCCGGAAATCCGCAAGGGTCTTGGGCACGTCCACACTGTAAGTGTGTCTTTCCATCGACCACGACCTGTCTTCTCACATGCCATTCTCAGCTTGTCCTGGACGAATGCGACACGCTTTTGGATATGGGTTTCCGGGACGACCTCGACGCCATCACGGACGCCCTCCCTGCCCCTCCCGAACGTCAGACCTTCCTCTTCTCCGCCACCATGAACCGCGCCGTCAGTCAGACCGCTGCGCGCATCCTCTCGCAGAATCACCACGGCATCGACACGGTTGGGCAGGACGATTCGCCCGTGCACGCGCACATTCCGCAGTATCACACCATCCTGCCCAACGCTGCAGACCAATTACCTCACCTCGCTCGGTTGATTGTGCACGACCAGCTCACCAACGCAGGGAAATCGAAGATCATCTTGTTCGCATCGACGACCAAGCTCACAAGTCTGCTCACCTCTACGTTGAAGGAATTGCAAAAGACCTTCCCAGTAACCCGCACGGCATTGTATGAGATTCACAGCAGGAAAGAACAACACGCTCGCACGAGGACTAGTGATAAGTTCAGGACCGACAAGTCGGCCGCGTCCATCCTTGTCACGTCAGACGTCTCTGCGCGCGGTGTGGATTACCCGGGTGTTACTCGCGTCATTCAGCTCGGTATACCTTCGACCTCGGAGCAGTACATCCACCGCGTGGGCCGGACGGGCCGTGCAGGCTCGCAAGGCCGCGGCGACCTCGTCCTCCTCCCATGGGAAGTCGGCTTCGTCTCCTGGCAGCTTACAGAGGTCCCCTTGAAGCCCGTGACGATCTCGGAGCTCGAGTCGCAAGTCATTGAGCTCGCACAGCGGTTCGAGCAGAACCCTCAGCTCGTGCCTGGAGGTAAGGCGAGGCTCGGGGACTTTGGCAAGGACCTTGTGGAGAAGGTGAAGAGCATCCCGCAGGTGATCGAGAACATGCGCGTGGACGAAGAGTCTATTGAGGACACCTTCAGCTCGCTCCTTGGGTTCTACGCCACGCGCGACGGCGATCTGCGTGTCTCGAAAAACGTCATCCTTGAGGGACTCAAGGACTGGGTGACTACCACGTACGGGCTGCCGACACCGCCGTATCTGTCTGAGAGCTTCCTCGCGAAGATGGGCTTTAGCTCACAAAACCGTGGCAAGTTCTCGATGGCGAGCACATCCAAAGGATACAAAAGGCTTCGGAGGGACACTGAGGCTGTCGTGGGAGGTCGGGCGCCTGAGTCTAGGGATCGAAACAGATGGGAGCCAGAGAGCAAGCAGCACTGGGTTGGACGGGGCAGTGTACGCAGGCGAACCCAGAACCGTTTTGCAGCTCGTTGACCGTCTAGGCTGTACGAGGTCACGGTACTGCATTTGGGATCACCCTGCTTTGGGTTGTATTGTAGCTATGGCGTCATCTAGTATTCGTATATTTACTCGCATTTATAGCATAGATGGGTCACCATTATCACACAGCTCTGACAATACAGAAACCATGGGCACGACACTGAGATACATGATTAATCGGCGTCACCACCGTTGGCTAGCGGGAGACGGCCCTCTCCCTGGGCGCCCTCCTTTTTGGTCTCGAGGATCTCCCCTTCGCTTACCATCGAGTGCTCGGGGTGCGGCGGGCGGTAGAGCTGTATCTGCAAGTCAAGCTGCTGCTCGAGGACCTCCTGTCCAGACGCCGCGGCCACGAACCCAAGGAAGGGCGGCGAGGGATTGAGCGGCCGCGTGCAGAACTCGGGGTGCGCCTGGAAGCCCATAAAGAATGGATGATCTGATATGATACGCCTTCAGCTTGAAGGTCGTCTCAGACAGTACATAAGCATACCTCGCAGCTCCATCACCTGCATCCGCTCGCCCTTCTCATCTCTCCCGACAAAGTCCATCCCGCTGCCCTCGAGCTTCTCGATGAAGGTAGGGTTGACTTCGTACCGGTGCCGGTGCCGCTCCCAGATCTTGGGCGCGCCGCCGTACAGCTTCCTCGCTTTCGACCAGCTCTCCGAACCTGTTTGGAAGACGGTCGGGCGCAGGCCGAGTCGCATCGTGCCGCCCATGTGCGTCTTGGAGATTTCTGGCATGAAGATGATGACCGGTGTTTCGGCGTCTTCCACGAGTTCGCCGGATTGTGCGTCTTTGGGCAGGGTCAGCAAGGAAGTTCGTAAGAGAGGCAAGGAACGTACTCGATAGGCCGCAGACGTTGCGCGCCCATTCGACGACAGCGAGTTGGAAGCCGAAGCAGATGCCCAGGAAGGGCACTTTCTGCTCTCGCGCCCATTTGATGGCAAGGATCATACCCTCCGTTCCTCGCATACCGAACCCACCAGGAACCAGGATGCCTCTACAGCGATGTTAAAAGTCGAATCCAGAATTCGCAGGAAATGTACACACCCGGCGGCGACTAGGGCTCTCCACGCGTCATGATATCTCGCCGGGTGCAGCTCTTGCGTTTCTGGCTCAAGGTCCGATGATTCGACCCACTAAATGCAGACGTGAGATGGGTTTTTCGCAGGCCTGCATTCCCTCTCACCTGCAGAATAAGTCGTCGTTGACACCGGAAGGCAGAGTGTTCCAGGGACTTGACGACAGACATATACGAATCCTTCAAGTCTGTATACTTCCCTACCAGGACAATCTTGACTTCATCGAAGAGTCGCTCCTGCCTGTACCGTGTCTCGATGTAAGACTAACGGATCTGACACATAAGTCATGATGATCTTACCCGGTGGTCATCTCTTTCCACTTCCTCGCCAGCATCGTACCTTTGTCAATCATAGGTTTCGAGATGTTGAGGCCCGTAAGATTTAATCGTTTTTGCAGATATCCGATCAGTCCTTGTGAGCGAAGAAGCAGTGGGACGTGGTATACGGATGATAGATCGTGGACGCCGACAACTTGCTCTTTGGCAACATGACAGAAGAGGGAGATCTTCTCTCTTGTGGCAATTTCGAGTGGTTCATGAGATAGTAATCGGCAGGCAATCTGTTCGTAAACGTTCAGGACGAAGATAAGGGAAAAGATTGATATACTCGAAGACGTACTAAGTCAGGGAGCAAACCCAGGCCTCTCAATGCATGAACAGTCGTCTGCGTAGGTTTGGTCTTCTGCTCGCCGTGCATGTCCGGTACTAAAGACACATGGATCAATGCGAAGTTCTCGTGTCCTACTCGGAACTGGAACTGTCGCATGGCTTCGACGAATGGTGCCGACTCGATGTCGCCCACGGTACCTCCCAACTATTATGACTTCAGTAGCTATCCTAGCGGGACAGATATTCGAGAGCCATACCTCGACGATGCAAACATCCGGCTCCTCGTCCGTATCGTCTACTGGAATTTTGGATACTCTGTCGATCCAATCTTGGATGGCATTCGTGACATGAGGGATAATCTGAAGGTATATTGCATATCATTCCCGTTGAATGTTCTTATTGATGCCGCTACGTACCTGTACTGTCTTCCCGAGATAATCTCCCCGGCGCTAGAGAGGAATTTATTCCGCGATTCATAGGTATCTCATATACAGTACCACCAACCTCTTTCTCAATAACTTCTCGATAGATCTTGCCTGTCGTAATATTGTTATCCCGGGATAACGTGACATCCAAATATCGTTCGTAGTTCCCAAGATCTAAATCCACCTCTCCGCCGTCATTCAGGACATAGACCTCGCCTTCCGATGTCTCAGACAGAGCACTGCGTCTCATACATCGGTGTCTCACCGTGCTCAGTGGGCCGCATAGTACCAGCGTCTATATTCATATAAGGATCTATCTTGATCGCGGTCACCTTCAGACCCGTCGTCTTCAGGAGCAGACCGGTCGAGGAGGCTACATGATATCCGTATCTGAACAATGTCTACGACGGTATACAGTGATTTCCCTCGCACCAATGATGCCCTTCCCGATACCGCTGACCACACCGCCAGAAACCAGAATGTACTTGGTCATATCGTGTCGAAGTCTGGGGGAGAGTGGTAGCAGTACAAGGTGTGGCTGCACGGCGCGTAATTTTTTGATTCATTGATCTTGACGCGGGTGACAAGCAAGGACAAATAATGCACCGCCACAAGCGCGTCGCTCCCTCCTTCTTGATCTAGATTGTGTCGGTTAACTCGTTATTCACCGGCCAGGCACGGGAGGAATACATGGTACACTACGGTACTTAGTCCTGCCCTCCATCCTTCCAGGCGACTTCAAGGCAGAATGCATCCTACATCACGTTGCAGCTAGTCATCAGAGCGTATGCTGGGATCTCTGCCTGGGGCCCTTCCCGTGCGCTCTCATGACCTGGCTGGAGCAAACGCTATCACGATGCCCATCTCTTAGGCATTCGCCTGATATCGGAGCGCACGTAGCCTATTCTTCAAGAAGTTGCCAAATCAATGAGCAGTCTTAGAGATGTTAATGACTCACCTAAAAGCGCCCGCATGCGTCATTACTCCAGCGGAATACAAGGAAGCGTCCCCCGGTGCAAGGCTTGACGGCTTGTTTAGCGTTGAATTCTGTGGCACCAGATGTGCACGTGCAGAGCATGTTTACAGCACTCTCCCTGCGAGATCGTAGTCGCTCGCTGGCCTTCATCGTGGCATTGATTATTCGTTGCGGAAGACCAGTTGCCACATCCAAACGACTAGTTCTTGGTAAGAAATTGAAGAGGCGGGACTGAAAAATGAACAGCACCTCCTTCCATGCTCCTGCTGATCTCCAAATGTCATAACTCTCAATGACCACGATGATAGCCTTCGTCGACTGACCAGTTCTATTCGATAGGACTCTCGGAAGGTCTATCTGCCCGGTCAGGCTACCATCGCCGAAGTATAGGAATCTCCGTTCATTTTAGGATGTCCATAGTAGTTTAGTGGGGCTTGTTGTCGCGTGGTCGATGGCTTTGCAGCCGTTTTCGTCTGGAGACTGAAGCGTTTGTCTTGAAAAACATGGTAGGACCTGGTACATCAGAAAGCAAGTGCGTGTAAGAAATACAGTATCCCACTAACAGAGCCATGCGTTGCGCCTTACGACCGTATGAAGAGACTGAGCAGGACTAGGTGCCTGTTGAACGTTAACAACGTTGAAGTTGTGCGAGGCACAGCCACACGGTATTAGTATTTGTGGGGAGGCAAGGCCTTACCACTTAACTGCCTTATTCGGAACCCGCGTGTTTTCCACGCGACGGCTCGGAAAGGTGCGAATCACGCCATCGTCGCGCTGACCACTCGAAATTTTTGTGAAGTCCCTCTTCCGTGCACAAGGGCGGACATTTAAGTCATGCATATTTGAGTACTGAGTACTGAGTACTGGGTCATTGACTGGGCATGTTGTCGGGGATTTGAGTATATCATATTTGTCTTCTCTTTAGTTGTATACTATCATGGTCGCATGGTGTACCAATATAATATCATTGTAATATATACTACTAGTGCAGCACTAGTACTATTGCAGCCGATGCGCGCCAGTTCTCAGGCAGTCTTTTGACACACTCTAATGACTCCAAACGACTCACCTATGCAGAACGGGGACTTAGCAAAATTTCGAGTGGCCAGCGCCACGATGGCGTGATTCGCACCTTTCCGAGCCGTCGCGTGGAAAACACGCGAGTTCCGAATAAGGCAGTTAAGTGGTAAGGCCTTGCCTCCTATTTGTGGAGGTTTGTTTACCACACAGCCACCGACGGTGCCACCCGTCCCGCGCTTGCAGACGCCCTTTCAGTTCAACGCTTTATCATCAGCCTTACCGGTAGTGTTTCTGGCCATCCCACTTTGTCGTTTTGAGATTGGCGGAGTTCACCGTCCGATATACAACTGGAACGCACCTGATGTCCATGACAGAATTGCCCAAGCTTTCCCGGCAACTTGTATCCTGATTCACAAACTTCGGGCCATGGCCTTTCGATCGACAGTACTGGACTAGAATTGCACAAGAACGGACCATACCAGGAGGTTATTCTTGCATGACATTCCCATTGGAGTAACACTACTTGACCGGTGTTCGTGTAGCGAGGAAAGGATCTGGCGTATAGTGGAGATCGAGAGCACGCGACGGCTCGGAGGATGAGATGTCCACCTTGGCCCAAGGCGATGAATGCTTGATTCCCTTTGGGACCAATATGAGCATCTCTCACTCTGTGGCAGGGTAAAAGCCACTTGGTATGTACGCGACTTTACGATTCTAATGTGTATGAAGTCTAGGAACGGACACTCTGATCTTCTGCCAGTGTAGCTTCTATTGTTTGGGATGCTAGTGAGCACCCTCACAACCCCTTTGGATATGTTGACTCCAGTACGTCCGCTACGCCGAATGGGTCCCGGGACAGAACTATGTTTTCCTCCCCAGGCCGAACTAGCTTTCTCGGTTTTGCTGCCATTTGGAGTATTCAAGCAATTCGATATGACTCCAGCACACAACAAATGTGCTATCTGAACTGCGCGCCTATTCGAAGTCTCCAAATATTCAAACCAAGATCTCCGGATCAGGCCCTCCGTTGTGGAAAAGCGTTGTGGAGCGGGGAAGTCACCGGTCTTTGAGAGCTTACGGCCTCTCATTCTTTTATATGCACCCCTCCGTGACAAAGAACATCACCCGCTGCTTCTATCGCATACCTCTTATCGAAGCAAAAATAACTCAGAGAATGGTACTTCGGCTCGCAATTAAATAGCTACAGAATACAGTAAGAAGCCCTCTCCCACATCACCCTCGTCCTAACGATGTTCGTGGTAGGTCCTATTCAAGAAGCACCTAAGGATGTCCAACGCTATGAGCGACCGAAGGGGATCAAAGGCTTCTACTACAATCCCTACACTCAGATGGCTATGCTAGGGCTAGTCTGCTTCACATGCCCCGGACTCTACAATGCCATGACAGGGCTCGGTGGTGGTGGGCAGATTAGCGCCACAATAAGCGCGAATGCGAATACGGCGCTGTACGCGATCTTCGGCTTCTTTGCCTTCTTTTCCGGGTGCGTCACTAGTGCTTCTGATATTGTGTACTTACGTTGAAGTGACATGTATCAGGTCGATTACGAACGTTTTGGGACCGAGGCTGACGCTGTTCTTGGGTACGACGGGATACGTGCTTGGACTGGGATCTTACTTGTCAGTATCGCCTCGTACATGGTTATATTAGCCGTGCTGACTTCAGCCGTTCAGAGCACTCAACATTCACCCGAACGCTGGTTGGTTCCTTATTACTGCCGGCTCCATACAAGGCGTCTGTGCGGGATTGCTATGGACTGCGCAAGGCGCCCTCATGATGGCGTACCCTACGGACGCCCAACGAGGCAAATTCATCGGTTTGATTTGGACCATCTACAACTTGGGAGGCGTTGTAGGTGCCGCCGTATCCCTAGGGGAAAACATCCACTTAAAGGTAGGCGACAGCCTTTGCGGCGTTTTGTTGAGTTGCTTATAGTGCTCTTTACCTCCAGACCAATGGTGGTATGTCCGCAGTATAACTGTGCATATGGCGACACTAACTTGGATGGCAGTCGGAAATGGGACTTACGTACGCCGACCCGACTAGAAAACGGCTGCACAACCCACTGATCTCTATTACAGATCGCTCTTATCGTGCTCAATGCGATTGGCATGGCTGTTCCTCTCCTTATGGCAGACCCACAGAAGATGATCAGAACTGACGGAACCAAAGTGACGACCCCGCGGCAGCCAACATGGACATCCGAGTTCTACGGCCTCTACCATACGCTAAAGACAGACCCTTTCATTTTGTTGCTGTTCCCCATGTTCTTCTCGAGCATATGGTATTACGCTTGGCGTACGTGGGGATAATATCAATGCTTCTCAATACCAGATACTGACCAGAATGTCAGAATTCAACGATTACAATGCCGCTTTGTTCAATATCCGGGCACGATCGCTCAACAACTTTGTGTACTGGATAGCTCAGATTCTTGGTTCTGTTGGGATTGGTCTCTTCCTTGACCAACAGCGACTGTCCCGAAGAGCCAGAGCGTTTTCTGGGTGGGCGATAGTCTTGGCGCTGGTGTTCCTCGTCCACGTCTGGGCATACATCTATCAGAAGTTAGTATGAAGTTACCTCTCTTATCCGTTTCTGATTAAGATATATTCTTCAGGCAATATACCCGCGAGTCTGTCCCTCCAGACTCTGTAAAGATGGATATTTATGACAAGGGGTACCCAGCCAAGATCATATTGTACATCTTCTGCGGTGCCTTGGATGCCATCTGGCAGACTACTGTGTATTGGGTCCTTGGAACCATGTCGGACGATCCTGCTAAGCTCGCGCACTTCGCTGGATTTTGTAGGATCTGTTTACTTGTGGTGCCCGACCTGACCTGACCTGGGTATTAAGATAAAGGCATTCAGTCCGCTGGCGTTGCCATCGCCTTCAGAGCAGATGCCGTCGGAGTACCGTGAGTATCTCTCAGCATTTTGAACCTGCAACAGACATCTAATGGTGTGTTACAGATACATGACGATATTCATCACCATGTGGTGCCTGTTGGTCGCCGGGCTACTTTTCGCCTTACCGATGTTCTATCTGCGAGTGCGGAACCTCCCTACGGAAGAGAATTTAGAAGATACGAGGTGCGTGCTGTATACCCACGTACTCAGCTCTCACTCGCTGAACGCATGTCAGGACACCAAGTATCGAAGCTCACGGGATGGACGTCAAGGAGAAAGATGTTGAATCAGTCCTTGTTCGCCCTGCTGATCGTGATTAGACAGATAGTTATAAGTATATTATGTTCCTTTCCTTTCAGAGAAGTCAAATGTCAGGTGTAAGTCATGCAGACGATAGACTAGCTAGAACGCCTCGTAGAGTTCTGCTGGGTTCTCGGAAAATATTTTCATTGTGATTCGAGCTGTTGCAGACAAGTTGTGGCGCGCCGTGTGTGAATTGGTGCTTGTGATCTGTCACGTCACGGACGCGTCGTTCTCAACCCTACCCTCTCGGTTCTCGAGACGCGTCGGACCTGCTGCCACAAACATCTTTCCTGCTTCGCATAACAAAATGATACAATCTGGTCTTATACAAAACGCGCACAACGACCTTGTCACTGATGCCGCCTATGACTTCTACGGTCTGCGTCTAGCAACATGCAGCCTGGACCAAAGGTCTTCCTCTGAGACTCACTCTATCGCGGCCTCTTACATGTACTGTCCTGCAGAATAAAAATATGGAGAATTGACGAAAGTAACGGGACATGGAATGCTGAGGACGACTGGAAGGTGAGTAGCCCATGAGCCCTGGACGCAAACCCTATAGTGGACATTCGAACCACAGGCTCACGACGCTGCTGTGTCGAAAGTTCACTGGGCACACCCAGAATTTGGATCGATCTTTGCATCGTCATCTTTTGACCGGACAGTGAAAGTATGGGAGGAGACATCCGTCGAGGCAGATGCTCAGCCGAATGGGAACGGCGCTTCGGCGGCGAGTGCACGTTGGATTGAGAGAGCGGTACTGGTGGATGCCAAGGGGACAGTCAGAGCTGTCGAGTTTGGGCCTCGGCACTTCGGACTGAAACTCGTGCGTAGACCCTTCGATTGTCCCGCGTACTGAGCAGCTGAAGCCCGGGCTGCGGCTAGGCATCCATATCCTCAGACAACCACCTTCGAATCTACGAATGCGTAGAACAGCCCTCCTTAACGACATGGCAGCTGTCAGAAGAGGTCGATGTCCAAGTTATCCCTTCCTCCAGCCCCGCTGCGACCTCTATGTCTCACACAGTTGCCCTTGCCACCCCCACCCAAACTCACGCCTCTCTGGACGCTACAAACCCGAGCCTCGTCGCCCATGCATTGCAGCAATCGCAAAATCAGCCCTTGTCACGGCCTGGAATGGGCAGTCGCGAAGCCGATGGCGGATGGTGTATCTCCTGGTGCAAAGATAAATACTGGGGCGAACTCATCGCTGCCGGCGCCGGGGTTAGCGGCGTCGTCAAGGTTCGTCTGCCTATCCCTTCTAGCCTGATGTAGGTCACTGAATGTGAAGAGCAGATCATCCAACTAACAGCTGCGCGGCGCCCAGTAGCAGTATTAGCTCTGGACCCGTATGCCTCCGAAGGGACCGCACCACCAGCAGAGTCGGAAAGCCGAGCAGCTTATGCTGTGACCTCCGTCTCATGGGCACCCTCCTGCGGTCGCTCTTACCACATGATTGCCACTGGTGGCCGAGACGGACGAGTGCGGATATGGAGAGTGAAGCCTCCAGCGCAGGACAGTGATCTGGACATGTCCGTCCTGGGCGAGGAGGAGGAGGGGAAGTGGACTGCCAGTATCGTTGCTGATTTCGATGACCATAAGTGAGCGTTCTCGTCTATCCTCCAGACAATGTAGCCTCATGCGGCGCTTTGCTTGTAGACTGGCTGTCGGGCGAGTAGAATGGAATATCACAGGGTGCGTGCCGGCATACTATTCAGAACTGATTACTCACTTTCGCCCTATAGAACCGTCTTGTCATCGGCTGGTAATGATGGCCGTGTCCGGCTTTGGAAGGCCACGATCGGCAATGTCTGGAGAGCGGCGGGGCATCTTAGCGTCGAACAAGCGGAAGAGTCACAAGGAGACGTCGATATGGAGCATGCTGTAGCAGACTGATTTTGACAGCTTCGTCGTGACGGAGCACACCTCCTTACCGTGCAAGTGCCTATGTCTTCTTGATTGTACTGACATCCGCGCCTGCTAGACCTGGTGGAAAATTACTTCATTTGATCAGAGCCGATAGCAGAGACAATAACTACCATACGTGCCAGGCTGGAACTAAGATGGGAGAGTAACGAACAAAAATGGTAGGGATACAAGCAGCACTTTGTGTGGTATACGTACATGCATCTAGAGCAGTGGTGAGTCCATGCAAGAGATAAATCGAGCCAACATGACGGAGCGGGGGATGCGATTAATAGATAGGCTAAAGGGTCAATGAGCACCGGGAAATATTAAGGGCCATAAAATCATCGAGGGGCTTAAAGTCAATCAAGAGATTTTGCGGCTCAAATAACTTGGATAGATTCTGGATCAAATGGCTCCGCAGGCTCTCCTCCAGGGACACGAAGAATGAGGATGCCATCTTGGAACTCGGCCTGGATCGCGTTGGCCTGTAGAACCTCACGATGAGGAATAGAATCTGTCATGCTTGCCACGCACCTCGGCGTCCGAAGGAACGACCAGCGTCCTTTTAAATTCGCCATGGTGTCGTTCGCGCGTGGTGAAGAACCCCGCTGCCGCTGCATCGTCAGGCAGTACTGACTTAGCTATACCTCTGACTGTAACCTGCTTCGCCTTGCTGTATGGGCATCTAGACAGCATTATCTTTATATCAGTCTTCTTCACGCCGGGGATCTCGAACATGGCAGTCATTGTGTTCGTCTCTGCATTGAAATGTACGTCGGTGCGGATGTTGTATCTTTTGAGAGGTGTGGCGTCTGATTGCGGTTGCGGCTGGTTATCTTCCGCTGAGGTGACAGTCGAGGCAAGTGGCGAGCTGACGATCAGATGGAGAGAGCGCGATGTCCCTCAGGGGACCTCCATCCGGGTGAGACATCCGATCACGCACCTTGCTGCTCGATAACCCGGAGTCCCACCGCTACCGGATGGCGCTGTGTTCGGCTTGCGGCCGAGTGCAGGACAAGAGACGGTCGTAGTAGAACCAGGCGTAACCCCCACAGCGAGACTCTTCAGATCGTCAGTCAACCGACGAGCGTGGGTTTTGGTAGCACTGCCAGACGCGGCCGCTTTGCCTTGAGCGTGCGATGCCCGTCTATAAGGGTGGGACGCCTGCGTGTGTGCACGCTGCGGCGATGTCCTCACGGGCAGGATGGTTCGGGAACGCGTCGTGTCCACGCCCAAACGCGTCCTCGCGTCATCTGACGCGACGCTAGCAGTATCATATACCGCTCTCGCGTTATCAGCACTGTACCCGCTATATCTGGGTTGACTCGGTACAACAGGAACAGACTCTTCCAGCTGTACGGTCTGCGGCGGCTGATACACAGCATGCTGCTGAGGCGCTAGTAGCCCAGGCTGGTCGACTGGCGTGCCAGCGGTCTGCTCGTCTTCGAACTGCTCTTCCCAAGGACTTGCTGCGTATGTTGTCGGCGTCGTTGGTGTTGTCGCATAAGGCCCATGATCACCATACGCGTAGTTGTATGCCATTGTGAAGAAGGGAAGAACAATTCCCATCGTGCCCTGGTATATATACGGCCGTTAGCTGTGACTCGCTCTGCGGTCCCGGATCCGGAGAAGCGCGGAGACGCGTTTGTGGCGTGCGAATCCCGCCCGCCGAGTGCGGCTTTGCATTGCCCTTGTGGGTGGAACAATGCAGGATCCGTATGATGCGATACGTACCCGACTCAGGGCAACAATGATTCGGTGCACTGCAAGGTCAAACGTGCGCTGGACGAAGATAGGTAGCCGCAACACACCGACTCATATTGTGGTCATGAATCATGATACACAAAATACCGCAAAATATATGATACGCTCGCCAGTTGGATGGCGTCGAGGATTAGGCCACAGGGTCCTTGACTACTATTATACACGCGCTTCGACTTCGCCGCCAGTTGGATGGTCAGCGGGACCGACAGCCGCTTTTCAATCGCTGCGAAGCAGTGGGAGCTGCTTTCGAAGCTAGAATAACCATGGTCCTACTAGAGAACGAAGTCATAAATCAGTAACCCTACTCCCGGGAAGACCAGGACGCACCACCTCTCTCTCCTTCCGATTTAATCTGCAAGCAACTCTGATGAATCAGGTTCAACGCCTTGACAGCATCCCTGCCGTCGATGACACAGGAGATATTGATCTCACTCGCGCCCTGGCTGATCATCTCGATATTCACATTGCCCTGCGCGAGCGTCGTGAACATCCTCCCAGAAATACCGACCATCTTGCGCATCTGCTTCCCCACGAGAGACAGGATCGCCATATCGCGGTGTGCAGACACGGACCCGCTCTTCCTCAGCTCCTTGACGAGCCTGTCGAGGACCTTCTTGTCCAGACCCTGCTCTTCAATTGCCATACTGACATGGACTTCACTCGTGCTGATCAGGTCCACAACAACGCCGAACTTGTCCAGAGTCCCGAAGATACCAGCCAAGAAGCCGTGCGAGACGCTCTTCCGATTCGAGTTGACATTTAAGACCACAATGGTCTCCTTAATCGTCACGGCCGTGGGCAACCGCCTATTCCGGTGCTCCTCCGCCGCTAAGGAAAGAACCTGCAGCGACTCGAGGGATACCGGCTCATCCAGCGCAGACCCGCCGCCCTCGAGCTCTTCCCGCAACTGCGGGGCGTCTACATCTGGGTCGGGATAGATAACAGTCCCTCCACCCTTCGGATTCTCGACGTTCTTGATGCGGATGGGTATTTTCTGACGGATCACCTACAGCCCTGTGAGCCCAAGCTCGTTCCCTCGCAGATAACGACTGTACCTGCTCCATCGTAAAGGGGTGCACCACCTCGCTGCCATAGTATGTCAGCTCCGCCGCCTCATCCGGAGAAATGATAGGTATGAGTCGCGCTGTGGGGACTTTCCGTGGGTCCGCGGTGAATATCCCGTCGACCTCTTTCCAAATCTGAAGCTCAGATGCCTCGAGGCCAACAGCAGCTAACGCCGACAGGAGATCCGTGTAACCGCGGCCCACTTGCCGCAGGAGCGAGCCAGGCACAGGGCCGAAGAAACCTGGACAGTGACAGACGGCCTATGTTAGACTTGCTGAGGGCATATGTGGGAAGAACGCCACTTACCTGTAACGACAGGCACCCGGGGGCTGCATAGCCTTAGTCGCTCGCCAACGGCCTGGGCAACGCGGTCATAGAATGACTGATCAAGTGCTTCATGTTGTGAAGAATCCGATTCTTCCACAACAGGCACAATATTTTCTAGCGAGACAAACTCGGCGTCCACACCCTGAGCAGACTGTCAGCGCGATGATTGCGTATTACGACCGAGATGTGTTACGTTGTCCCGCAAGACCGCAGTCATTAACTTACAGGCCAGCCTTTCGCCAAAGCCAACGATGCTGTCTTTCGACCTGGGAGAGATCTCGTCTATCACCTACACATGTGATCGTCAGGCAATGTCCGTTTCAGTCCATGTGCTACCTACTTGAGTGGCAAAAAGGAACGCCCGCAGGGCCTCACAGTCCGTATGGATCTCAGCTTCTATATCTCGCAAGACGGAGGCGTTCTTGATGGTCGTTCTTGCTGCGCTCAGATGATCAGCGCGGATGACATCCACTGTAGCGCTGAACGGAGGTGTCTGTTTCCCAGTCGCCGATCCCGTGTAAAATGACGAGAAGGGCGACGGTGTGCCGGAAATTGGAGATGAAGGGGTTGAGAAGCCGTTGCTGCAAGAAGGAGTCATGACACCAGGAGTTCCAGGTACAGAAGGAGCGGTATGTCGCTGCAGTGCCTCCGACGCAGCTCGGAGTAAGAGGTTCGTGGTCCCGAGAGCTTTCGTCTTGCCCGATCGCGCTGAGCAGACTATAGCGACTTTGTTTTGGTCCAGGTAACCACTGCGAGAACATAACACAGATCATAGAACGGAATAGCTCTCGATCTCTAGATAAAAACTTACGAGACGATGTCCTGCGCGATCTTCTTCGCAAACTTTCCGACGCTGGTCCCACCATACTTTTGAACCAACCATTTCGCATTAGGATCTACGCTATTCTGGTGCAAGTTCGGAGGTGTCTCGGGCATAGTAGCGTCGGACAGCGAGGAAGTAGAAGAGCTGGGGGATGGCGGGCCAGACATCCTTTCGATACTTGGAATTGTCCTGAGCAGAGAAAAGTAGATAAAGCAGGGAAGCAAAAGTCCAAATGTTACAGATGCTATGCAAGAGAAAGAAAAGACAGAAGATGTAAGGGATACCTTATTGGAGATGAGGATGCGACGACATGGCGGAGGACTGCATAAATTGGCCAGCCTCAGCCTCGATTGACTCGATCGCCATCACGTGATATTCGGTGTTATCGGACTGTTCCGGACAATACGGGCCACATCAGTTCAGCCACAATCCCGAGTTCAATGTGGCCAATATTTGGCTATTACTTGTGGCTAGCAATGGCACTTGTATTATTCTGCAACTTAAGACACGAATTATCTAGCTATCCTGCTTCAACAGTCGTTGTTCGACGAACAGAGCTGTACCATAGTCCAATGGCCCATTCACCGGCGCTTCTTCCTTGGACACTCGAGTCCAGGCGCGAGTCCGAACATAAAACGCCATCTTTGATCAAACCACTTCAAACCCACAAGCATTAACTCCGACATTCACAGTTGTCAAGCGGCTTACCGGAGGTAGGAAGTAGTCGTACTGCTTCAGAGTACTGATGCTGTACAGGAGCCCGTGTTTCGTTCGTTGTTCGAACAGTACGCCTAGTTGCGGATAGTCCGGAGAGTGTGTCGCTAAGGAAAGCTGCGGGCATCGCTAATATCTGAGACTGACATTCAAAGACAGGGACAAGGTAGTGGTCAACAGGATGGCGCATTTGATAGAGGGCAGTTAGTACCCTCTCCGCTTCCTTGATTCACTCCTCTGCGCAGAAGCGCTGGTGATCGTTGGGCTCATGACGTTGCTTTTATATCTGTAACGCAGCGAAAGGAGAGCCCGCAGATGCCTTCATCATAATGAACGGGTCCGAGCTTCTGCTAGGTCCTGGGGTGTTTAACCAAAGATAAATGGATAAGCAGCGGAAAACAGTATTCAGGGGATGGTTATCCATACTATCCTGTGGGACACACGAAGTCCCGAGTCATCGCGAGCTTTCGTGGTCACAGATAAGTGATTCCAGGTCATGAGAGCGCGGAGAGTCTCGGACCAACCGCGACCCTGAACAAGGCGCCGCACCTCTCATGGACGCAACTGCATGATCCGGATGTCAGTTTCAAGGCCGGAGACGGTCCGTAGCCAGGGCCTTATATCCACGGTAGGCATGGGGTTGTTCAACAGCCTTCTCCAGAACGTTTCGGCATATGAACTTGACGCCGGTGCCTATGTTTCCCTTGGTATCCGCGGAATAATAGGAACGAGATGCAGCTCGGCTTGAAGTGCACTTACGCCAATTGTACTGCGAAAGCGATTGTGCCTGGCCTCGGTGAGGGAGTCATGTCTACGCCTTCATGAAGATTCAGATAGCTCGGAGGAGGCGTACCGGCGTTGAGCCGTAGGCTTGGTCCAGGACTTTGATTTAGACTGTCCTCGGGTAAGGTGGTCTGCCCAAGCCCTGTCTGTCCGAATCAACGTTAGGGTTAACGGGATCTATACGGTAAGTATGATTGTCAGCAGGTGGTGACAGTCATGTCTTACCTGCAAAATTCCGACGCCATCCGCAGCTCTTGAGCGCCATGATCTTGTCCGTACTTCCTTCGCTTCAGGTAGGCTCCCTATCTGGCACGATGGTCTTATCATAGTCCGGAAATCACAGCGGTGATTTTGCGGCGAAAAATATGGTTTGGACGACGCTTCCCCGAGGATGTTTTCGGGACGTGTACAATAACGCTAGAAGCACGAGTGACGTCGCCGTTCTCGACCGTCATTCGTTCAGGCAGACTTGGACTGTCAGGTCTCCCATGGCAAGCAATTGGAGACTCGTCGCGACCCGGGGGGTCCTCGAGAATACGTTTGGAGGCGTTAAACTTTGTCCCGCGACGCTGCGAATTTTTGGGATGGACATCAGACGCCATCAGATATTATTTCGGCTTCGGGCGCCTGCCCGAAGGGAATACGACAGTGATTGATCCATATGGTGAAGAGTGTACGTCCGCTGGACGAGCGTCGCGGCACCTGGGTCTGTCGCCTGGAGAGCCTGAGTAACCTAACCATCCATGCGCACCCACAGAGTCTCCCATAGCTTCCGTTCTCGAACCCCGGGCAGAGGCACGGGAATCGGTCTCGGTGCCTGGTGATCAGGCACTAGCCTCCACGCGTGTTGGCAGTGCATTGTCCACCACCGTTCTCTCCGACATTGGCGTTGGGAAAAGCGGAAGTCAAACATATGGACATGGCGTAAGCGACGGTATACATGGCGTCCGCAGAGATTTATAGAGCGCACGGCTGTCTGGCGGTCCAGGAAGTGTGGGAAAATATCAAAGAAAGACTCTTTATATGGACCTCTGGACCCGGGGGACTGGGCCGGGTGGCGCCGACATTGCAGAGATTTCGGTCGATCGCACAACCGGCTGTTGGTGCCTGGCGGCGGTGTCTGAACAGCTCGTCCTCTCCGTCCTCGTCGTGGACTCTGTGGACCGCTGGACCGAACCCCACCGTCCGTCCGTCCGCATATCCATCAAACATCGCTGCTCCTCCGTCCCGCCAGCCACCATGCCCAGCATTCGCGCCGTCGGTAACAGCGATGACCCCTTCGAGTCCATGCTACGTCCCCCGTCAGGCGAGACCGCAGACCAGAAGGCTGACAGGATCAGGAGGGAGGAGGAGGCCAAGCGGATCAGCCAGGCAATTGATGAAAGTCTCAAGCAGGAAAGAATCGAGAGGAAGAAGAGGAGGGTCGTCAGGTTGCTGCTGCTGGGGCAGAGTGAAAGCGGTAAGAGTGTCTCTATTCAGCTCTAATATCGGGGGAATGAACGCGACCCATTTCTGCGGCAGGGAAATCCACAACATTACGACGTAAGTACCGCAAATATATGACTCGGCCTTCAGATAAGCGAAGGACGCGAGCATTCTTGCTGACCGCCTCTTCTGCTGGCAGAATTCCAGCGGTTGTACACGCCGACAGCTTTTCGGCAAGAACGTGTGCTGTGGCGCTCCGTAATCCAGCTAAATCTCATAAGATCGATACGTACAATTCTCGAAGCCCTTCCGTCCGGGTCGGGGCATTCCTCTTACCCTCACTCACCGCCGCGCTACTCCTCCCGAGCTAATTCTCATTCCGACTACCATCGATCCACCAACGGTCGTAACAACTCTCATGGACACACCAAATCCGACTACTCGCGATCTCCCTCTCGAAAGCGGTCCCCAAAGTATAATCACTACTCCTCGTCCCATCACATGGCCAGCACCACCTCTCAGACGCGGTCCTACGGCAGTGCAACGCTCGACATATTCGAGGAGGACCGGGAGTCCTCGCCCCCTCCCGGCGCCTCTTCATCTTCTGCCCCTTCCGTCGCTAACATCTCGCCGGAATTCGACACCGACGACCGAATCCTGGCTGCCATGGGCTCGCCCGCGTTGCCAGAGATACGCGACAGACTCGAGCTTCTCAGGGACGTAGAAAACTCTTTGATCAGGAAGCTCATCCTCGACCCTGTCCGCGAGGGCGAAGGCGTGGACCTAGAAGATGACGAAGATCGCGGCAGGTGGGCCCACGGGAGCGGCAAATGTAATCTATTTCGTCTTATCGCCGCGAGAATGCAAATCGATGCTGACCACGTTTTGCTAGCTAAAGCTGTCGACTGGGCAGCAGCGAGCGGCAGCTGGCCATGGACCAGCGAAGAGGTGTTTATCCGACCTGGGACGGCGTGGAAGGGTGCCCTGGCCAAGATGGTGCAGCCTGTCGGCGATGGGGATAGTGATATACCTCCGGTGCCTTCCTTGTCGAACTCTGTGACGACGCGGGCGACTACTACAGCTTCCTCGTCACCTATCGACTTGTTCGCTGCCAACGGAATGCACAGCGTCAGGCGTCCTTCGTGTCCTGGCATCGAAGACTCTCCGACAAGTATCCTGAACCGGCTCAGGGAAGATATGATGACTCTCTGGCATGACAGGGGAGTCAGAGAAGTGTTGAGGCGGCGAAAGTTGAGGTTGGAGGAGGGTCCAGGGTTGTATGTCTTCATGCGCCATGTGCTTCTGATGAGGCGCGTTCTCACCGAGTCCTGCAGCTTCTTGAACGACATCGAGCGGATAACATCCCTCAAATACACACCTACAGAAGGTACATTCGCCAGTCTCTATCGTTACGTGGCAGTCGCTGATGTTATCACCAGACGACGTCCTCAAGGCTCGTTTAAAGACTGTGGGTGTGTCAGAATACAAGTTTGAGATGGAGGCGAGTGCAGGGAAGGAGAGCGGGACTGAATGGCGGATCGTGGATGTTGGTGGAAGTCGTAGTCAGGTGAGTATCCAAGTCGACCAGGAGTCTCTCATTGAGTCTCGGCTTTCTGACCGCGCTGACGCGATGGTTTTCGTTCTTTAGCGGCGTGAGTCCCATCTCCACTTCATATAATCAGTCCCATAGCTAAAGCCCGATTCAGCAACATGGGTACCCTTCTTCGACGATGGTCAGTCCCTACCAAGACATCACTTGCCGCGCTGTTGACCATGCTGTTGCCCTTGTAGTTGACGCCATCATTTTTCTTGCCCCAATATCTGGCTTCGACCAAGTATTGACGGAGGATCGAAGTATCAACCGACTGGTCAGACCCGTTTGCTGCTACGCTCTGCCTTCAGCTGGCTGACCAGCTCCGCGTTATAGGAGGACTCTGTTCTTCTATGGAAAGCTATCTGCTCCAACAAACTGCTGGCTAATGTGGAGCTCGTTCTCTTCCTCAATAAATGCGACATCCTCGATCAGAAGCTGAAGAGTGGGGTCAGGTTCGTGCATCTCCTCTCATTAGCCGTATTCTCTTCCCGCGAACTTATGGCTCTGCCTTGCCCGTGTATAGACTGAGCAAGTATGTCCGGAGTTTCGGTGATCGACCGAATGACTTGGAGACTGCGAGCAAATGTAAGCACGGCTTGATTATCATCTATGATCATGATGCTCGTGCTGTCATTCTTGACGAAACTCCGCTTGTTCATTGGTGTTCCGATGAATGCGCATCCTGGGTGGTGATTGTTCCGATTTGACGCTGACTGCCCTTTTTGTGATGACAGATTTCCGCAGCAAGTTCAATGCCATCCAGAGGGAGTATTCCCCGAACCCGCGGAAATTCTACGGTTTCTGCACGTCGGTGACGGTACGCATGGGAGAAGCTGTCGCGTTGGTATATGGACTGATTCGACGTCTTGCTTGCATCCAGGATACGAATACGACGGCGGGTATACTTGCTAGTGGTAAGTCGCATGTTAATGGCGTTCTTAGGCAGAGCCTGACTGACTTTGATTAATCAGTCAGGGACATGGTGATTCGGCAGCACCTGAAGCAGTCGAAGCTGTTGTGACAATAACTGCCTTCGTTTGCTCTCACCCTGAGCTATGAACTCTCTGGCTTGCTCGTGGAGGACGACCTTTATGATTTTCTACGTGCGGATTAATCGGTTTTTATTGCTGGGGCGACACCTCAGGCCTCATTACCGGTGCTTTTGTGAGGGGACCGCAAACAAAAGCCTTCTTGCTTACTCTTCACATCACCGTGGACATCCTCGCGCTCCCTTTCAATGTCATAATGCTGCACTACTTACCCTTGTCATTTATGTCGTTCGTTTGGTGCGGTATATACCTGTTGTATACATATAGTACTACTATGATGTCCGTTACTAAACCAGACTGCTTGTATAGAGGCGTTCTGACCATTCTGCCACCCTAATAATATATAGCGGAGTGTTGTTCTGAAGTTGTCTATCTGACAGGCATGCGAGAATGACAAAGTTTTGGTTACGAGGAGCGCCGATCCGGGCGCGTGATGGAAGCCCGGAAGCCACTGTGCATAAGGGACATCATGGATTCATCAGAGCTGCGGGTCATTATATGGGTCCTATGGGAACTGAAATGGGCCGGTGGCTCTGACGCTGCTGTGTTCAGTGTAGGGCGATTGCAGAGCTTGTCTATCTTCTCTGTCTTTGTGTGATAACGTTGCCAGCAAGGAACAGAGAAGGAACTTGGAGGCTTGATGGCTTCTGGCAGCTGACATGCATCTGACGCATCTCGGGTCCCGGTGTTCTGTGGGGTTGCAGATCAAGAAGCTAACGTTTGCGAAGCGGTGATCGACATCAGCTCGGCGGCAGAGCAAGAACACTCGCCACATGTGGCTTGCAATATTCAGAGGACCATTGAGCAAGCGGGAAGCTCTAGGGTCAGAGGTCGCGCCTTCGGGCATGCGTACGTAGCTTTGTCGGGATGGGGCAGCTCTTTTCTCGTGCGCACATAGGCGTCCAAGCGGGGCACTACGGGAGCATCATGATCAGGTATTGCAATTGCGGGGGTATAGATTGTTATTCCTCGGGTATTTCTAGTATCGTTTAGGTATCGCCATCACGATCGCCCTCCGAAGACCAGTCGCCAGATGATGGTCGGAAATCGGCTGTCGGCGTCCCCAGTTCGATGCCGCTGGACTGCCCCGGGGACTGGTCCTCGCGGACGGCCTGGTGTGCACCCGATTTAATGGCGGTTATGCAGAAGAGAAGAGACGAGACCAACCCACCTCGACGAACCGCTCCTGACTCCAGTCAACACTTACAAAATCTATGTCTTCCCTCGGCATCAGCCATTCCAGAAAGAGAAAGAAGAGACATTCGACGACCAGGATCGCCACGAATATTGGGCCTGCAAAGCGTCCCAATTCCAGCGTCCTGATTTTTCCATCGCCATTTAGTCAGCGAAGTTGCATCCGTGCATAGGGCAGAGGGACTGACCGCTGCATCCTGGTCCAGAAATCGCGCGGCTGCGACTTGAGGACGGCGTCGTACACGCGTTCAGTTCGTCCAGTAATCCTGCCCCAGTCGTAGAATCTCCTCACACGCTCATGTGCTTGTACTGGGTCGTGTTTTCCGGCAGAGACTATCCGTATCGCTTCGGACATGGCTCGGACAACGTCTGCATTCCGGAGTACTACCACTGAGCATTTTGGTGCGATGAAGATGGCTGGGGACAACCATACCGTCTTCTTCGGGGCGGGCAAAGGAGATCATATCTTCGGGTAATATCTCTGGCACTCCGCCGACACGAGTGGAGACCACATACAGCCCTGCGCAAGCTGCCTCCAAAGTAGCTATACCGAAGGACTCCGTCAGGGACGTATTGAGGAATATCGTTCCTTGGACCAAGACCTAGCGATACCCTTGTCCGTTGGCTCTAGGAAAACATGCTACAGGAGACAAGAACCTACATCTCGGACATCCCCTGGCTTGACCGGACCCAAAAGTTCGATCCGGTCTTGGAGCAGGTGTTTCTCTCTCATTTGGAGTAGTTCTACCATCTTGGGACCGTCGCCACCTGGTCTCGGAAGTCATCAGCGAGAAGTCCGTGCGGAGTGCCACTACGACTCACCGACTAGGAAACGCACGTTTGGGAATATGGCGCAGATACGAGGTGCAGTAGCAACGAGCAGATCTATGCCTTTACGATATGCCATACGAGATACGAAGACTATTGTGACTGCGTATGTCGTCTATCAGAAGCAGAAGGAAACGGAGGGTTGGCTTTAATACTTGTGTCCGAGGATTTGGGATTGGGATCAGGCTTGAAACGTTCGGCAACGAGCGCGTTGGGGATGACATAGACATTATTATTGACATATTGACTAGGTCTCAAGGGCGCATTCGACGAGACTGCGGGATGCCTCTCGAATAGCTGCGCTCGGAGGACTGTGTTTTCTCGCCTGAGATCCATCAGTCATTTTGTACCAAGGAGTACCAAGGAAAAGAACCGGCTCACCCAGTATGTGAGACGCATATGACGGCGTCAACGTTGCGCAGAGCTGCTTCGACAAGCTTGTTGGTCAGGATGCTGGCAGCATCGTCGAATCCGAAAAGGCTATGGTCGGTAAAGACGGTTCGGACACCAAGCAAGTGGCTGTGAAGAATCCCTTCGTGGGCTAGGGAGGATAAGCTGGCATGGGCGTGGACCAAAGTTATGTGCTCCCGGAGCACTATAGTCCGATAGTAAGGCAAAAATGTGAAGAAATTCGGGAGTGTCGCAGAAGATACCAGGGTTGGAAATGGGATATAGTATACTTTTAAACCAGGTGAAAGCCATCGTATTCCCACTCTGTCTGGAGGGTGGCTGTGGGTTATGACGATGACCTTGTCACACGAGTGAGCGTTCGTGCGTGTTTTGCGAGCGAAAAATGGAGAACCTTGTGTCCTCTAGCAAGTAGGTTTGCACTTAGCATATAGATATGACTCTCTACGCCACCGACATTGGGGTGGAAGAAGTCACATATCATTCTACAGTGTTTGTAGATTAACCCCTCAGTATTGATTCCCGGGGCATGCTGCGACGACTTACGCAATAGCAATCCTCTCCATACTTCTGCTGTCGTTCCCCATTCATCTTCGGAGCGAAAGGCGTGTTTTCCCTCTCTCTCGAGGAGGACTAGTTGTCGCCGACGAGAGTGGCGGCAACCTGCACCGGAGAGGAAGCCACGCCGCAGCGGCAGTGCGAGATCGGCTTTACACGATCCACGTTTACACTCTCGTACGTTCTCTCCTGGACGACCACCAAGACGAACTCGACGGCCTGGGGCCCCTCACTCTCTGCGAAACGTCGCGCATAACCGGTCTTATGCTCCAGAATGGTCGATGACAAGTACATCGGGCTCGCACTCGCCGCTTCCAGCTCTCTGGCCATCGGAACCAGCTTTATAATCACGAAAAAGGTGTGGAGGACGTACGGGAGATCGTTGGATGCAGTTGTTCAAGAGCAATGGCTTTTAGGGTTTGAATCACTCTGGAGATAATGTCGGAAAGGCGTCCGAGGACTTCTCGTACTTTCGAAATCCAATATGGTGGGCGGGCATGTCAACTTGTGAGTTAACGAGTGTAATGGCTCCGGTTCAGATTGACCAACGGGGCTGTGGGGCATAGTGGTTCTAGGCGAGGGTAAGTCTGCTTGTTCTACTTCGGACGTCACAAATTGAGGCGGCCAGCCAGTCGCCAACTTTGCAGCATACGCCTTTGCTCCTCCAATTTTGGTCACGCCCTTGGGTGCGTTAAGTGTACTTATCGGGTGAGATTCTTCAGTTAGTTTCCAGTGTGCATCTCTAATATTTCTTAGAGCGGTCCTGGCATCCTTTTTCTTGAAGGAAGAGTTGGGGCACATCGGCCGCATTGGGTGTACATTATGTATCTTGGGATCATCAATCATTGTCTTGCATGCACCCGAGGATAAGGATATCCAGACTGTAGATGAAGTCCTACACTACGCTTTACAGCCAGGTATGTGACTTCCTACTGTCATCATTGCCGGTACTAAGCGCTGCTCCAGGTTTCTTGATGTACTGCTTCACGGTGGCCGTCTTTGCGCTCATCATGATCTACGCCATCGCACCAAAGTACGGACGCTCGAATCCGCTCGTCTACATCTCGATATGCTCCCTCGTGGGGTCTGTCTCCGTCATGGCGATCAAGGGATTCGGAATTGCCGTCAAGCTTACGTTCGCGGGGAACAACCAGTTCACCCATCCCAGTACATACGTCTTTGGTATCGTGGTGGTGGGTTGTATCCTCGTCCAGATGAATTACTTCAACAAAGCCCTCGACACATTCTCGACGAACGTGTGAGCCCCGCGATCATAAACCCCTTAGAGATCCTCTGACTCCCACCGCAGCGTCAATCCGATGTACTACGTCGGCTTTTCCTCAGCCACCATTGTCGCCTCCCTGATCCTCTTCCAAGGGTTCAACACCACCGACTCGACAAACACCATCTCCCTCCTCGTCGGCTTCGCCGTCACCTTCCTCGGGGTGCACCTCCTCAACCTCTCGCGCAAGCCCGAGCCCCTCACCCTCGCAAATGGCCACACCGCGCTCGAGAGCGGGCTCATGAACCCGCGCATGTCGATCCAGGGCCGCATGTCTATTGATGGCTGGAATGGCATGGACGGCGTCCCGTACTCCGCTGGGCACGGGCGCCGGAGCTCCGCATACCGCAGCAATAATCACACGCTATTCAATGCGTTTGAGGCGGACGATGACGAGTTGGAGGGTGTCGGCCTGGAGCGGCTGGATGAGGAGGATGGGTATGTGAGCGCCGATGAGCGAACACATCTGCGTTCGGAGGAGAGGGAGCGCGAGAGACTGCGCATGGGCTCGCGGAGCCACACGCATTCACCAGCGCTGTCCCATGGGGGATCGCCGAGACCACAGTGATATGTTGTGTATACCCGAGTAATATTTGTTTTGCGTTGGACGTTCATATAGAAACAAGGAGTTCTATGGAACTTCGCAAATATCTGGTAAAGCCTGAGGAATGTTCATCCAAGCCTGAGGAGATGCGTAAATGTCACAACACGGCAAGGAGATGGTGATACACTGGTTTCTACGTCTAAAATCATGTCCGACTTTGGGGAACCCTGAAGCTGGTCTGTAACGCTTGCACGGCAGCTCTCGCACTCGTTCTGAGCCTCCCCTCAGCCTCGCCCGGTTCTTCCGCATATCCCAGCCCAAGCACCTCCGCTCGCCTTTGTACGTCTGGGTCCTCCCGCCCCCACTGCCCTTCTCGCCGCTCCTTTTCGAAATGATCTAATTGCGCCTCGCGGGTCTGGGGCACGCGCATCATGGCTGCGTGCGTGGCTGAGAAGAGGCGGAGGCCGAGTATGGACTGCTCCGTTGCAGTATTGACGGTTTGGAGTGACGCGAGAGGTGAGGGCGAGGGTGTTTGCGAAGGAAGGATGTGGAGGACAGCGGGCAGGACAAGGAATATGAGGTGGCGGATGGTCCAGAAACGGTCGTGCCACTACAGTCATCTAGTCGTCATAATCTGGAGGTAGGCACTGTAGACAAACGAAGCTCACCATTGTGACACACTTTCCGCTTCGAGGTATCTTCACTTCCACAGTCAATATCCAGTACGCCTCCACCACGGCGGTCACCACGAGTGCGCCGACTCCCCACTTTCTCCATCTTTCCCGGAAGCTTCCTCTGATGGTGACGAGGCCTGCTACAGCCGCTTCCCGTAGGTATTCCAGCAGAGGTGTTGGTAGTGCGTGCAAGGCATACTCGGACGGCGTGTGGCAGTAGTCACAGGTCTGCATAACCGTCTGCCCGAACCTAGTAGTGAAGACAGCCGAGTCAGGTCGTGTTCGCAAGTAAGAAATTGAACATGAGAACCTGACATATAGTGTTCTTGCGTCAAAACTCGAGAGACGAGTTAGCAGGGTGTCTAGAGCAGGCGGAACATCCCCGTATGCCTTCAGAACGTTACGGATACTTTCAGATGGTGTCGTCAGTGGTATATCTAGCGTCTGAAAGAGATTCGGTGGGTATTTGAGTAGCAGGGTATATAGCAAATATAGAGTATGCAGGACGACGAGGATGCTGAGCGGTTTACGCAAAGGTGCTGTGGGCGTCGCGCTGGGCGACTTCGGCTTTCGAACATAGTAGACAGTTGGTAGGATAATTGCTGCAGAACTTATCAGAAATGCGTCGACAGACGCACTTATAAGTGGCATTGCAGGAAGAGGATGGACGCAGGGAGGACATGCAGACGGCGTCTGCCGGCATCTATAAAATGCCTTCGCAGAAATGACAGAATGACGCACTTCTCATTTCGAAATTCCAATTAATGAGATGTATTCTACAATTGGCTTCTGTCTACACAAGAGATTAGTCCAAGACTGAGCGGGAGAACAAGCTCAACGGGTGAGGATAGTTACAGAGCAAGATCCAAATAGTAAATGATAAGAGAGAGATGTTGGTGAGGAAATGAGCAGAAACAGAAATCAGGAATCGTTCGGGTCGTGAAAGAATCGTGAATGCGAGTGTCTGGTAGAATCCATGGAGGTCTACTGCTTGCTGGTCCCGCTCTCCTTACTCTCCAGAGGATAGACAGAAGGTTCCTGGAACTCCTGCTCAATCTGCTTCCTACCCTCCGCGGTGAGCACGGGTACGCCGGTCTCGATATCCTTCTCAAAGTATTTCGGGACAAATCTAGGACCGCGAGGACCAAGGACCATCAATACATCAAGATGGCAAGCACAGCACTGAACGGAGACTCACTCAACACCCTTCCTCTTCCTCTCTGCAGTGTCGTCTCTCTGCTTCTGCTCAATTGCGTGCTTGTACTTTGTCGCCTCGCTGTATTCCTTCTTCAAAAGCCTTGTCGTCACATCTTCCCACAACTTTCTACTCTCATCGGGTAGCTGCTTCTCGAGCGGCCTCACTGACTTGGGCACGACATGCAGGGGCGTTAAATCAAGCAAAACTGCCCAATCTGACGAAGACGGGCCAGCGGTAGTGCCGCTTAGATCCGAACGGGATGTTGATGCAGACGAGGCCGAAGAGGAGTGACCGGAGGAGAGCAGGGATGTTGCAGCGGACAAGTATGACTGAGATGCTGCCGGGGGGGCAGCTGACGAGGACGCCGAGGAACCGCGACGCCAGCGGACAACCCCACGCCAAGATCCTTCAATGACAGCCAGCACGCGTGACTGCGGGACTTGCTTGACCTTCGTCCACCCCTCGACTTCGCTCTCGCCTTCCGTGTAGGTATGGATGACACCTTCTAAGAGGTAGTGCGGCTTGCCCAGCCATGACTACAGCGAGTATAAGCGATAGGAAAGCAACGACTGAACAAAACTCCTACCTCCTCCTTATACTCAAGTACGGTCCTAAGTCTCTCTTTGCCTTTACCCCCCGTACAGGTGATGATAGTCGAGTCGCCAACTGTCACGTAGAAGTTGCCCCTCAGAATGCCGTTGACCTGCGCGACCGGATGGGTGACCTGGTACATCTCGCCCTCTCCTGCGCCACCAGTAATCCGGATGAAGATACCCTTATTGAATGAGCCCGGACCGACACGAACCGTCGTCCCCGACACCTTCGCACTGATCTGGTCAATCCCCGTCATCTCGAGATTACGCGAGGGGCATGCAGCATGGTATGCAGATATCGGAGGGTGGTGCGAAATCTGCTCGGTCAAGTAGACGATCCTCACCCTCGGCTCTGAGGATGCAGTCTCATCCTCCTCGATGATCTCTCCCGCGCTATCATGCGACAGGCTAAGGTCCGAAATCTGGGCCTCGAGGTTAGTCTCGCTGAGCGGCGGCGACGTCGCGGGCGTGCTCCATCCTACGGAGGACATGAAACTGAACCCGCTGCGTCCACTCCTGGTGGATTTGGCGCTCTTCGCACTCTTGATGCTCGCAGTCTCAGAGGTGGATTGCATGAGCCGTGGAGCAATAATACGATTTGGTGTAGAAGAGGAGCTGCCCTCGGAAGACGGAGGTGCGACATAAGTCCGATGAATGGGAGGGGCCATGGGATCTGATGGGTACTTGACGGGGATGACATCCCAAGTGCAGCGAAAGTGTTCTCCCAACACCGAATTGTATGGCTTGCATACCTTGCCGCGCTATAGGCCAAGCATAAGGGCAATTCCACGAGCACAAGTGCGGTGACTTACGATAAACTTCAGGTCCTTGGTTAAGGAGAACCGAATGACCGCAAGCATTCGCTCAAATGCGTCATCAGAATCAGTGATACTTGATTACTCATCAGAAGACAGAATTTTCAGATGAGACAAGAGCCTACGCTGCAAACAGGTCTGGTCTATCAAGGTAATGCCAGTATTCAAGATTCGGGATGGGTTCCAGCAGAGAAGCCGGTAACGAGAGACGCCTGGAAACAACTTCGCTGCTCAACGACAGTAGCAGGTAACAACCATGGGTTCAACGTACATCGCTGCAATATCCTTCACACCCAGACACTTCTTCAGTAACTGTACAATCATCTTCAGCTTGCCACCCTCTCCCGTGTCCCCAGAGTCGGGAACTGAGATAGCAGGACCAGGAGCATCGGGGTCATATTCAGTGGCTTCAAGTTCGGGCATCGCAGAGTTCGACATTGCAGTGAGTCGTCAAGTGGTAGGAGACACAATAAGGTTGGGTATGAAGTATCGAGGATCGAAGCAGGACCCGCCAGCGCCGTTACTGCGACCCTTACGCTCTCCTAACAAGGCAACCCACAATTACGCACGTGGGAGCGCTGTCGAACTCGATCTGCATCATTCCATTACATTCGACTTCATAACTGTTTACCCAAAGAGACGTGCGATGACAATGACACGCCCGCATGGAAAGGAGCTCAAGGCAAAAAGCTGTACTCCTCGATCAAAAGTGTCTCGACCCAGGATCGAACTGGGAACCGTGCGTGTCCACAAGATGTGAGACGCAAATCATAACCATTAGACCATCGAGACATACTCCTGGGCCTCTTCTAAGTGATAAAACAACAACATATATGATAGCCAAAACGCAGAATACCAGATGCAAGCTAACTCCTACTAATAGTCCATGCAAATCATCGCAGTAATACTAGGAATAGTTCCGAGCGCGACTAACGCACTACTCCATTTCCCTCCATGGCCTGTCTACATTCTCGTCACCCTGGTCGTCATCAGCAGCGGTGCCGTCGACACCAGCATTGGCGCGAGCAAGCGACTCCAGTCGCTGCGCATACTGGTTCATGTCGACGATAGCGAGCTCTCGCAACTCCCTGTCATACCCCCCGTCGTTCCTGACTTCAGTGCGGACGTCCCAATCAGGCTCTGCGCCTGTCCACCCGCCGTTGATGTAGACATAGTTCATGAAGGCACGCCATAGAGGGTCCAAGGACAGGACAGACGGGTCTCCGACGACGATGAGCAGAGCTTGGGCTCGTGTCACGGCAACTAGATAGCGTTCGATTGAGGTCGAATTTGAGGTATGAGGAGAGAAACGTACCGTTGAAACGCCTCGGGTTGGCGACGAAGCCCAGCGTATGCCTGAGATCGTAGTTGACTTTGTCCCTGCTGCTTCGGACAGCCGAAATGATCATCACGCGGCGTTCCTAAAGGACCACAGGCTCAAGCGGGTGTCGACTGGGAAGACGAGTATCATCATACCTGCCCTTGGAACTCTTCCGTGCTTCCAACTTTGACTTGGTCCGCCACAGCCCGGAGTAGAGCTCGTATCTTTAGACACTGCGCGTGGTACGGGGCTATCACGCCGATGTCGTGGTCCGCTAATGAAAATATTGTCAGCGGGTGCGCAGTGGGCAGTGGGGATTTACGTACTCGTCCTGACACGGCGATCATCCTTGAGCTTGGTGATGTAGCTCTTAACCAGGGAAGCTTCGCCGATGTTGAAGTAAGACGGTGACCTCGCTTCACGGTCGTCTTTGCTCTGGATGCCGTGGAAGATGACCGGGAAGCCTTTCTTCGGGAGATGGGGCCACTGCAAGTAAGAGTTGATCACCTGAGGTCTTGCCGCAACTTCCAAGTCGCCTCGGTAGAACCGCTCATTCGGGAACTTCAGAATCGACGGGTGCGATCTGAAGTTCTTAACCAACTTCACGAAGCTGGAGATGAACAACAATCAGTGGGGCGCAGCATGCACGTTGCAAGATGAGCACACGTTATTCCACTGTTTTCGGAGTCCTCTGAGTAAAGCTCACGCTTCATCAACCGCTCCAAGTAACCAGTATCAAGCTCGAGTTCTCTTGCGACCGGGCAACGCACGATAGGTCCGAGCTGCTTCGGGTCACCCGAAAGTATTACCTTGGTGTGATCATCCGCCATCGTCTTGATAGAGACCATTGCCTCAGGCTCAGTCGCCTGCCCAGCCTCGTCGATGAATATATGCGTGAAATGTCCCCTAGGTATCCCGACGCCGTACGCGACAGATGCGGAGATGCATGTCGACACTACGATGTTGAACTTGAGAAGCTGCTGCATATCGGGCACGGAGAAGAACTCATTGGCCATGAACCGCTGACTCCAATCAAGCCGCATCTGTCTTCTGCAGATGAATGGACGTAGGGCATCCGGTATGTCTTGCTGCGACCTAGATGGAGCATAAAAGCGGAATAGTTGATCTTCGCGATACATAGTGAGGCGAGACGCAATGAGGTCGGCGGCAGAGTTGGACGGTGCGCAGGCCAATATCCGAGCATTCGGATTGCTTTTCAGAATCTGACGAATGGCTTCCACGATAGTCACCGTCTTTCCCGTCCCGGGTCTGGTCATCAAGTGTTAGTCATCTTTGTCGTACATCACACTGTATACTTACGGGCCAAACACTACGAATGGTACAGATCTCTCCTTCATGGAGAGTATCGATCTGATCGCTTGCATCTGGGCTGGGTTTGAGGCGATGATGGGATTGTACGGAGTGATGATACCCTGGGGCGCACTCAAACCGGAGATATGGCGCGGGAGAGGAAAGAAGAGGTGTTCGCCTCTCAAGGCGGCATCGAGAGCTTGATGCTGGCGCATTAAGGGGATACGATTGAGCTTGAAGCGTACATTGTAACGCCGCGCAGGATGGTAGCCGCTGAAAGATCGGTGGAAGCGGAGACCAACTTCCTTCTCATGTACGAAGTGTACGTAGCCTTCGTACCAGTGCCCCTTCTCCGAACCATGCATTTGCACAAGGATTCGGTCGCCTATATGTCGTCTCACGTGAGCGTGGTAGATCACAGAGTATCTAAGGCAGTAGCTCACCAATCAAGACGCTCGGACGTTTCTCTGCTAATCCTGCAACTGCAAGCCTACGATTGCGTTAGTAGATGAAGTATCTTCGAAGAAAATTATGATATCAACGTACACACAGTGCTTCTTACTCTCATTCAGTATCAGCTGAGCGTCGTGCTCATCGTACATCTCGAGGTCCTCCCTTGACACATATAAGTATATAGCCTTGACAACAGACCTCTTGAATACGCACTCAGAACGTTTCTCCTCTATCCATAAAAGAGTCTTGAAATGCCGAGCATGCGACATTGCGTCAAGTACCGTCGGCAAAATCGAGCTGCGGACAGCGTTGACCTTGTCTCTCGTTGATCCCGTGTCCATAGAGGGAGCAATGTTTTTGGGAATATAGGCGGGCTGCAGCTTCACTACATATGGAATGGCATTCGTAGCAGGAGGGGCATCTCCTGGAACAACCTTGGTTTCCGGCTCACGCCTCAAGCGGATCCTAGGGATATACGGCGCAGTAGGTTTCAAACTGTCATAGGCGGCGCGATCGCCGACTATGATACGTGTGAAACGTACTATGACAAACCGCTGCCTCAATGCAACGTCTTCAAAAACAAACTCAATGCGATCTTCGTAGTGACCATCGTGTGCTGACCGAAACTTGACGGTAACCGGGCAGCCCCTGCCGTGAACGAGATATCGGCCGACGACAGCATTCCCGTTGATGGACCAGCTAGGTGAATGTGTCATAAAAAATAATATGCACGCGAAAGACAACCTACGGCGTCGTAACAATATTGTCCGAGACTAGCCGAGCACTGACAAACACAACCCTTGCCGTTGGAACCGTACTCGTCACGATGAGCCGTCCCTCAGTACCATTCACAGTCTCAGAACTGTCGATGATTCCGAGATCCAAGGCCTCGTCGGGAGATACAGTAACACCATGCTTGTCCTTAGTCGCTTCCCCGACCACGGCTTGGTACGCCGCAAACCTTTGCTTCTTCTGATGCTTCTGCCCTGCTAGATGAGCGCTCCACGATTGTTGCGGGATTTGCGCCCTGCACAATCCGCAATGTTGGAAACCAGAGCTTGCGTTTTCAGGGACTTCAGATGCGAAGAATTGCGGCTGTACATCGGGGGCGGTGCCTAGAGCCACGGCGTTGGCTTGATGCACCCGCCCCCGGATGTGGATCGACCACGCATCAGCTCCGGCAGGAACAATTGTCCTGCACACCGTACAGTGGGCAATTCCGACGCCCGCACTCTGACGAACGCGAGTTCTATGCGCCCTTCCTGCCAGATGGCTCTGGTACCAGGCCTCCGATGAACAGACAACCGAGCAGAGTTCGCATACTCGGATGTCGTGTCGGAAAGGACAAGCAGTGTTGCCGCAGACGCCTGTAGTTTTGAAACTGGGACACAGAGCAGGCATTGCGACGGAGACTGAGAGGTAGACCTGCAGCTCTCGGCCAGGCTAGCTTTTGTATCTGTTCGGTTGGTCGCCGTCGCAGAAGATTCCAAATATGAAAGCCGCGTGTTCAACATGCCCAAAGAAGCTGCGCGACGATTGCATGAGGCCAGGGCCAGAGGGTAAGACTGACAGCGGCCTCCGCGGCAAACCTGATCGGACTGACAATGCAGTCAAATCTTTGTACTCGTATTCTGCCAGATACCACATGTCGGTGCCGCCTCAGGTGGTCGAAAAGTCCAGAGATAACCTTGTTATGTAGTGAGCGTCGATATCCATCTCATTATGATACTTGGACAGCAGTATTAACGCACGAGAGCGGCATTTCACCGTAGGTCAGATGCTTTACATACCTTACTCAGAAGCTCCAATTCATTCTCCCAAACGCGTGCGCCGCGTATAATCAACGTTAGCGCCGTCAGTATCGGGCCTAAGGCGCGTACGGTCATAACTGGAGAATACTCCTTCAGTATAGGAACTCAGCGCGTTTTTTTTTGCCATAAGACATCAATAGGAACGGCTTACCTTTGCAGATGCGTCTCGCATACATACGTCGCCGGATTTTGAAGCGCTTATTCTTATCACGTGATCTGCTGGCATGCCGTGTGACATGTGGCATATTTGTGACAGGGTCAGTATAATATGATATCCTGTCGCGAGGCTGGACGGATTTTCGTTCCCTTCTAGCTGGACAGTGCATGAATGTAAATCCATATGTAGTTTTTCTTGATGGTGGACATCCGCTACTTGCCGCTTATCCCGCGTCACCAGCGCCATGGCTCCCTTGTTTGCCGACTCATGCAAGAAGATTGTAGCGAAAGAAGTACACGCGTATTTATCTGACCTTTGACCAGAGAACGAACCCACAAGGATTGCATGCAAAGCGTCGCGCTAATATCAGAGACAGCAGCCAAAGACCCGGCCACTATTCCAGCTCCCTCCACGGCCTGTCGACGTTCTCATCTCCATCCTCCCCATCCACATCTTCGGCAGCCGCCTCTGTCCGAGCGTACGACTCTAACCGTTCCGCAAACTCGTTCATATCTCTGATAGCCAGCTGTCGGAGCTCTTGATCGTAGCCCCCTTCGCTCCGGACGTCCTCGTGAGTGTCCCATGTAGGTTCTTCGCCTTTCCAACCCCCATTCAAATGAATATAGTTGAGGAACGAGCGCCATAGTGGATCCAGCGACAGCACCGAAGGATCTCCGATAATAATCAGAAGGGCCTGAGCTCTTGTTACGGCGACTGTACATTCGCAACTAGTCAACTGCGAGTTCACAGCTGGGAGGAACTGCATACCATTGAAACGACGGGGATTCGCGACGAAACCAAGGGTATGCCTCAGGTCGTAGTTCACGTAGTCCTTGCTGCTTCGGACAGTCGATATTATGATGACACGTCGTTCCTGAGGATAGCGATAAGAAGGTAAAATGGACGCATGAAAATCGTAGAGCGCACCTGTCCTTGAAACTCCTCTGTGCTTCCTACCTTGACGCCGTCGCCCATACCACGAAGCGCAGTCCGGATCTTGAGACATTGTGCATGGTACGGGGTGATGACACCAATGTCTGTATCCGCTGCAAAGGGGATTAGCCAAGTGCCATGATGGAGGGGCCGGCCTCACCAATTCGAATTCGGCGGTCATCCCGAAGCTTCGTAACGTAATCCTTGACTTGCAGAGCCTCGCTAATATTGAAGAATGAAGGCGATGTCGATTCGCGATCGTCTTTGCCCCGGATGCCATGGAATATGATCGGGAAGTCTCTCTTGGGTAGGTGAGTCCATTGCAAGTACGAGTTGATCTTCTGTGGGCTTCCGGATACTTGGAGGTCGCCTCTGTAGAATTGCTCATTGGGGAACTTCAAGATGGACCCGTGCGATCTGAAATTCTTCACGAGCTTGACAAAGCTACAGAGCAGTTCAATTCCGAGATCAAATCATGGAGGCAACAGACAGCTTACGTGATGCCCGTATTCCCCGAATCCTCCAAATAAATATCACGGTTCATCAGCCGCTCGAGGTAGCTGATGTCGAGGTCAAGTTCCCGAGCGATGGGGCAGCGAATAATCGGCCCAAGCTGCTTCGGATCGCCAGACAACACGATCTTCGTCTTATCGTCCGCCATAGTCTTGACAGATATCATAACCTCAGGCTCAGTCGCTTGACCAGCTTCGTCGACGAAGATATGCGTAAAATGCCCTCGTGGCAGTCCGACATTGTACGCGAAAGAAGCCGACACACACGTCGACACTATGATTCGGAAGCGACGCAACTGAGGCATGGGTGGGACGGAAAAGTACCGGTTCCGCATGAACCATTTGCTGGGATCGAGCTCCAATTGTCGTTCATATGTGAAGTCGATTAAGGCGTCCGGGACCGCTGCCCTCGGCCTCGACGGCGCATAGTATCGAAGCATCTTGTCGTTGCCGTACATCGTGAGACTTTCTGCGATGTGGTCGGCAGCAGAATTTGACGGCGCGCAAGCCAGGATACGAGCATTTGGGTCGCGGTCCATGATCTGGCGAATTGTCTCCACGATGGTGACAGTCTTACCAGTCCCTGGTCTGGAGCGAGTATTTCATTCAGCAGCTACTCGCCGGGGAAATAAACGCGACTTACGGCCCGAACACCACAAATGGCACCGAGACTTGTTTCATGTCGAGGATGGACGCGATGGCTTGCATTTGAGCAGGATTGGACGCAATGTCGGAATTGTAAGGACATATTGTAGTCGACAAGGTCCTAGAACAAGCAACATGAGTCACCTCGGGGAAGAAAAGGTGCTCTCCTCGCAGTGCCGCGTCCAATGCTTGGTGCTGTCGCCTGAGTGGAATCCGATTCAGCTTAAAGCGCACATGATAGCGATGATTTGCACTGTGTCCGGGGAACGAGCTGTGGAAACGGAGACCGACATGGTCCCTCTCTACGAAATGAACATGGCCTTCAAACCAATGTCCTTTCTCGGATCCATGCCTCTGGACGAGAATGCGATCCCCTCGAATGACCGATCAGTGAAAGAACATGAGGGCTTGGCCGGATGTAACCTACCAACCAATACGCTAGGGCGCTTCTCCGCCAGACCAGGCACGTCGAGGCTTTGTCAACGTTGAGAAATACGACGCTCGTGACATCCATTGCAAATTACTCACTGGTAGTATGGACCGTGCTTGGTCAGGTTTGCATTCACGATATCGTAAATCTCCAAGTCGTCCCTTCCTGGGCGTTAATGTCTGGATATGAATACAGAAGCGGAACGTACTCGGATCGCTTCTCCTCCACCCACAATAAAGTCTTGAAATGCCGACTGTACGAGGCGACGTCCAATGATGTTGGTAGAACGGTCCTTCGGAGATTTTTTGCCTTATCTTGTGTTGAGCCCGTAGCCAGCACCGACAAGATATTCTTGGGGATGTGAGCATGCGACAGCTTGACAACATAGGGCATGGCATCCAGGGCAGGCGGCGCCTCGCCTGGTACCACTTCTATCTCCGGCTCTCGCTTACTGCGTACCCTCGGTGTATACGCCATCGTGGGTTTCAGACGATCATAGTCAGCTTTGTTGCCGACTATGACTCGCATGAAGCGAACAATGACAAATTGCTGATTCAGCTGCGTATCCTCGAAAGTGATCTCTACGCGATCGTCGTGGTGGCCACTGTTGGACGACCGGAGGGTGATAGGCACCGCGTAGTCCCGACCATACACCAGCCGGTTGCCGATCAGGGATGCAGTGTTGATTGTGAAGCTGGTGGAAAATTGTCATGGCCAGCTAATTAACTAAATGGCAACACTTACGAAGGATGTGCCACTCGCGAGGTCATCCTAATTTCGCGAATGACGACCTTGGAATTGGGCACCGCCACTTTGACGGTCAGGTGCGCGGTGCGACCGCTCGCAGCTTCGGAATTACTGACAATACCAAAATCCAGCCCATCGTCTTTATTCGAGACGGCGACGCCGTGCTTATCCTTGACCGCTTCTCCTATGACAGCCTTGTAAGTTGCGAACCGTTCTTTGGCCCTGTGCTTGGCTCCCGCCTCGTGACTCGACCAATGAGAAAGCGGTATATCCCTCTCGCACAGACCACAATGCTTGAAGCCAGGGCCAACCGTCTCACCAGGGTTCTCTCTTTCAGCCTGAACGTCAGGAGAGACGCCCTTTCTCGCAGCGGCCCTGCAGTGCGGCTTGCCAACCACGTGCATCCGCCAAGCAAGGCCGTCCATCCGCCTCTCGCATATGGGGCAGAACAGTTTAGCAAACTGGCCATCGACAGTGCTGGCGTGGCGTTTTCCGCCTACATGGCTGTTGTATATGGCTTCCGAGAGGAACACGAGCCCGCAAGGCTCGCAGACACGCATATCATGCCTGTAGTCGCATTTAGCGTCACCACAGAGCCCATTCAGACGTAGATTCGGACACAGCGCGACCATAGTGACAAGAGGTGAGCAAGTTACGGGAAGAGTCCGTCGTCCTCATGTGTACTGCAGCACGGCCTTTTGTATCTGGCAAGTGGCCGCTCCTGGGACGGGCCGAGTAAATTGAAAACACGTGTGGACCCTGCTCCAATTATGCAGACTGCCACACTGCAGCGGAAGCATAACGCGACACTTCGTCGGATGAGGAATAAGCTTTTCGTAGGGCTTTTTGGGAGCTTCATACGTGCATGGTACCGTGCAGCATACACAATTGGACTGACACCAGAGCAAAAAACCAGGAGCGCCGTTCCACTGCGCATGATTTGAGGAGTGAACGTCGGGCGCCAAAGTCGATAGAACGGGCATGCTCTGCTGAGCTTATCTTTTAAGCCTGCAACACGGAACCTTCAACCATATTAAGCGCAGAGATTGACTGGAGTAACCATGTCTTCTAACACGCAGGCAATCGTAGGCTATATCGAGATGCATCAGGCATACAGAGACGGCGAAGGAAAGTAGCAAGGACTCTGCAAGCGGACGTTTGACTGCGAGCAAGAGATCGAGATCCATACTTCGGCAAAGGCCGACGCCCTACACTTTGAGTTGTCCCTTGTTTCTGGTCGTAATACTATCATTTGACCAGTTCTGTAAATTTTTTTACATAACTGTTCAAATCGACTCTTATATGGCCTGTGTCGCTATACTTCCTTCTAGGCATCGTAACTATACTATATACCTATAGACTGGAAAAAACTGGAATTTTTTTAGTGAGGTATAACCGATACTGTAAACGTGCCGGAGTTGCAGCACACTGTATCTTGTCTCATTTGTTTCTTCCTAACTGCTCGGTCTTTCGCCACCCGGTCTTCACAAAAATGTTTTATCAGTATATACACATATTAGAAAAAAGTTCCAGAGCTGTCAGCCGAGGGGAATACCTGATTTGAACAGTTCTGTAAAAAGCCGCGTTTTTACAGAACTGGTCAAATGATAGTAACTCAATTCTCTTGACATACGCTCATTGTTATGTATTGCGAAAATGCACCATTCGTACGAACCAGGGTATGAAAATGCACGACCTGAAGCCCTCGTTAGACAGTCCAATTAACGACTCCAGCGTACGAGATCACATAGGCTGTGCAAAGCAGAAACGGTCTATTTAGCTTTCGTCATACGAGAAATGCATGCGACAAGGACAGTAGCGTTTATCTGTCGTGAAGTCGTTGTCACTGGATCACAGCGACCGGGGTATACAGCAAAAGCCAGATAGCCTGGATCTGCTCCGGAACGAAAAGTTACACGCGCTTATAGGATTATACGCACCATCGAAGCGTCTCCGGTAAGCTAAGCTGCAGGACATCTTTCGGGTTAGTTGTTGACATTGTGCAGAGGTTACAATAATGGCCTGGTATCCGCAGACGACCGATAGTAGACAGCTCGAAGATGATAAGCCTTTTATGGTACCGAATGCAACTATCTCGACTGCAGGCAAGAGCAAGTCTTATTTTATTATGGAAACTCACCCCGACCACGCGTCATCGGTTGCTATTTATGGCACTCAAACTTCCAAGTTAGTGCGACTTATTCGCTATAAAAGAAGACCCTGCAGAACGTCACCACATGTCATAGAGTCCCTGCATCCAATATAAGACGAACATGCATTTCAGCAAGTCATCCATACGCCCACCGGTTTTGCGACTCGACGAATTCTTTTGTTCGACCTGGTCTTGTGTTCAAATCGAACCAGCGACCTCCTGAAATTCTGCTGAGAAGGAGACACGTTTATGGATAGGAGTGGAGGGTAAGGACAGGAAACCGTACGACAAGGACCGCTGCTTCGCCATCTGTATAACTTCGTATCACGGCTATCAACCTAGGACGTATCCAAGAAGGAGGTGAGTGCGGTAGCAGATGTTTCCAGCTGCGTGCAAGGAAACTTGAACCGCATCGTTAACTTGTTGTCCGCCTTCCTAGTAAACAAAAGGACGCACAGAACCATAGCAACATCAGTACCAGTGCCATCGATGAGTTCAATCGGAGTGCGGACCCAACTCAGAGTCCAGATGAGGAGAAGAGGTGAGATGCATGAAAGAACTATCATGATGATGAAACGTAACAGCCGATAACAGCCACCATCGGAAACTTGAAACATCATCTCGCCTGAGCGCTTGAGCATCAGATTACGCCGGCCCTCAGCTCGGTCCTATCTTTAAACGAACGCCGTAAGGAAACAAGGATTCCAAGGTCCAGACGGAACAGACGCAAGACATTTCTGGCGCAGCTCTTGCCCATGGGAGGGCGCACTATGTTTGGGCTGGCGCAGAGATCACCACCTCGACATGTTCTGCCAAAGAACCGAGGTCGTATAGGTGAGTCTCTCAGCTAACAATAACCTGGGAAATCTCAGCAGAAGATTCAAGGGATAATGACAAAAGACGCAGGTCAGCCAACAGTGGACAAACTGGGCCAATCAGCGACGAGAACGCCCGAAGAAGCGCCGCCAGTGCCATTCCAGGCACGACACGTGGTCATCCAACGCTCCCACGGCCTCAGCTTCTGGGCCGAGCCGGTCATCCTCACCGGCCTGAGGAAACAACAGCCTCGGTCTGTCTTTTGGGCAGGACTTCCATCTCCTGCATCTGCAGTGCCCTTGCCCGCTGCCGCCGAAGCTCCCAACGGTGAGTACACCTGCAGGATCCTTCTTCTCCGTTACCTATAACACGGAATCGCGCCTCAGTCTTGCCTCGCGACCAGCGCGCTAAAGTGGTGCATTACTTACTTATTAAGTCATAGGCGATATACCCCAGCGGTAGCAGCGTCCTGCGCGTATACGTTGTCATACCTGCTGTGTTGCTCTTGCAACTCGCCTGCAGGTTTGTGAAGTATCGAGGATGGCTACTGTCATTGGACCGATCACTGGTGCGCCAGGTCAGTTGCAGTCTCTTCTTGCGAACCAGGTGATGCTAACCAATTGACATTCATGTAGGGACGAGCAGCTCCACGAACACACTCTCCATATCGCCTACGCTCATCCCTCTACCCAGTCCCAGTCGCAGCTCCTCCACCTCGTCACCGGCTGCGACGCCCACTGGGATTGTCACCTTCCATGCCGTCGAGAACATGACTGCCTGTGACTCTGGGACTGTCACTTGGGACTTTTCCGGCACGTCTGGCGGCAACCTTACCCTTGTCGTGACGAATGGAAATGTCCCACAATCCCCTGCGACGCCCAGTCGCACCATCACTCCGGAGCCCTTGGCTTCCTTGATTGCTCGCAGTAACGTCCGCCGTGATGTCCCGGCTGTGAGCAAGCTGTTGGAAACCGGTATCGACCCCTCCATTAGTACCTGGACGTGGTCCCCGGTGAACGTCACAGAAGGCTGGTACGACCTGGAAGCATTCCTGTTGTATACCGGTCAGGCGGGCTCTCAACTATTTGCTGCCACCTCTACCCAATTCTACGTCTCTAATGGCACGGATCTATCATGTCTGGGCGTCACTCCGACTTCCTCTTCTTCGGCCGCGCCCTCCGCCTCGTCAACCGGTAGTTCCATTCCTGTAGCAGCCATGGGAACCGGGAAGCACACCAACGTGGGTGCTATTGTGGGAGGCGTCCTCGGTGGTGTGGTCGGTCTATTCCTGATCTTCGCAGCTGTCGTGTTCTTCCGCGTGCGCAAGCCCACGCGCGCACGAGCGCGCAGCGTCACTGGCTCTGGGCCTGCTGGCGGGTGGGGCGGACTCAAGTCCACGGACTCGCAGCGACGCACCAGGGGCGGTCATGCGCCTGCCGAGTCGTGCGGTACGGTGGCCGGGCAGACTGGGTACACTCCGAACATATCGGACTCGGAGCTGAATTCAGTCGAAGGGGAGAAAATCGTCGTGGCGAGAGCATACGAGAACCCTGCGTCGCTAGCGTCGTTGGGATACACTATGAAGCGTTCGTCGACCACGTCGTCGATCGCGAGCACGGAGATGAGCGGCCCGGGATCGAGCTCTGCCCACGGCCCGCCCATCGCCAAACGCGACAGCCAAAACTCGACGCGCAGCCGCACGCGCCGGTCCTTGGACGCTGGGTCCCCGCGCCGCGTGCCTGTCCCGCCGATCTCGTACATGCCGCCCTCGCACGAGCCGCACCCGTACCCGCCCTCGCAGAGCCCCGAGCCCGTGCACCTCACGCGGTCCGCGTCGGGCAGCCGGCGCACCGCACGCAAGCCCGTGCCCAAGTACGACGCGGCCGAGTTCACGGACGTGGAGACGGGCTCGGAGGTGTCGGCGCCGCCGACTGTGCAGCGCGAGACGATCGGGCTGCCTGAGCTCACGCACAAGGCGAGCTTTGGCGAGAAGAAGATGCATTATATTATGCCGGATATGCCGCCGCCTTCTGTGGACTAGATGGACCCCACGCGCTGTGCTGATGAGTATTTATGTTGTGAGTCGCGTTTCTGAGCTTGAGACAAGGGACGTGGTGCTGATGTGCAGTCGATGTAGATTAACGTGCCGTTGACCGCCACTGAGTCGGGCGAAGGCCTAGCTGTCCATGTGTGTCTGACGAGTTGCATATGCCTCTTGCTTTACGGACCATTCCTAATGTCGCATCTTACCTTCTTCCCTGATGGGTTTTATAACCATGTTGTTGAAGTTTCCTCCGGGGATGTTGATCTAGCTTATGACATACTACGACCTTGCGCTTGTGTTACTACTACTAATCCCACTCCACGTACCTGTCCCTTTGTACGTAGGACGTTGTACCTTACTGGCTCCAGCCGTTTCTGTTCCGACCTTAAACTGCGCTAAGATCTTGTGACCAGGAGATTGGACTCTGCGTTGGCGAGGCTTCTGTCCAACCTTGAGTTTCCCCTGCGCTGGTTCCGCCAGAGACCGGGTACGCCACTCTACGTCTGACCAGTGACCATTAGGGATGCTGCCCCAATTGCAGCACTTGCGCTCTCCCCTTGACGAGGATCCCTATATCAAGCAAAGATGGTTGGGACGCGGAATGGGAGTCGCCGGCCTGTCCATGTTCCGATGGGAACAGTGATTCAGAGATGGGCATATGATAGATTAGTAGCATACCATAGCGGTAATACATGAGCTCTAGTGATGATGTCTACAAATGTTGAGATAAGCACGTTTCTCTACGTCCAACTCGGGCGTTATGGTTGACATATGACAGAATTGTAGGTCAGCATGTAGCGGGTAGTTCATCACCAGCCCTGGTTGTTGCGTCTTCGTAATGGCAGGGGCAGCCACGGCCGCTTGGGCGGTCTCCGCTGACCGTTCATCAAGCTGAGCTTCCGGATCTGGGCAAGCCTGCAGAGTCATGAGGGAAAGTTGCATGTGAGATCCCGCGACTACATGCAAAAGAAGTAGATGTGTACCGTCGTAATCCTGCCCAGGCTACCGATCCAGCCACTACCCCAGACAGAGCAGTCATGCCCAAGAAGCCCCAATCCGTCTCCTCAAGGGTACTTTTCAACTAGATAGCAGTACGATAAGCATGGCCGAAGAAGCTGCTTAGCTTGCTACGGAAACTCACGTTCATCCCGAACAGACCGGCAACCAACGCGCCAGCTCCGAGACCCATAGTTCCTATTGATACCTAAACCAAGCTTGGTGAGCGGCTAAACTGATACCAGCATCCCGCGCTGCACACGGACCTTGAGATCTAGTGCGAGTAGTGAGTTACGGTTCGAGTCAAGCATTAGCTCCACGATTTCTTGCGTGGATTGTACGTTAGCCTGCTCAACATCAGCCGGATAGCGACGCTACATGGAGGCAAACTTACATCTATATTATTTGCTTCTGTTACTATTTCTTCTACTTGTTTTGAGAACGACTCGAGCAGGACCTCAAGCTCGCTGTGATCGTGTGCTGTATGGGTCTGGCTTTCCTTCTTCTCCGTCAGGCACATTGCATCGAGGTCCTCATCTGCCCGCTCCTCAGTAAAAGGTACTGGTTATAAGCCGTCGAACGTGCCTTGCTCCAACACCTCATCAATGGCCTGCTGCACCTGCGAAGATGCGGGTATGAGACATGAGAAGCAGTTGCCCCCACGCGCAACGACGTACTAGTTTAGCACGATTCTGAAAACTCGCAAGACGCCTAGAATAATGCAGCAACCGTTTGAACCTGTCGTGATCAATGTCGTCCTCTAGCTCTGCCAAAAGGCCGCCGACCAAATTCCGTATGAAGACCATTTCTGCCTCCAATGCGCTCAAAACCGAGAGAAGGATAGAATCAAGGGCTCTAATTCTGGTTTAGCGGATGCGCAATGCCAGAACTATGAGACTTACCGGAATTCATAAGGAGATCCTGAACCTTTGGCTTTCAGATTATGCTAGATAATGAAATCAGAGAAGGCCAGAGGTTACAGAGTCAGCCGTACCTCAAGGTGATACAGAAAGACCGAGTGAAGGCGAGAATCAACGGACCCGTATGTGTCAAACAAGATGACAGTGTCTGCCTTGACTAGTGCTCGAATGTGAAGAATGTTGACCTGTAGGCATCCGCACTCTTGAGAGGAGTTCAAATTTGCAGCGGCGAGACGTAAGTACCAGAAACGCCTGTTCGCGAACAAGTATAGTCGCAACGAGGTTCGGGGTCCTGGAATCGATCTTACGCAAATCACGAGGCTTCATGTCCGATGAGCTACGGACTCTGCTTGACTGATGCCACGACTTACGTTTAGACCATGTTCGCTGCATAGGATCGACTTTTTAAATTGTCCAGAAATTGTCTTCACGTTCCCTGCGCAGGTATGGACATGAGGTTGGATTATAAGCGGGTTTCATTATGAATATAGTACCTTCAAGATCCAGGACAGTGCCTGGAAGTTACTTGGGTTAATAATATAGTGATTAAGATATTGGAAAACGACTGACACTTAAGCATGAGATCCGTTGGCTGACGCCCCTTCATAGCTTTTTCCAAGATAGCAGCTTTCGCAGCCTCCTCTTGTCCTTCAGCAAGCCCTGCAGGCGACTCGACAGGTCCAGTATTCCGCAACCTAGAGAACCATGACATCTTCCGCCGTCCACTCCCGGCGACTGCCCTGACCGAAGACGAGAATTTTCTCTGTTGAAGTAAAGAGCATTGCAATAAACCTCTTCTGGAGAGCAGTTTCGACCGATTGAGATTCAAAGCGAGGAAAGGTGCCGACATTCCATGGCTAGTGCAAGTACGAGCAGTCCACCGTGGCCCAGAGCATTGAATTTTTGGGATCCTACCCAAATTTGCCATTACATGGTGTGCTCTCGCTGATCGTTGGGCCGTATGCATGCGCAGGATTTGACAGACTCAGCGCAAGCTCAGAGACGCACAAGAACGCATGCGCCGTACAGGGCGCAAGTATGCCCAGGCAAAACGTTTTGGTAAGTATTCCGCATACAATAACTCAAATAGGCTTATATTATCCATAATGACCTCATTTTGAGCACCTGATAAGTCATTATGTAAGCAAGGTCACGCGCCTCACTATCCCCCGCCACCACTTCCTTTCCGGGTGATTCCTCCCGGACATACTTACTGTCTCTGCTCCCTTTAAACACGCGCCGGCGAAAGGACCCACCGGCAGGATATGTCCGAAAGGATGAATCAAGGGCTTACCACTGCCCTCTGATTTTTCTTCGCTGCAATCCATCTGCGTTTAGGTATAATGCTCTCTGCGATACACAGCTGCGACGAGTGGACTCTAGCGGATTGACGACCGTGTCATTGCGCCTATACTCCGCAACACTTCGGCAAGAGACGCGCCTCGGAGGGCCCCATTCCTATCGGCTGTTTGATAGCCCTTACCCCTGCTTGTTAAATGAGCTCTTGTCGGTGATCTCAGGTAAGGCATGTGACGGCATAATCCCCAGCCCGTTCCCCTTCTAAGGCTATAAGAACCCTCTTAACCTTCTTAACGGACGTGATCGGCCAACGCCGTATCGGCAATTGAATCAGATACGTATCTGCTGTTTCTCCACGCCTGGTCTCTTGGGTCAGGCAAACCAAATACATATCACTATTAAAATACCCTGGTCCCCTTTCTGTTGCTGTCCGCACCCTCTCCACGCGACTGTATCATGTATTGGCCTTGAGCCTTGTAATTGTTTCGCTTTCCGTGGATATGCACGACACCACTCGACTTTTGGAAGCAGCCGCTGCCTTGTCTGAACTTCTGCGCGCGAACGACGTGCCCCATGCCTTCTACGGAAGCATAATTGTCGCCGTGATGGCCAACAACCCGTATACCGAGGTAAGTAGCCGAGTCCATATATCGCCGATGAGTCTCTCTAATAGCTGGTGGCTCAGGACATGTACTGTATCGTCGAAGGCGGGCTGTCTCATCCATTTCGACGTGTACGGCAGGCTGTCTCCGGTAATCACCTTATAACGACCGTCGCATCTCCATGGTGTAACCGGTAGGCTGCCTGGTTGATTCAAAACTCATTTGAATTCTTATGTCGTCCGAGCCAGGTTGCACACACTGTATCATGGGTTCATTCCACCCATAGAGGTGGGTGAGAGTGATTGACCGATGACTCTAGAGCTGATTATTTGTGCCACTATAGATCGAGATCCTACGCGCCGGGGAGGAGGGACCGCGCAACGTCGATGCCAGCACTACGACAATGATTCGAGGGATTCCTTTCCTCTCTATCACGGAATTCCTACGTGCTAAGGTCAAAGCATGGACAAGGTTCGTTGCGCTGGACTTGACGTATCCGCAGAATCTCACCGTTGCCCTGGATAGTCGCCAGTCAGAGCAGGACGCCGAAGACATCTGTTATGTCGTCTCCCGCTATTGGAATCGGGTGGATTACAACCGCATACCCGAAGACGACATGAATAATTTCGCGAAGTCTCATAGCTCGGTTTCACCGGCATGGGCATCTATCAAAAAGAAGTACTGCTCTTGAACCAGGCGTACCTACTGCAGGTACCTCTCCCACCTACTGTATGGGTCCACAGAGAACGCTTCACAATCTGCCGCTAATGCATCCATGCATACCCTATGCTACATGGAGACGGAGGAGACGGACTTCGAGCCAAGGAGTTGAAGGCGGGGAGGGAGAAGACATGCATACGTCACTCGGACTGCATCTGCTGTGTATCGGTATCAGTGCACGGACCCGGAAAACATATGCCTCATGCGATTTAGCGTCGGTGATATACCTTTAGGGCTCCTTCTGCGGTACGACGAGTGCCCTGATGCGCACTGAGCTACCGATACAGGCTCCGTACAAAGCAGGACCTAGGGCGATACAACATATGATTGGGGCCGTCCTCCCGCTGCAGTTCTGTCCCACATGACTGGATGGCGGGAGACGTTATATCGACGCGGCACTCGTCCTTCAATGTCAGAGGTAGCATCGAAAAGGAGCGGCGCTTGTCCGTCAAATCCGCTGTCACTTCGGCATAGATATTCAGTGGGAGATGCCTGCAAGCGAGGTTTGTGGACCTGGAGGGGTTCGAGGCGGTGCTTCAGTAGATTTGTCGATCCGAAATGAACAGATAACTCGCCTTCATTTGTCATATACAGCCACCTTCGGGGTCGGCGCTATTCTTGCATTGCGAGCATGTTATGGCAGTAGAAAGAAAGAGATCGTCGGTGCTTACCATACATAATATGAGGTTGCGCAGCAGCGAAAGCCTGAAGGGCGAGGGCCTGGCCAAAGCAAGCCGACGGGCCGGGGGCTTCGGTGGGATCAAGTTCGTAGTGTTTCCGGTCCGCTAGACCTAAAGCACGATAACCTCCAGATAAACATTTCCACCTTCACGGCAGTGCGGAAAAGAGATAGAGGGCCCTTGTAAAGTATATATCGCTTTACGGCTGACGCAGGTCATCGCTGAGTATATTGAGGAAGAGAGCAGCCGGTCTGAAAGCCAGTCTCCGCATGAAAGCCCACACGTTTATACGGAGGCAACGGCCGGATCTTGCAAGGCTAGGTGCTAAGCTGAGCTGATAGGACACGTAATATGTCCCGGCGGTGAAGGTTGCACAAGTCTCGAGATGTGAAACCTCCACGTCCAGACCCGGGTCTTGAACTCAACTTTCATCGAACGAATCGAGATCTGCCAGTCCACGTGCCTCTCCGTTCTCCCACGTCTCGGCCTTCGGGCGCTGCACTTATTCTGTATAACTAAGTACTACAAAGCCGCAATGGTTCAGTGGTCTAGTGGTTATGATCTCTGTCTTACACACAGAGGGTCCTCAGTTCGATCCTGGGTTGAACCAGTTTTTTGCTTATCACTTTACGGTTGGTCGTTGCAGCAGACCACGTCCGTAGGGACGAAGGGTCGAAAGATATTCGATTGGTCACGGACGAGGTGAGAGGTAGTACTACAAAACACAGACAATGCTCAATTATGTGAAGAGCTTGTTCACTGATGTGCTTCCTTCCTGACTCTTCTTGAGGACCTGCACCATTCAGGTCAGACAACACTTCGTATTGCAAACACCCTCCGCACTGACCTTTGCTATAGCGAACTCGAAGTCTTCTTGTGTAACATGCTGTCTCCGTTCACGCAATGCGTACATACCTATGAAGACCAGACTGAGACTGCTAACATCTATCGAGCGGAACCTAACACTTACCAGCCTCCGTACAGATACCCCTGACTTCGGCACCTGAACACTGGCCCATCTTCTCCGCGAGAGCACGAAGGTTGATACCACGTTGCAGCGACATCTCCCGCCGGACCTTAGTTGACGCAGAATAAGACGTGCAGAGGAGAACACACCTTGCGAGAATGAATTCGGAGGATGGCAACACGAGCCTCAGGGCCAGGGGGAGGGAATTCGATTTTCCGATCTATACGACCAGGGCGAAGCAAAGCCGGGTCGAGGATATCTATGGACTTCTAGGTCAGCGACCGGTACAGATACCGTGGTAAAGCAGGAGTAATCCGGCACCTATTCGGTTGGTGGCCATGATGACCTTGATATTCTTCGTCGGCTCAAAACCATCGAGCTGGTTCAGCAGCTCCAGCATCGTCCGCTGGACTTCCGAATCACCACCGCCAGATCCACTTTCTCCTCTTGAGCTACCAATGGAGTCGATCTCGTCCATGAAGATGATGCTTGGAGCGTGCTCACGGGCCATGACGAAAAGCTCACGGACCATACGACTACCTTCGCCGATATACTTCTGTACCAGCTCGGAGCCAGACACGCGGATGAACTTGCAGTCGGTATGGTGTGCAACTGCACGGGCCAGAAGTGTTTTTCCAGTACCTGGAGGTCCGTAAAGCAAAACACCCTTCGGCTGGGCGATACCAAGAGACTCGAATAGTTCTGGGTGCTTGACGGGCAGTTCAATGACCTCCTTGATTTCCTTAATCTGCTTGTCCAAGCCTCCGACCATCTCGTACGTGCTGTCGGGAACCTTCTCGACCATCATGAGGGAGACGAGAGGGTCCACCTTATTCGGAAGGACTTTGTGGATTGTGTACGAGTCGGAGCGGAGGGCGACCCGTAGACTCGAGGTCAATGTCGAAATATCGATCTCAGAGTCAATGTCCACAACTTTGTTAGATGGAAACATCAATGTTTGCTATGTGATAACGGCGCGTCCACGTACTGTATTTTCCCTCGGGTTGTACCTTGACTAGCACTTTATTCTTGCCCATGACCTTCACAACCTCGCCCACATAGCTGCCGGGCTCATGCAGCAGCTGTAGCTCCTCTCGTAGCAGGCGGACTGGCGCCGCCTAAGTAAATCATAGAGGCGTATCAGTAATTGCACATACCTCGAGCATTGAGGGCGTTTCTCTGTGCTTCCAGACGCCGTAAATTCTGGGTCTTCTGGTTGATGGTGATCTCTGCGGCTTCAATCTTCGCCTGATAGTACGACTTGAGGCCGACCGGCGCGGAAAGGGCTTTGACGGACATTGTGACAGTGGGAGTGGCTGACGTCTTGAGACGAGACGCGTATACGCGTATACCTCGATCTGCAGGTATTTGGCTGTATTTGGTCATGCCACACTTGCAGCCACAGTTACTGACGCTGTGTCTGCAGCGTTGCATGTAGTATGTGGTTCCCGTCAAGCGATAAGTCACGCTGTTAGTAGCAGTGGAACGCCGTATTTTCAGCTAGGGCAACGAAGTCCTTCGCATGTGATGCAATACGTAGATGATAGACAGCCATGAGCAGGGCTTTAAATTAAAACTGCAATTCCTAGTCCGTCGGACCCAATGGTGACGGCCTCCGAACGTATACCGACATGTTCTCACAGGCGAATCTAATAGACACGAGTAGTACATCGCTAACGTCCTCCCAAGACAGGTCTGCAGGCAATTCGTCTGCCTTGTAGGCGTCAATGATCTGGCTATTGAGACGCATATGCCCCAGGCTCTCGACAAGCTCCTCGTCTGCATGAAGGCCCATGTCCTCCGCAGCGGGGTCTGCCATTGCAGCATGCATCCAGCGGTCGGCGCAGGTAGCCATAGCCATCAGCAGCTCCCGACCCCGGGCGATATCGGAGCCTGGCTCGACCTCCGAGTTTCTGAATTCCTTGAATGATAATAATCAGCATAGTTTGCATATGTAGCACCTGATACCACAAGCTTACTTCATATTTAATTGTGTTCGTGTATCTTGTGAAGAACATCAGGTTCATTATTATTGCTTTGAAGTAATTCACCGGTAAAGGGTCGGAATTTCGGCTTAGCCTGCGGAGAAACTCGTGCTCGTACGCTGGAGTCCAATGCACAGCGCGTCCTTCCAATAAATGCAATGCCATCAATGTATGCAACTTGTTAAGAGTCTCGCGATCAGAAGGCTCTGCGGATGCTTTGCACCTGAGGCTGGTTGCGTGAATGGATGCCGGCGACTTGCCTGGAATAGGTGTGAACGAACGTATGTTATCGCATAGATGGTGAGCATACTATGGAATGTTCTGCATGCTATGCTAGGAGCACGAGACGATGCATGAAACAGCTGCGTCGACAGATGATGGCCAATGTCGGAATACGACACTGCCAGGACGTACCAAGGGTACAGTAGAATATCTCTTTGTCGCCAGGGCACTAAACTGGGTACACTCTCGCCTGCACACAATTGTGCGAACCACAAGACCCATCATAGTCGAAATTCTCGAGTTCTAGAGAGCACACGAGCTGGAAGTATATAGAGACCAGGGCTGCCAGCGATCAATCGATCGTGAAGGGGCGACGAGTGATTATCGGCTTTTGCCGGTGCCTTCTCTTCTGTCCGTTGGCGACGCGCGAGTCATAAGTCCGACAGCAGTACTGTATGCTCAATGCAAATAAAGCATCCACCCACGATGTGGCAAAGAAATAGGTACACCATCATGCCTTTATAGCAGATGAAGCAGTATAACTATGACCCTATATCACCACTGCCAGCATCATGTCAACAACATTAGCTATTAAGTATACGAGTTGATGAAGCCAGTACAAGGATACCAGTGACAGTTTCCCGCACCGCAGGGAGAATTACACTACGCACGAAATATTACAAAGCCTTGCTAGATGCTCCTTTTCGAGTCAAGCTTTGTCGACGGGCTTCCGAGCACGTCCTCTTCATCATCATGCCGCACACGCTCTTCATCATCGATAGTCGAGAGAGCAACAGGGGTCGGGCGTGTCTTGTGCGTGGGTTCGTCTGGAGCCAACTCGGCAGGATCGGTCCCTTCTGAGGTGCGACCGCGGCTGAACGAGAAGAACTTCAGGTCGAAACTATCGGGGAAGGTCGAGCGGGAGTGACGTTGAATTTGGATCGGCATCGACGGCATCGTGCCTTGCGTATAAGGGTCGGTCGACTCTATACTCTCGCCGTTTCTGAAGAACGCGTAGAGGAAGGTCGTGATGACAAGAAGGTTCGCGACAATCAGCGATACACCAGCCTGGTCAAGAATGATGAATGAGGTCCTATCTCGGAGAGGGAAATCGATGTCGCTACGCACTTCGATGTGGGCGGTGATGCCCTCATACAGGCCGGCTATGCCCATAACATAGATAGCGTGCGGGATACTGACGATCGTAGTGATTATACTCGTACAGAAGATCGTATACAGGAGTTTTCGCTGGTTCTTGGGAATCCTGACGTTCCATAAAAGACGCAAGGGGATTGTGACAAGAGTGACGTCCGCAAATATGTCCGCTAGGGCAATCGCAAGGTCAATATTACCATATTTCCGCCACAAGTGTACCTAGGACTTACTACATAGCTCGGTAATAGCGACGTCTTTACCAAGATGGCATTGAAGTGAAGGAGAGTGAGTCCAGCTTGTGTTGTAAGCGCATCGATAGATCTTCTGTATGAGAAGGGCGACCCAGATAGCGGGAAATATGACCAGAAGCGCGTTCATAATGATACGCATGTGGAACATCGGTGGCACGATCCGCACAATAGAAAGTAGGATGCTCATGCGAGCGGACCTGACAATAATTGAGATTAAGATGCAAGCCCTGGATCAGCAGCGAGACGTTACTTACCAAAGAATCATGGTAAAGGCCAATGATACGAACCAGTAAGAAACAATACGAGCGCCAGGCGGTTCATCTAAAGGACCGACACCTGGAGCAAAACCGGAGCTTAAATCAGTTGATGATACCAGAGGGTGCGAGAACGAAGAGTAGAGGTTAGGCCAATAACAGTGAGACACCAGCACCATGGGCAGAGAAACACGACACAGCCATAAGGCAGGCTTCAGCATTTAGTCAATACACTTGTTGTGTGAAGATGTGGGCTGCAATCGTCGTTTGAAGTGGAGCAACACGCAGCTGTCAGCGTCACAGCATGGCAGACGAGTATTACCATCCAGCATCGCTCTCTCCGAAGGAGGAAGCCATCCTCCACCCTCTACAAACATATGTTAATGGCAAGATGATTCTTACCTGGGCTATCGGTTCGTATCCAAATTGCAACAAGAAAGATCAGACAGCAGATCATAGATATGCCTGCCATCCCATCATCCCACCAGAACCGCTTTCGACGCCAGCGGTAGACGAGACGGAATGCGGTGCTCAATATAGCGATCGGGTGGACAATCGTTACCGCAACTACGGTGTCCCATTAGCGTCAAAGGGAGTCTGCGAAGTGAAAACTTGACATACTCCGCACGTCAGTGGCAGTGATTGGCATTACAGTGTTTCAGCATCCAGGGGCTCCTCCCGACGCGCTAGAGCTTCGTGGTGGTCGAGAGACAAGGTGGAATGCTTGACGACAAGAGAAGGGGCATGTCCTATCTCTGCACGAGTGGGCGACGCTCCAATAAGCTTCACCTTATGGGTTCTCTTAGCGCGTACTGATCCCTCTCATTGAGTTCATCAATATGCGCCATCATGAAGAAGCATTCTTACTATAAAAGGCAGTTTAGTTTAGGTTTGTCTTGCTTTGTCAGCAAGGCGTCTCGAATCATTTGCTACCGTTTTGTCGGTTTCATCACAGCCAATCGGCAAATGCTCCTGCGAATTCGATTCTACACGGGGATATAAGTCACTCTCGCTGCTGTTCCACTAGAATCATGAATCATAGCATATGTACTCCATCTGGTGTATTGCTCGCACTGGCCTGTCGGCGCCGCAGACCCTTGGATATGACCCTTTGGCAGTCCTGCTCAATTCTACCAGTGGCTCAGCCGTCTCCGATAGGGTTGTCACGAATGCTTCCGTTTCAAGTTGACAAGTCTAGCTCGTCGATATCGGCTACGTACATACCCCTGCAGGGAGGAAGGCATTCCTGCGCCGGTTGACTTGCGCCCGCCCTCTCACTCGCGAGCGCATCGAATTATTCCCATGCATCGGGATTGAGACCGCATCCAACGGACAGGCGAGCCAAGTGGTAGATGCGTCGGGCGAACAGTTCATGGCTGACACTCTCCACTAATAGGTGACACCATTCCATCTAGGTTTAGATGCCCTCTCAACCCGTCGGTGAGAGTACGTTAAGCTGCAGCATGCCCGTGCCGCGGCAAACCACGGTCATTGGATGGATGAAGCATCAGCTATCTCTATTACTTCTGACTTCCTCCAGCATCCAATGGCAAGTCCGTACCAGGGTATTGTAGACGGGAATAGCGATAGGTACGCCGCAATAAATGTTCTAGTATAGCAGTACGTCTTCTAAGCCCAAACCAGTACCTTATTGGTATATTCAGCGGTCGCACCGAGTCTCGATAGAAACGGAACCATTCCTGCCGCAATCCATTGTACTAAGCTCACTGGAGGATCGGAGGAACGAGATATTGTCTACGCAAGAGGGCCGCGGTCGTCACGTCTCGCTCAAGAAACCCGAGGCGCTTGCTCTCGATAAACGGGACAAGCCCCGCAGCATGCTCTAACCCGCTGACGCTCCTCCTCAGTATGTTATTCAGATGCATCTATTACCCAGCGTTTTCTGTCTTATATCTGTATGCACGCATGCCTGGTTAAACGGAAGTGTATACATAACCGCCATGGTATTAATTGCAGGCTCCCTGTGGGTCGTGCAATATGAATAAGCCTCCTGCGGGCTCATATGATCCGACTGGAAGTTGGAATTCATAAGACAGCCCTTTCGATATTTTCTGGATTGCTTATGAGAGGACATATCACGTATCGCACTACGGTCTTTGAGGTCTGGTGGCCTTCATGCCACAATTCCAAAAATAGATTGTGGCTGAGCACGTACGCGTCGCGCCGTGTCGATCATCCACAGTGCAGCTGTTGTCCTTACGCTTCATAACTGCATTCACGCTCATCTGCCTCTTATGATGACTATTGAGGAGAAGGATGAATCTGGAAATCTCATAGAGACCCATACCATCGGCCGCGGCGATTTCCCCAGTCGCACTACCAGTAATACCGCTCGGAACCCTCAGCCTCGTAACCTCGGTACTCGCTCTGCTTGGTTTACTTGTGCAGTGGCACTTATCCCTCTGATATACAGTCCGTGGTTGGTCAACGCTGAAAGCACGAACTGCAAAGGTCCTCGAGGACTTGTTTCTTCCTGCAGGATATCCGAATACCGTATCTCCTGGTGAATCATGATGCATCGTTCTGTCCTTCACACTCTGACACCGACAGCTTTGACTAGACTATTTTGAGTGAGCACCGACGATATGTGATGCCCATATGTGCTCAGAGACTATGGCTGCAAGATATCAAGCCTACAATGCGCTACAAGCTTTCTTTAGTTCCTTGGCCAGTCTCATCGCTTCTAGGGCAGTACTAGAAGGCAAGACGACTCTATACCTAACACAAGAGGAGAACTTAAATGATTCCAGGACACGGCGTTGGAGATCCTTCGGCGTCTGCGACGGACGCCATGATCCTGACTATTGTCCAGGAAGTGTTCAGTCGTCTGACCAGTAAGCAATGCTGTCTGACGTCCGCTCCCTCATTTTTATCGTGGTTTCTCCATTGCAATCCACAGCCATCCTCGGAGCATACTACTTCGGCATCTCCTTATTCCCAGAAGCAAAGACATACCGTTTCTTGGCAGACGTCCTGAACGACTCTGCGATCCTTCTAGATTCAGTGAGCCCCTTGCTAGCCTCCAAATCAATCCCGAGTGTCTTCCCTGGATCCAGTTTACGCATAGCGACACTATGTCTGAGCGGTGCTTGTCGGGCGCTGTGTGGTATCGTTGCAGGAGGTTCGAAAACGGCTCTGACCATCCATTTCTCCGAGGATGGGAAAGTGCCTGGCGATATCGGGGACCTCAATGCAAAGGACGGCAGCAGGGAAACGGTACTGAGCCTACTCGGGATGCTGGTGCGCTTGATCATCCTGGGGACTTCCGAAAGTTAGAGCACTGACGCGTGCGGTAGAGCGGGACCGTTGTCCTTCGTTACCTTTCGACACCGGCGCCGACCTACGTGACCCTGTTCGTCCTGATTGCGGGACACCTGCTCGCCAACTACCTCGCGGTCCGCGCGGTCACCATGCGTACGCTGAACTGTCAACGTATCAGCCTTGCTTGGGTGACGTTCTATACGTCGTATACCAACACTCTGGGTAGGCCTTTGGGGTATCCTGATACTAGTCAAGGCGGAGAGCGTCAGGTTATCATGAGGGCGCCTTCACCGGAACATATCTCATCGATGGAACGCATTCTGTTTCCTTCTCGCGCTATCAGAAATAGGGAAGGCTCTAGAGTTGTCGGGCACGCCACGTTCGCATCGTCGCTCTCCCAGCTCGTTCGTACGCGGCTCGCTCAAGTCGGCTACCAAGACTATCTCGAATCCGTGATGGCCCTGCACACCGCACAGAAATACATCATCCTCACAGACGAGCTCGATACGTCACTCTCGGCTCCTTTGACTATCCAAATCTTCCTCAAGGAAGGTCATGCCCCGCTAGACAAACTGCGCGCCTGGTCGCACGCCGTCGAAATCGGGGCGCGGTGGGGATCAGGCGTATCCGCGTTGGAGGTCATCGAAGCGGCGTATAGGGCGGTTGACAGTACGTTTCCTACTTTTGTAGAGAAGATGAGAGAAGCGGGGTGGAATACGGACAAGGGCCTCGTGGCTCCGGGGCCGTCGCGGACAATCTCGATCTACGACGGAGAGAGCAAGAAGGAATTGTAGCCTCCCGCACCACGGTGGCGGAGTCGAGGAACAGTGCCGTAGATCAGGTGTACCATCCGAGGCTGCGAGGATTGATCCTCCCCATGTGTGCGCAGGATGCCCCTCGGCTAGATCGAAACCACGACTCGGACTCGCCATCGGACTGACAATTATCGCTATCGATAGCTCCGACATGGCCTTGCGCGATTGTACAACACATTTCGTTCCCCAATAATAATCGAGTCTCCCAGGTCCTGGGTATGGCACCACAGACGTTACTCCAATGCATGGTCAAGGGCCACCCCGCCTGATCGACAGCCCTTCCTCGCGCCGGCCTTCTGACAGGCTATCTATGCCTCTGGTGTGTCGCTGAGCCAGCTGACTGTCGGCATGACGAGTCTCACGGTCCATTGATTCTTGGGCGGGCCAGCTGACCCATCCGACGACATGTATATAAAGAGTGTTGATGACCTCGTCGAGTCGCTCACCTGCCTGCGTTGCACTCGTATTGTCCTTGCGTTGTTCTCTACCATGGTGGTGACGATATGTGATCTTAAAATCGCCATTTCTGCTTTCGACGATGCCGTACTATCGCAGCTGTCGTGCTCCTCGTATTCTTCTTCGATGGCTTTGCGCATGTCTCGCCCGGCCCCTCGACGGAGAGCGGACGGGTACGCACCAAGCTCGCTCGTATCCTATGTTTGCAATGGTTACTCTACTCTTATTCGGTGCCTGACGCTGTGAGGGGCTGGTATCTGGAGTTGTCAGATAAACTGTCACCGTTCCTATTTCATTCCACTCCCCAGGCCGCGTGCGCAGGTCCCTGACGTTCCGACTCTTTGAAGTCTGGAACTTCCCGAGCACAAGCACGGGCAGATTGTACGCAGCGTTGCGTGGAGGATCTCATCGTTCTGAGTGAGTGGACACTTTGTTTTGCGTCCTTTAAACCGTGCTACGGAAGGTCTGTATTCATCGTCGGTCACACGCGCTTTCCGCAGACCCGGGGTTGTCTGTTGCTTCAATGTGACACAGGGGCGCAGGCGCTCCACAATGTATGCCCCATCACTATTGAAACTGGGGCCACGGGGATACGGTCACCGCAGCAGGTACGTTACGGTCCCGTTGTTTCCCCTCTCAGTTTCCCATCTCTCCGGTTGCGAAACGTGCTTACAGGTTAGAACGCGGGGGTGGAGTGGTGTATGACGGTACGCGTCTTTCCTGATGCTCCATTGTGACCACTGTTGGCTGGATTGTTGGCTCGCTATCACCATCTCCCGTTCGTGATCTCAACCCAATGAACGGCCGTCCTACAAATTGTTCCTGGCTCAGTGGTGTGCGCTCTATACAGGGCCAAGGTAAGTCAAGGCTTCGGACCGAAGCGCTTCTAGTATAGTCTGCACGTTATATCCGTCAATATCTCGGGGTCTTTACGCTTCAAGGTCCCATTTCCTGCGTCCAGGTTCTAATTTGCAGCGTCGTCTGCTACCGTCTTTCGATTGCGGCCTTCCTGATCCCACCAGTGCTTGCTCGCGACAGGACTTATTCCTAGTGCCGCTTTTCCCAATCCCCGTCCCCCTGTCCTTCGAGGCTTATACTCAACATCCCGGCGACTCGCATATGGAAACGAGCTATTCTTTCAAGACCGAAGATCCCGGCTCGTATGGCTGAGATGGTTCTGGTGCGATCGTCTGGTCTCTGTTTGACGAAAAGCTATTTTGGACCGGATTCATCTGGAACCGTGGTCCGTCATCGGAGTCTTGATTTCCATCTGGGATGCGAGCGTGTTATAAACGTATTTCCGAGGTATGTACGCGTTGGCTAACCTTGTTCACAGGGGCTTGCGATTCTGGGGTGCAGTGAAGGAAGGGCAGGCCGGTCATCAATATTCAATATTCAATGCTGCTGTCTCCTAAGTCGGAGCCGACATGCCGTTCCTAACAGGAGGGAGGTCCGGGACAACTGTGCGCCTGCGTACTGAGAATAGACGTGCGTCTATCGGGCCTTCCCCCGCTTCAGTGAAGGGAGGGAAGTGTGGGGTAATCAGGGTTCATCTGTTTTGGCGTGCGGGGGAGATGAAATGCGATGCGGGTGAGGGGGGGCGTAAGGTCGACTTTGCTTCGTAAGTAGAAGTAGTATGTGTAACTTGAGTCTTACTGTTACTGCCATTGGATACTGACCTACGAGTGTGAAGATAAACGAGGCTGCTTGTCTTAGATTTGTCCCAGATTCCGCAGTGATCTCGATTGTTGGTATGTATGTAAATGGCGCTCCACTGCACAGGTAAACAAACACACCCGGAACAGCCGCGTTCTGTTCCTTACAGTATTTCGGGAGGCGAGCGACATTTGATTCGGGTGATCCGACACGCTACAGTGAAAATGTACACACCGGAAAGGAGCCTTGGACAAATGTACTGGTGACGAGCCTGTAATAGAACTAAGGCCGTCCATAGCCGGGGACTGCAAGGTGAGGAAGTATCGCGACAGAAGTCGGCAAAGACGAAGGATGATGTATTGTTCGACTGTTGTGAAGTACATTGTACGCGGCCGGATCTTGTGCGGCGTCTATCCAATACTCAGTCCAGTAACTTCGACTGGGGGGTAGCGCGCTGAAGCTGAGATGAACGTAAGCAACCGCGCATCTCTGTTTGAGATGGCAGAAACGAAAGTGTCAGAAGCTGGCTGGCTGGCCTCAACTGCAAGCTCTCCCACCCCCTCACGGATCTCGCGTGGCAGGCCGTATGGCGTCGGGTAGGATGGACTCCCTGGGGAATCAAAGGGTTGATATCGCCACTGTAGGTCCAACACGCGCACCTCGATCTCTCCGGCAGGTACTGTTCTCGTTCTCAGCAATCTTTGTCAGGACGAAGATGCGTGACCTCATACCGATTCGAGAAGCCGCTTCAGATCCCACAAAGTTAATCAGCTCGTGGCCAGACGTAAACGCATAGTAGTACCCTCGACCTTCGTGCGGCCGGGGTACACCAGATTAATGCAGACTGGGGGCGTCCGGGACGTTCGGATCCAAATGCGACCGGAGCATGGACTGTCGGACACTTCGGACGGGTCGAGTTGAACAACAGCGCCCGGAGATCTCGCCACCCCGAGCTGCCGTCACTCTTCGTACTTGTGCAAACCACCATCAGATTGGCTGACCGGATCTGTCATGCATTCGGGACGAGGGCCGGTAGAGTGGGAGGGTCGATGCTGTGCAGGTGGGGAGTGGTAGAGACAACGAACGACGGTACTTGTCTGGCACTTTGTTCTTTGCGCACGGATGTTGGGGGAGCCTCGAGCAGTCCTGGAGTTAAGGCGCACGTAGCAGCGAGGCCAGTGCGACAGTCGGCCCTTTAGCTTGGCAACCGTCGGGGGATATTAAAAGTGATCTCCTATCGAGGAAAGAAGCGTCGGGCCAAATGGAGACAGGCATCGGTGCCGCAATGACGCACGTTGTTTGGTGTGATTATAGGGAGGGTGTGCCTGTTGTTGTGGGGTGTTTGTGGGGAAGGGGCGGGGAAATGATTTGATAGTGTACAAGGTCGCTGGTAGGGCGCATGCCAGCCACCCTCCCGACCGACATCATGTCCTTCTTCCCCGCCTCCTCGCCCCAGTACAAGCCGCTCGTCAGACAGGAAGGCTTCTCGCCCGCCCACGACCACCCGTCCCCGCCCTTCGACCTCCCCGACCCCTTCCGCCCAAAGTTCGCACCCCCCGCCGCCGACTTTGGCGACGAGCTCGCGAGCCTCATGGTCCAGTCCCCGCCGCCGCACCCCGGCCACCTCAGCAGCGAGCGCTCCACCCAGTCCCACTCCCCCGACCACTACCACGACGACTACCGCCACGCCCACAACATCTTCGACATCTCCGCGCCCCCCTTCCCCACCCACTTCTCCCTCCCCCCGCCCTCCCACCTCGCTTCGTTGCCCCCGCCCGGCAGCACCTCCGCCTCCCTCACCCTCCACCACGAGCCCCCCCACCCCAACTTCAACTTCAACTCCACCCTCCCCGCCCTCAACTCGTCCCTGCGCTACGAGCACCCCGAGCAGCCTCAAGACCACCGCAGCCGCAGCCGCAGCCGCGGCCCCGGGCCCCAGCGCACCGCCTCCACCACCCGCCAGAAGCGCAACAGCATCAGCGGCACCTCCCCGCCCCCGCGCCCCGGCATCGTCATCCCCGGCCGCTCCGCCGTCGCAGGCTGGTTCGGCCAGGACTTTCTCCCCACCCCCGACAGCATGAACAGCTTTGGCTTCAACGGCGTCAACATGAACGGCATGATGGTCGGCAGCATCGGCGTCAGCCCCAAGGACGTCGGGTTGGCAGGCGGGATGGGCGTGATGATGAAGGACGAGGACGATGCCGTCGCCAAGCAGGCCGCGCTCGCGTCCGAGAAACGCCGCCGCAGGCGCGAGTCGCATAATGCCGTCGAGCGCAGGCGGAGGGATAATATCAATGAGAAGATTAGCGAGCTCGCGACGTTGATACCAGAGTGTATGCTCGATGGCGGTGGTGAGTGCTTTGCGGGGCCCCGCTTCCCCGCATTTGATCGATCCGGGGTGCTGATGCCGCTTTTGTTTGGATGTAGCCACGGCCTCGACGCCGACAGAGGGGGACGTGTTGGCGGCTGAGCCGCCCACGCCTGGAGGTGGGTGGCCTTGTCCCCGGTAGATGCATTCAATTGACATTGCTCTCAGGCGCGTCCACTACCGGCAACGGGAACGGGAGCGGAGGGGAGAAGGAGGAGGCGAACGGAGTCGTCAAGGCGAACAAGGGGATGATTTTGAGAAAGAGCGTCGAGTATATTAGGTGGGTGTTCTCCTACTCGTGCAATGTATATACTAACGCTACGCTTAGATACCTCCAACAACTCGTGAGCGCGCAGGCCTCGCGGAACCGGGACCTCGAGCAACAACTGTCGGTGTACCGCGCTGGGTCGCCGGGGTCGCCGTCGGAGGAAGAAGGGATGGTGCTGTCGGAGGAGGTGGGGTTCTCGCTGCCCACGCCGCCGGATGCGGGGGGGCGGGAGGAGAGGGGGAGGAAGGGCGGGAGGGGAAGGGGGCAGCGGTATAGGAGCGCGTCGAGTTTCAAGGTGGGCGAGCTGGAGAGTGTGGGGGAGGAGGGGGAGGTGGGTAAGGGGGGTGGGGAGAGCGGGGAGGGGGAGGGGGAGGGGGATGTGGAGATGAGTGAGGGGAGTGAGGGGGAGGAGGGACGGGGGCGCAGGGGGAGGGATGGGAGGGTTGGGGGGGTGGAGACGTGAGCGGGGGTGCTGTGCGCGGGGCGCTCTAAAATGTGTATACTTTCCTCTCCTTTCTTTGCTCATTTAATTCTTGGTTTCGGTCTATGATTTGATTTCTTGTACAACAGACGTGTATGCGTGTATGTATGTATTCTGTGCTCTGCTCTATGGGATTGCAATGGGGACAGATGGCATGATCGTGTGGGCGAAGGTCGGTTGGATACACTGACGTTGATATCGACGTCGACGGGGATTGGTTACAGCGAGTAAAGTGATGGACGGCAGTTGGCCATCGCTGGTTACTTACAGCGAATGACACGATGGAGGGCTGGAACACACTGCTATAGATTCGAAAGCGACAGCATGAGATCGTAAGTTACATGGGCTGCACCGACATGCACAGGCGTCCAAACAAGCAGCCAATTTTGATCCACCGAGGGTTGCACTGCTATGGATTACTTTTTCGTTCGTACCCAGCGGCGAACGGCGCGACAGAATGGGTTTGCCAAGCACAGGCAACACTAGGCAGATTGTGGCGCAGCAAATTTCGATCTGGCGGGGTGGATTAATCCTTCGTTCTGCGGAAACCGTACTCGGCGGCGAACGAGCGAGGACAAGGATGGCCAAGCACGCAGATTGTGGCGCAGCAGATTCTGATCTGGACAGCGATAGACGGTGTTTAGAGTTCGCATTCTCCCATGCCTGCCGTGGAACGTGGGAGGGCGCACAAGGGGCCCAGCGTCTGAGAATTTGCTTCCGCCTGCTCCCCGGCGACCCCACATCAGAATGCGGGGTAACAGGCACCGCGGTGTGAAAGGGTACTGCAGAACCAGTCCAGGCCAGCCAATCACCGTGCGGGGCGGCAGATGGATATTGTATAATGCCAAGTCATCATTGCTGAGGAGGAATATTATACGCGAGATCCGGGCAGGGAAGCTCAAGGATGAGTAACAGGCTACAGCCAACTGCACACTGTCGATACGGGGAGACAGGCACCGAGTGTGAAATGGTCGTCCGAAAGCGAGCGGCAGCCAATCCGGGCGCTGGATTTGTGATGTGGGCTATATCCGTCCGATTGGGGGGACGGGTAAGTTAAGGTCAGGCTTTGAAGCTTCGGGAGTGGGGAAGATCAGATAGGGTGCAGCCCAGCGAAGAGACTGGCGCGGCGTCTGTGCTAGCGTGAGCGACATTGACCAAGCTGGGCGTGCCGATGGGGAGGAAGACGAGAGAACGGTGGTCGCTCCATAAGTAGGACAATGCTTAGTACGCGGCATCCTGATTATTTGCAGTCGAGAAGTGAGCGATATTCGCCAAGCTGAGTATACGTGGTAGAATCAAGACAAGCGCGATGGCAGGATCGACAAAGATCGGATAAGACCTGTGGCCAAGAGACGCTTACACCGATAGTGTTGGGAACTGTGGAGACGATACGTGTGGTTCTCGACTAGGTTCCGACGGCCTTGGTACCAGCGGACCCGCCTCCCGGGAGTTCATAGTCAGAGAATGGAGACGAAGAGCTCAAAGACAAAGTGCGACTACTAGGCTAGTGCACTGAGAGTTCCGAGTAGACCCCATCCAGAACGGGTGCGGGTTAAGGGAATCCCGTCGTCCTACCGCGGCCTCGGAGAAACGATCAGCGACATATCCGGGCACTCCAGAGGGCAAAGATAGACGCAGTCCAGGAAAGGAGGACCACCAGCAACGTTTAATCCCAATGAGGCTAGCCACCGGCCACATGGTGCGCTGAGATTGAGTGCATCTAGACGTTGATGCTGAGGCTACGGAGAGTTCGACGTGACTCGGAACCTGCGGAGACAAACAATGGAAAGACGGGAGGAGTCCGAGTAAAGGTCGATGGACGAGATCGGTAGAGGTTTAGCCGGAGCCATGGAGGGGCAGAAGCAAAGATGTACTTTGCACCAGAATCACAAGCGACGTGGGATGACGCAATCGAGTCCAGGCAGGTAAAGTGACCTTGGGAATGTAAAAGGGATCGTTTGGCCACGGACGCTTCAACCCAGAAGGAGCATCGTAAAGTCCAGGCTAAAGATAGTATTCACGGCTAAAAGACTAATAGGCGTAAGTCATTCATTAGCACAAGTGGTAATGAACGACAGCAAGACGGCTCGGATCTCCTTTAAATAGGGAGGACTACAAAGCTTGCGAGATCTCGGCTTTATGATCTGGTCACCCCAGGCCAGATGAGATGCAACGCTAGAATCTGCATCCAGCCCGGGACTTGAGATGGATTTGAACGAAATTTGGCACCGATGAGTGCTTGGGTAGCTTCGGGCCAACTGGCCATCCAACAGGAACTCTAAAGAGCCAAATCAACAGTCGCGGGCAACACAACTCCGCAAGGCCCTTGCACTTGTTGGGAGCAGCATCTCCCTTCCGGAGCTGCTCCGAGCATCATGGCCTGAACATGCCAGTGCGATAGACGGCCTTCCTCATCGAAGAGGCAGACCGAAACAGGGGCTGCAATGGACAGAAGGACGAAGTATGGAGGCAGAGCACGAGTCTCAGGAGAGACAATCCCAGGACGGACCATATTACTTGACGCGACACCACGGAGCCGGGCATAAGCTTGTAAGGCACGGCATATACTATAACGAAACTTGATAACACCTGCCGCCAGTGAGGGCATGTTGAATAGAGCAACACTTCATCAATTTACCCAGTTCCTGTGAAATTATATGGCATGGTGAGAGAACGCAAGGCCAGGCACACTTGGAAGGCAGCCAGGATACCAGTTCCAGGATCAATGCCAGAACACCTGAGGCCAGCGAGCGCCGATTGATCGAGAGCCACGTCAGCAACGCATACAATCCACCAGACCACTGACGGGACGTGCATTCAAGCACATGGAAGAACAAGGATATGCTGATGTAAATCCCAAATGCGAGCATTCAGGACAGCATAATTCCGCCTGAGCGTACCGGACCACGAATCTTCCTTTACAACCCCATCAGTGGGTACCCAATGGGAGGTGCTTCGCGTACAAAGACCTCTGTCCATGCCTTCTTGGACCCTTAACCCAAACCCACGTGGCAAAAGGCTAGGACTGCGGCTATTGGGCGCAGCTGACAGACAGAGCAGAATCGATCCGACAAGGAATGCCCGAGACTTGGCGAACAACTCCGGTATATGACATGCACGATCCAGTGCTCGACGTCCATATAGCTTGGTAGATAGCTTCCAGGACATGACGGCCGCCCCTGTCCATTCCTTGCAGTGCATGGCCAACCGATGGTAGAAGAACGTGAATGGATGAAAGAGCGATGACGCGTGGCGGGAAGGCAAGGAGAAACACAATCACATAGTCCCGCACCTGGAAGATGAAGTATATGCTGACGTGAATCCTAAGTGCAAGCATTCGGGACAGTATACTTTCGCTTGAGTGAACTAGGCCAGGAACGTCCCTTCACAATTCAACGAAGGGTGCGCAATGGAAGATGCTTCACGTACAAACGCCTTCGTCCTTGCCTTCTTAGACATTTAACCACAAACCAACGTGGCAAAAGGCTAGGACGGCGGCCACTGGGTGCAGCGGATGTTGACAGACAGACCAGAATCGATCCGACTCAGAACAAGGGATGCCCGAGACTTGACGGATGAGCTCTGACAGATGGCATTCGTGATTCGATGCTCGACGTCCGTCCAGCTTGATAGAGAGCTTTCAAGAAGTGACCACTGACAGTTGCTCTTGCCTGTTGCTTGCAGCGCACGGCCGGCGAATGGTGAATAAGAACGTGAACAAATGGAAGAGCGGTGACGGGAGGGCAGGGAGGGACGACCACGTAGTCCTGGAACCAGAAGTTGCAGGAGCAGCATTCCATTCGCCCAGAGACAGAGAAGTGCAAGCCGGAGCTCCCAGAGAAACGCGCCCTAAGACAACTCGAAGGTCGTCGACGAGGATATTACGACAAAACCAAAGGAAACAGCATCCGGCAGGTGGGGTGGATCGAAATGGCTCCTCGGATGGATACCACATGCATGCATTGCAGTGGTGGCGAAGAAACTGCCTTCGCAGCGTCGAGACAAAGATACCGACTTCTGCGAATATTTCAACAGACGCGCTTCGCCCTAGTTGTATTGTTGCATGCTGGCAGTAAGGCATAATGTAAGAGAATGAGTAGAAGAGCTCAGGAGCGTTCACGACGTCGACGGGCTTAGCCAGCGACGCCCAGGTTGATGTGGTGGTAAAAGTAGAACTGCGAAGGGCGTCTGCCGACGACTTCACCTTGACGCCACGACCACCGAAGCGACGCGTTCGACACCGCGACTCCGCCGCTGAGCATGGCGGACGCCACGTTCAAGGACATACCAGAACTCTTTGAGGTGAGTGCTGTAAGCTTTGTTTTGCACCCAATGCAGGAATGAATTGCAGCATAGGTCGAACTTGGCGAATCACTGACTGCGCGCACCGAAAGTCTATGTCAGTGAGGACTTATGGTGTGCTCTCGTGTGATGCGCGCCGCTGACACCGACTAGCTACATTTCGTGAACTAGGACCTCCGGACTTGTGTCATGTGGTGAAGAGTACGGGGAAAGCGGGCCAGCGGGATGTGCGTGGACTTCATATTATGTCCGTTCAGCTCACGTCTGAGCCCAACTGCAGCTTGGCTCGTATCACTACGTCTCTGGTGTCGACGCTTCATCATCTGCGTCGCTAGCGGCATACATCAATTCCCTAACGTATGCAATCGAGGACACGGCTGGCTGGCTTTCGAAGGGTCCTACGTGGAAGCTGCGCAACGGGTGCTATTGGTATGTCTCATCAGGTCCTTCAGTCGTTCATCCCATCACAGCTCGGACAGCTGCTTCAATGCCTTCTCTCGAGTCGACATCCGAGTGGACGTGAAGATTCCAGGAGGTGTGCATACGTATGTGGTGGATCTTCGGGGCGAAAGGTACGTCTTATCTTATAATCTTCAAGTGTACTGGATGGATCGTAGTCTCCCAGGCATGAAGCTACACCCGAAATATGGCAAGAGACATATCTCTCGGCTCTCTTACGCGCTACGCTCTATTCCGATGATCCAACGTATTACCTCGACGCCTACCGCAAGCTGGACCCTATCACGACACCTGAAGGCGAGATCCGCTTTCTCCAAGCTGCGGAGCAGCTGTTCCTTAAAGGTTGACGGAATATTCAGCCTATATTACAAAGGTTGACAGTTTTCGGGCAGGGTGGCAGGTCGGCTCGGATCCAGAAATCCAAGTGGCGACTGTGGTCTCAAATCACCTTACTGCGGGCATTCTCAAGTACTTTGGAGACAGCAATCGATGGCAGCAAGCTGCAAACCTATTCGAGAAGCTGACAGCGAAGGAGCCAGAGGTTGCGTCTTTACTGGCCAAGAGCTACATTGGCATGAGTAAGTCAGGACCTTCCTTTATTCATTAGTATCATGTATTGACTACGCAGAAAGATGAAGAGGTTAAGGCAGTGCAGATCATGTCCGCCGCGCTGAAGGCGACGCCACAGTCGTATACGCTGTTGCATGTACAGTGCGATTTCCTTCGGTCCAAGGGGAAACTCGACTGGGCACTCGAGCTTGCGAAACAGGCTGTCAACTGTGCGCCGAGCGAGTTCGTGACGTGGGAGAAGTTGACGGAGCTGTATATCGACATGGGCGAATACGAGTCTGTGAGTGAACCATGCTTTAGGTTCTCAGTGATTATATCCCATTGCTCTAAACAGGCCTTGCTGACTCTCAACTCATGTCCGATGTTCACGTACAACGGCCGTGATGCTCATCGGCCACTAACACCCGCCCGCGTTCATCTACCCACGAAACGGCCCATAACGGACATCCTGCCAGAACGGCAGAAAACTGAAGACGACGAGGTGGGTTAGTCCATAATCACGCGCTCTTCCCTGACTGAGAGATCACCAGGCGGACCCAGCTCTCCAACGTCTGCCTTCTCCCGGTTTGCGCGGCACCTGGGCACGGGCGTACGCTCTCCTCTGTCGCCTCGTATCTCGCATCGGGTGGGATGAGCTTCTAAAAACGCGAAGCTGCGTCTTCGTCATGGAGGAGGAATACCGCATGCAGAAGGCGCACACTGAGCACGTGCACACGAACGGCGTCGATGGGGATACTGTCATCCACGAGGACGGCACGGTGGGCAAGTCGGAGGGCAGCACCCTAGTAGCGAGTACGGGCGCGGACGACGATGCGTCGACAAGGGGCGTGGTCTCCGCGGCCTCAACGAAAGGCTCGGTCTCGAGTGCAGCCAACGGTGTGGAGGAAACTGGGAATGAGAATTTGAATGCGGCGCCGGCAATCCCGACGATACGGATATCTACGGAGAGCGATCGGGCGAGAGAGGAGGAGAGTGAGGAGGCGAACGAGGAGGAAGACGTGTTGGAGAAGCCAGTGCAGGCTGCGGGGGACGACCAGGAGAGTGGGGGTGATGCGAGCCAGCAGAGCGAATTCTCGTTCAGCAATAAGCGGCTGTGTGAGAGGTGGCTTGATAACCTATTCATGGTCCTTTACGAGGTATGTGATCGGTTTTGTATATGCTCTGTGACAACTAACGTTAACGAAGGACTTGCGGGTGTGGACGATCTTCCGGGCTGAGGTGGCCCACTTCAAAACGCAGCATGTTGCGTACAGAAAGACGGCGCTCGAGTGGGAGATCCTAGGCGACCTGGGTTTGCGCCTCCATCACAAAGAAGAGTCAAAAGAGGCGTACCAGCGTTGTCTAGAGAGCCAGCGGTTCTCTTACAAGCCGTGGTCGAAGCTGCTGGATATGTACGCTGACGAGGGCGACCTCCAACGGTCCCTCCAGATGGCTATCAGGGTGGCGGCGTACCAGTATGCGGAGTATGCAGAAATGACGGTCAGCCTTGATTACCGTTGATCTCCGAGTTCACCGCTAATGGTGCCGTCTTCAGTATCCGACCCAGGTTGCACGTTGTTTCTTCAAGCTGTACCAAATTCACGGACATGCAAAGCTCGCTTATACAATTCTCAGCATGGGCCTACCGGAGCCGATCCAAAAAGTCATGGACAGTTACTTGTACTACGGGCGTACGTTCAAGGTGGAGGGTTATGATTTCTGAACGGCTGCTGTGTTCTATTTTATACCATCTTGTTGGCTTTGAAACATCCAGATGTTTCGTGAGCGCTAGTATTGCCGTAATTACGTAAATTATCAGGAGGCATAAAGATAATTGAAGTGACGTCTGCCGGTCATGGGTTCTCCGCTGTACTCGGCGTCCAAGTCAGTAACTTCATTGCTGAAAGTCTCTGCCACCGAGCTTGACTTGTACCATGTCGCTCTCGCCGCCAATTCGCAGACTATCTGTCTCAAACGCTAAGCGCGAGGAGGACTTGATCAATGCATACGAGGCTGAGGAAGAGCGCTTGATCAACCTCCTTTCGAGAAAGCTAGAGAAGGTATGTTTCACTGAGTCATTTGAAAGACAAGCATGATCATGACTGCCCTCTTCTGTAGCTGAGGGAGGAGAAGGTGGCATTGGAGAACATACGAGAAGTCGAGTCAGAGTCGCATGTGAACCGTCTGTCTCGAGAGCTGTCTGCTCTGCGCCTAGCACAGCAGCAGGCCCTTCAGCCGAGCCCGAATCATGAGAATGGTGCAAGCAGCAGCGGTGAGGGTTCTGAGAACAGGCCGGGCATGCAGGCGTTTCTGTCGACCTTCGATCCGCTTTCGCCGAGCACGGAGGTCATTATGGACGCCCTGCGCAAGGAAAACGAGCAATTGAGAGGTAGGTTAGGGCATACGGAGCGTGAATATATCAGGGTGTCAAGGTTGAATGAGATTTACCGAGAAGAGCTGATTGACCATCGCAGAAGGGTACGTGTATCACTTCCACCCTCCCTAGCCACTAAGCTTACGATGAACAATATAGCTTGGACTGCCCGTGGACAACTTAATTGGATTGTCTACACCAGATCCGTATTCACAGCCTATCCATCTACGATCCTATTCACAAAGTTCCTCTCCATCCACCTCTCTAATGCCTCTGCCTCCTCAACCAGTCCGTTCCCCGCCAGCCGGTGTTCCAATACCGAGACCGCCTTCGCAGGTCCGGCGACCAGCTAACACCATCTCCGAGACCACGACCCCCCTATCTCGTTCTCCTTCATCTTCTGACTCGCCTTTCCCCTTCTCTCCCGTGACCTCCACCAACCCAGCCAGCTTCCTGTCCAATGACACGGCCATCACCACGCCTCCGTCCTCCACCTCCCTACAGTACAATCCCCTGGCCCCGTACCCAGCTGCCCACCACACTCTATCTTATCCCTCAGTCCCACCGCCTTCGCTATCCTCGTCGTACGGCTCTCCAGTCATCGCGTATCACCACCCGCAGAGGGATCCTTCGCTATCGCCTATCGAAGCTCGTAGCCGCCGCAACTCGTATCAGAGACGTGGTAGCTTCGAGCGGCGTTCAGGACATGCTACTGGCGAGTCTTCGGGAAGCCTGCGGAGCATCAGCCGTAGTCAAAGCAGAAGGGAGAGCGTCGAGCGTGGTGTCAGAGTTGCAGAAACCGGCACGCTCGTCCCTCGGAGTCGGAGGAACAGCATGGCGTCCCCGATGCAACAGCCCGCTAATGGCGAAGAGATATCAAGGCAAGAGACCATTCCAGAACTGTCGTCAAACCTATGAAGCATCTAATCAGACTGTGTAATGAGTTATGAATTGTACCCGTCAGGATGAACCTGTGTATCTATTATATATCGCTCCCCTCTCGGCCCCTCGCAGTTGTGTACGTCTCTACTCCCATTGTCGATGTCATCATAATGTACAGTAAACATGTATTACTTGCGAATGCAAGAAGTCTCAATGAATGGAGTGTTTATAGTCACTACACACATATACTACACACATAAGGATCTGTCTGCTACACGCCCAACTCCACACTTCGTCTGCGGGCACAAGGGATGGACGGAGTCTCGACCCATGGTCCCTTCAGATCTCAACGGCCACCCAAGAAGTTCAATACTTCATCCTCATCCTCAGAGTCGGATGCAGTACCACCGAGGACCCCTTCATAGCCTTCACGTCGGACGATATTTGCCCGAATGCGCTGCATCCGGTCAGCATCACGAGCTCGAGCCTGACCTTCCTCGCCGCTCGCATTGCCATCATATCCAGTCGAAGCGGGTATGGGCTGACCACGCGCACCGCGCCTGCTGTTGACCTCGTCCAACCAGTTCCGCCAGGTTGGATCGAGGGAGAGCACTCGTGGGTCGCCGATGACGATCAAGAGGGACCGCGCTCGAGTGAGTGCCACTAGCTACAGTTGAGACACGACTTCACCGGGAGACCATTGGTACGACGTACCATTCGTGCGTCTGGGATTCGCTAAGAACCCCAGGGAGTGCCTTAAGTCGCCGCTTATATGGCGGGTATTGCTTCTTACCATCGAGAGGATGATGACCAAGCGTTCCTGACGTGGTGTGTTCGTCGTCAGTGTCATGCACGCTATCCGACTGCGGGAGACGGTGCATGAGAGAAACGGCGGCGACGCACCTGGCCTTGGAAGTCTTCCACCGTTCCCACTTTCGCATCCTTGAATTCGTCGGGCAAGATTTGCATGATCTTACCACGCTGGGCAAGGTAAGGTGTGATGATCCCGACATCTTCTGCCTCTGCACGTGAGGAGCTGCTATTAGTCTGAGGATTGATAGGGACACGTTTGACGACTGACTCAAGTCTCTGTGCTGTTGTGCTAGCTTCTCGCAATACATCTTGACCAAGCTTGCTTCGTCTATGTTGAAGAAAGACGGGGAAGAACCTTCTCTGTATTCCTTTCCCGTGATCCCATGGAAGACGACAGGGTAGCCTTTCGTGACAAGGATACTGGAACTAAGGAACCTGTGCGTGATCGAGGGATCTGCACAGTTCTGCAACTCTCCTCTGTAGAACTGGTCGCTGGAGAAGGCCAAGATATCCGGGTGGGATCTGGAGTGTGAAGCAATGAATGGTATGGTCAGTCGCATAGATGCTAGCAGCTTGCCTGTATTGACGCTTAAGTCGAACAATACTGGAAGCTCAGTGAGTAATTCACACAAAGATCGGTTAGAAAATATGGTACGAACGTCATATCTCGCCAAGGCTGCACATTATATATGTCCATCTTCATAATCCGGTCAAGGAAGCTCTCCTTTAACCCCAGATCGGCGGCGATGCGCGATTCAATCACAGGACCGAGTTGACAAGTATCACCAGCCAAGATAACATTGGTAGACCTTCCCGCCAGGGATAGAATAGGTATCATGCTTTCCGGTTCTGCTGACTGCCCAGCCTCGTCGATGAAGACATGACTGAAGTGTCCACGTTTCACACCCAGGCCGCTAGGGATACCTCCAGAGACGGAGGTGCAGACCACAACGCGATATGCCGACAGCTCCTTCAGTGACGGTGTTGCGAAGACGTTATTTCCATTGATAGGACAGAAGGGACGCAGCTCCGGTGGTAGGTCTTCGATGGACCTCGACATGGCGTTTAGCCTCAACATCGCGTCAGGCTGTACGTTTGCTAGCCTCAGCTTCAATGCAATAGTATCTGCCGCACGGTTGCTCTGGGCGCATGCGATAATGCGATGGTTCTGATCTTTCGTTAGCAGCTGGCAGATTGCCTCGACAATGGCGGTGGTTTTCCCGGTTCCAGGCCTTCGTGATACGGTGAGTAGCCTATCCATGTGGTGCGTGAATGTCACCTACGGTCCAAAGAGTACGAATGGTACGCTGCCTGCTGGCTGATTGGCAATGACAAAGACAGCTCGTAGTTTGTCTGGGTCATCCTGTATGTGTATACAGGATTGGACGAAATTGCTATCAAATGCACCGGTGGCAGCAGGTCCTTCAATAATGTGCGCAGCCCTTGGGAACAAAATGCGCTCGGGATATGGCCTGGAAAGAACCGCGTGATGCATGCGACGCAGAGGCAGGCGATTGAGTAGGAACAGGACATCGAAGTCGTCACCCCTGTATAGACTGAAGTCAGATGGCATTCGGAGCCTGACGTCGTCCCACAAAACGGCATGAACGCGGCCTTCCCATGAATTGTCTTCCTGCGGTCGACTGATCACTATCTTATCGCCCACTAATATCTGCGGTTTCTTGTCGAGTAGACCAGGAATATGGACGCTTGACTTGCAATTAGAGAACGCGGGCTGCAACCTGAAAATGGTATGTTACCTGTAGTTGGGATCTTTCCTAGTCAGCTTCACGTCCTTGAGCGTGTACTTCTGCAGATTGATGCTGAGGAATGTTAATGAAGGAATTTATTTGATTCCCACGAGAGGCACACCTTTTCTGCTCTTCGTTCACCCACAGAGGAATTTGAAACCAATCTCCGTATGTTCCGATACCCAAAGAGACAGGCATTCTCTGTTTTAAGGCGCGTCCCCCACCTGGAGATTGAGCCAAGCCCTGCAAGCTGGGGTGGATCGGGTACTCGGGCAGACGGCTAGTCCAGTCCGCGGGCGTCCAAGTTGGCGGTCTACCTGCAGGGATCGAACGTGCTTCCAGAGGAGAAGATGTATTCGCCGCTTGAGGTCGAATGTAAGGTGTTTGGGGCATGAGCCTTTGATAATCATCCTGCGAGCCAATAACAGCAAGCAGCCGGCGAGTGATGGTAAACGACTGCCGTCGTGTTGCATCGCGGAAGTGTAATTCGAGGGTGTCGGTGAACCTCCCTGCATGCGTGGTGTGGAAGTGGATGGGTAGTAACAACGGAGGGTTACGCGTGTCCCAAAAAGTTGACCCTCCGCGGAACTCGTCGAAGACAATAAACCTTTGACCTGTTAGGGATGTCACGGAGGTACAGCGAAATCAACTCACGGCGCTCCAGTGGTGGTAAACGAGCTTCGTAATTGTACTTTCTCCAGACTTACAACGGCGTCGTCGTGGATGCATCTGATTGTGACAGTTCGAACTTGCATGTCCTGTACATGCACTTCATCTGCTTCTAGGATACCGAAATCGACCAAGCCATCCTCCCAAGATACGGATACGCCATTCCTGTTGCGCTCGGTGTTGCTGGCGACCTCATCTGACGATGTTTCACGAGGACGCTGATATTCAGCGTCCCGTGAAGCATCGCTCGTATGAGCTGGCGCGTCAGTGCCTGTTCCTTGTGCACGGCTGACGTGTTCCCTGGCTCGCAGCTTTGTACGATGTCGTTTCCCGTTCCGATGGGCATCCAAGTGCCTAGCGGATATATTTTCTCCGCATTCGCAAGTTGGCATCCTTCAAGGCAAACGAGAGCAAACCAGCACGCGCTATCCAGCAGTATGGAGACAGAGAGCCTGGACTCGCCTTGCCAGCGAGTTCGTCTCAAGGAAGTTAGAGTTCCTGACAAACAGGCGGCTTATGAACCGAAGAACCTAAATATGAGGTGGGCGCTTGGTGGCAGCGCCTATTTCTAAGTTCAGTAAGATCAGTGCTTTACTCAGTTTCCATCAAGATATATAAGGAAGGCTACTTGCAAAGAGAAATGGTATGGTACAGAACGTTCGCACTGGCATGGTAGCGGATTTAGAGCATGGCGAGACCTGGCTTTATCAACCAGACTGCAGTGGAAGCGTTGGTTGTGATTCATGGATCCGATGAGTGCATCAGCAAATCCTCCCGCGGCTGGTAGTGGCTTGCGGTGTTGACCATAGTTTGGTCAGACTGTTAGATATGGCCAGCCGGTGATCAGCCGATGGTAA